>JAKWBJ010000193.1:2972500-3503504 GCA_023159175.1 Wohlfahrtia magnifica
TATTATTATTATTATATTATTATTATTATTATTATTATTATTATTATTATTATTATTATTATTATTATTATTATTATTATTATTATTATTATTATTATTATTATTATTATTATTATTATTATTATTATTATTATTATTATTATTATTATTATTATTATTATTATTATTATTATTATTATTATTATTATTATTATTATTATTATTATTTATTATTATTATTATTATTATTATTATTATTATTATTATTATTATTATTATTATTATTATTATTATTATTATTATTATTATTATTATTATTATTATTATTATTATTATTATTATTATTATTATTATTATTATTATTATTATTATTATTATTATTATTATTATTATTATTATTATTATTATTATTATTATTATTATTATTATTATTATTATTATTATTATTATTATTATTATTATTATTATTATTATTATTATTATTATTATTATTATTATTATTATTATTATTATTATTATTATTATTATTATTATTATATTATTATTATTATTATTATTATTATTATTATTATTATTATTATTATTATTATTATATATTATTATTATTATTATTATTATTATTATTATTATTATTATTATTATTATTATTATTATTATTATTATTATTATTATTATTATTATTATTATTATTATTATTATTATTATTATTATTATTATTATTATTATTATTATTATTATTATTATTATTATTATTATTATTATTATTATTATTATTATTATTATTATTATTATTATTATCTTTCTTTATTAGTATCGATAATACTTCGAATTTACATTTATAATAGTTTAAATAACAAGCTTTAGCTTTAAAATACATTGTTTTTAACAAAAAATATAACATTTTTTCGAAATATGTTCCGATTGCGTTCATTTTTAACGTCACTGGGTAATTTGTTGAAGAGCTGTAGTCCTTTGTAAAACAATGAGCGTTGCATTGCGGTTGTTGTAGTTCTTTGAATTCTGAAGTCATCATTATTCCTCAATTAGTATGGTTGTGTTTCCCTGACATACATTATTTGCTTTATTATATATTGTGGTGCCACTCCAATATTAATTTTTTGAATAAAGTTTACGGTATTTAATTTCAGTCTTTGCTTTATATCTAGCCATTTTAGAGAGTCAAGCATAAAGTTTATCGGTGTATATCTGTTGTATTTCAATATAATGCGCATTGATTTATTTTGTATTTTTTGCAATCTATGAATTTGTTGACTCGTGCAGCATGAAAAAAGAATTGTTGAACCGAACTCATAATGAGGTTTAATCATTGTATTGTAGATTGTGATTGATGTTAATGAATTTATTTGTTTTCTTAATCTTCTGAAGAAATTAATTTGTTTCTAATTTTCTTGCAAATATAGTCAATATGACCTTTTAAAATCAAAGTATTGTCTATCACAAAGCCCAAGTATTTCATTTGATTTACTTTTTCTATTTCTTCATTATTGATTTTGAAGGTAATGTGGTCTTAGTGTTAATATCCATTATTTTAGTTTTAATCTCGTTTAATTTAAGTTTATTCATCCGCAGCTATTTGTTTAAGTTTTCAATATCTTTACCGAGTCCTTCACAACATTGTTCATCTGTATTACCCTCAATATATATAAGTGTATCATCCGCATATAAATTTATTTCACAATGACTTATTATATTTGGCATATCGTTTATATATATATATAATAAAAAGCAATGCCCCCAAAATTGATCCCTGTGGTACTCCATATTCGTTATTAACTGTCCTGGATTTAATATTATTTACCTTTGTTATTTGTCTCCTATTCGCCAAATATGATTCAAACCATTTTAATTCAGTCCCTTGAATGCCGTACTTGCAAAGTTTCTGCAGTAGTATACCTCTATCAATTGTTTCAAACGCTAGTTTAAAGTCTAGAAAAATTGCAACAATCCTTTTGTCTCTTTCCGATTTTTTCCACCTGTTTATAAGAAAATTAAATGCTGTTTTGCAAGAGAAATGTTTTCGGAAACCAGAATGATACTTATTACATATATTGCTCCAATTGTTCCTTTACTACTTTTTCCATTACTTTTTCACACATCTTCAAGGTATTAATTGGAATTAAGGAAAATTTACGATTTTCTGTAAATTTCATCTGGCAGCCCTACCAGGGATGATGAGGAAATATATGTACATATCTATGTAAGTTCGAAAAATGCATTCACTACACTTGCATATAAAAGAAAAATGTCTTAAAGCATACACTCACACTACAAACTATATAACTTTTGCGTCAATCATGATTTTATTTGCAAAGGACGCGATAAAATTTGACGTCAAGCTATTATTACAATGTTAAAAGTAATGTTATTAAGACGGTTGCATTTTTATGCAAGAAACAATTTGTATAGTGCAAAAATACTTTGTTACTTTTTTGTAATATTCGAAAATTTTTCGCGTCGATAATTTCAAAAAGCGCTACAAATAGTGCTAAAATTACTGAGTTGACAACGTCGTCCTCCATAATGTTTAGTCGATTGGCCTTCGAGAATTAAACTCTACTACTGGAAAACAACAGGAATGACAAAGGAAGCTAAAACCACTTACTTGTTTACTACATGAGGATCAGAAACTGTAAAGTTTAACAGTTGCAACGTACAATTATCCGTTAGTGGCCTATGCATATCCCATGGTACATTGCCGTCTATGAGAGCTAGAGCTGAACGTTTGCAATGCCCCTCCGACAAATGTTGTGCGCAATTATAAGGCGTAGATAGATCACGGTTCATTACAAGGGTAACATCTTCAGGAAGCCCCAAATAACGTACTTCAATTTTTTCTATTCGTCCCACCAATTCCCTTTGCCGTTTCTGTTCTTTGGTAAATAACTCATTCTGACGTTCAATAGTTGAATTGGAAAGATAACCTATAGAGGATAATGTAAAAAAAGCTGACAATCACATGCCGGTCGAATTATTTTTAATAAAGCCTTACGTATATTATTAATTTTCTTCCATTTGGTTATGCTATTCCAAATTATAGGCTTTATTTGCTTTACAACCGACATTTTTTATATTTTCTATAATTAAGATTTTTTCAATCCTATTCTTTTTTAATTCGATAAGCACGCAGAAAATTATAAAACCAATTGAACACTGCTGCGCTTCTTGTTTACTTTTGCCATTCACCAAAAAGCATTAACACACATCTGTTTGTTTTTTTAACATTACAGTTTGGGAGTCACTATTGCGAGCATCTGAACAGTAATTATTAATTGTCAAACAAAATTGTGTTTTGTCATTCTACCGCTTGTTAATTTTGCAAAACTATTGTACGAATTCTGTGTTATACAAAAATTTTATAAAAAATGCAATTGGAACTTACTAGAGACGTACCAAAATCTGGTTTTAACTTTGATAATTGCAAAAGGTAATTAATTTACATAAATTTTCGTTCAATTTGATTTTATTTTTTAACTTGAACAGAAATGCTGAGCTGTTGAAAAATGGATTTCAACCACCGAAGACTGTCAAGACAGGCACAACTATTGCTGGCATTATTTTTAAGGATGGTGTTATTTTAGGCGCCGATACTCGTGCCACTGAAGGACCAATTGTATCGGACAAGAATTGTTCCAAGATCCATTACTTGGCAAAAAATATGTAGTAAGTACAAATTAATACTGGTACTCTATCTTATTTTTGCTATGCCTTTAAAAACCGTGATAATTGTTCTTTTCAAGCTGTTGCGGTGCCGGTACAGCTGCTGATACTGAAATGACAACTGATTTGATTGCATCTCAACTAGAATTACATCGTCTTAATACCGGACGACAGGTTCCAGTTGTAGCAGCCAATACTTTGCTGAAACAGATGTTGTTCCGCTATCAGGGACACATAAGTGCTGCTTTGGTTTTGGGAGGTGTAGATAAAACTGGTGCCTATATCTATTCAATTCATCCTCACGGCTCTACAGATAAATTGCCATATGCAACTATGGGCTCTGGTAGTTTGGCTGCAATGGCTGTCTTCGAAGCACGCTGGAAGCCAGATATGAGCGAGGAAGAAGGCAAAAAGCTTGTACGTGACGCTATTGCTGCCGGTGTATTCAATGACTTGGGCTCAGGGTCAAATATTGATTTGTGTATTATTCGAAAGGATTCTACAGAATATTTGCGTAATTACGAATTAGCTAACAAGAAGGGAGAAAGACAGGTAAATAATTTTTTTTAATTAAATTAAGCTTTTTTACAGTCAATTCAAGATTTCTGACATAGATTTATTTATGTTTTAGCTAAATTATGCTTTCAAACTGGGCACAACTGCTGTTTTGGACACAAAAATTAAACAATTTGATATCACAGAAGAAGTACACTTTGTACCAATGGAAACTGCATAATTTGAATTTATTTGTATGTAGAACAGAAGAAAAAAATATATGGAAATTTTTTTAAATGGCTTAAATAAATGTTTGCAAATAGTTCTGTTATGGAATTCATTTACGTCCTTAATATCAAAGATCAAATAATCTCTATACTTACGCACCTCAAAACGAAAAATATAATGTTAATGTAACAGAAAGCTTTACATCGTTTAACTGTATTTATATTTTAATAACAAATGACATTGAATGGAAGTTAAAATTAGTAACCAAAGAAAAAACTATAAAATGTCGCCAGTATTATGGAAATTAGAAGGTTGATTAAGATTGATTATAGCTAACCAAAAATTACATAAAAACTATACTTATATGCGTATATAGATAGGTTTTTAAATCTAGGAGATTCGAAGTTCACTATGCCACCTAGTATTAAAATTATCTATAGAAAAAATCACAGCGTCTTATTTTCATGACACCGAATTAAACGGCCATTAGTTTCTATAGCAACACTGAATAATAGTTTTTCTTGACTTGTTTATCATTGTTGAATTTTTTGTCCAAGATCCTTATAAATAATTAAAATAAAGAAATAAGTGGTTGAGAAGATGGTACTTTGTTTCCTTTTGTTAATAAATATATCCATTAGTAGGTTAACGCATTTCTTTGTAACCATTTTACGCCATTTTACTGTATCGATTTTGGATAAATATATATGGGTTTAAGGAATTTTTTGCGCAGATTTGCGCAATATGAATTTGATTTTAATCGGTTCTGTATTTTGGGAGTAATACGATTATAAAACTCGTACCGACACAAAGAAAGAAAACAATTTTTTTGCTTACCAACCTAGTATTTTTAATCGTACTAGACTCTTCCGCGTTCGGAGCGAGAGATTAAATTAATCGTGCACAATGTCAAAGTCCGATTGTCTAAGCTTAGAGCAACAGGATAAATTGTGTCCCCACTACGAATTAACTCTATAGAATCATTTAGAATTAACTTCAAACGGTGTGCAAATTTAAAAGAAAATATATGGTTAAAATAAGTTTTTATAACATTCCACCAATGTCGAAAATTGATTGAAAAACCAGGGGCCAAATCACCGCATTCGTCTTCGAAATGTAGTTAACGTGGATCACGGCAATCATTATCGAAACGTATCTACTCGAATATATACTCAATTGGTAATCTAAAAGAAAATAAAGATATCAAAACATAGAAGTAAAATAATAAATAAATAACAATGTATTTTGCTGACATTTCCTTAATATACCTACATAAGTTTAAAAATTACTTTTTTCTTCTTGAGTTTTCTGAATTTCTTTGTTACAATGTAACAGTTTATCACTAATTTATTTATTTTATATTCCTCGTTGTTTCGCTTTTGTTATTGAAATAAGTGTGTGTCTGGTTGCATACATATGTACATACATAATCCCTGCAACATCCCAAGTGGAACAAAGATTTTTTTTATTTTTAGACTAATTGAAAGGGACCTACAATTTAACATCGGCTCCAAAAGGCAGATGCAATAGTTAGGGAAGTTTTTCATAGTGTAAATACTCATGACCAGTCGCTAGCAATGTTATGAGGCGATACCAATATTGAAAATTGTTAGATGAACTGCCTAGGGATTTAACCGAGCGGTTTGTGCTTATAGCAATGTAAATAATATTAGTATATAGTATAAATTACGATCGAATACTATGATCCAAAAAATTATGGCCGCCAAAAATTTGCCATACACCAACATGCATTTGATATCGAATGTAGTGTTTTGTCCCCGGTTGGTAATTTACTTAAAATGCGATATGGAAAATTAATTCGATTACTGATTAACTAAGTATTATTTTACCCAACAATAAAAAGATCAAAAAATGCAGCTCCTCAAGCAAAAAAGAGAAATATTTTACAAAAGAGGCTTGTCTGGGTAGGTAGGAAGATGTGTAACTACTGGAAGAATTGATGGGTGCATCAAGCGGAGACCATTTGGTCCATCGTGACCATCCTGGAAAGAAGAAGGGGATATAGGTAAGTAAAAGGGTTTACAAGAAAGAGAGAGAAAATATTCCTATTCAAAGCCAACTAATGTCTTTAGCAAACTGCAGAGTCCTAATTGGTGATAAAACCAGTATAGTTTTTTATTACTAATCCTTTAAACATTTGTTTTTAATGTAACGTCTAGAAAACGAAATACTCAAAAATTGATATTTGCAACAACACAAAATAGTTTCTATTAACAAGATCTTACTGTATGTAGTTCTCAGGTTTTAAATGTAAATTTTTGTTTTAATTTGTTACACATATTACTATCTATGTCCAGTAATTATGGTCTACATGCTTTAAATTTCGAAATTCAATCTCTATATTATATGTGAAATTTAAACTATCTTTAAAAATTTAGACAAACGGTATTTTTTTTATTCAAAAGTGTTATCACTAAATAATAGGTGTAGAAACGGCATAAATTCTTTGTAGTCACGGACACGTCAGATATACTTGTTTTCTGGAGAAAAAAGGAAGACAGACAAAAAGAAATTTGACTTCGTGTAAAATTTAACAACTCATTTTTTATTTGCACAATTGTTTATAGTTTGTTTAGCAAAGAAAATATAGGAAGGAATATTGCATAACTAAAATAAACAAATCAGTATGCAATGCACTTTAATAATACTCCTTTTGGGGAGTTGCGTACTACTGAGTTGCGCACTACCCGTGACTAAAACGAAAAAAGATGAAAGCAAAAAGGAGGAATCTAGTACTCCAGGGTCTCCTGATGTAGAGACTGCATTAGAGTATGAACGTTATTTAAAGGAAGTTGTTGAAGCTTTAGAGAGCGATCCAGAATTTCGTAAAAAGCTTGATAAGGCTCCAGAAGCTGATATTCGTGTAAGTAAAGCAAAATCGATTATGATGAAAATTTGATGATATATTGACAAAAGAATTAATTTTAATAATTGACAGAGTGGAAAAATAGCTCAGGAGCTCGACTATGTAAACCATCATGTACGTACGAAATTAGATGAAATTAAACGACGTGAATTAGAGCGTTTACGTAGTTTAGCCAAGAAGGAATACGAATTAGAAAACGAAATAGATCGTGAACATTTGAAAATTAATCAACATATAGATCATGCCAATGAACATACATTCGAAATTGAAGATTTACGAAAATTAATTAAAAAGACAGCCGAAGACTTGGCTGCGGCAGATCGTAAAAGACAAGCCGAGTTTAAGGAATATGAAATGCAAAAGGAATTTGAAAAAGAAATGATTAAGAAAGAACTCGATGAAGAACAGCGCAAGAAATTTGAAGAGGAGCAAAATGCACTTAAGGAAAAGCATAAGAAGCATGAGAAGGTACACCATCCAGGAAACAAAGCACAGTTGGAGGAGGTTTGGGAGAAACAAGACCATATGGATAAGGAGGACTTTAACCCGCATACATTTTTCATGATACACGGTAAGGGAATACTTTGTTTGTTTACAAAAAAAAGTTACGCAAATCAAAATGTTTAAAAACTACACACAATGTATTTAAATCAGTCATGGGCTTTTCGTTGGACTTTTGTCCCAATCAAAACACACGTATTCTTACGCTCTGAGACGGCAACGAATGCACATGTGTGGCGGATGCATGTTGATTAAAAAAAAAAAAATTTTAAAACATCTACTTTAATCTCTCTGAGAGAGTAATTTCCATGTTTGCTCTAAAACAACTACATTTTACTTTTGCAGATCACTGATTTAAACAAAAACTTCATTACTTTTCACTATATTCTGCTAGAAAAAAAAAAAAACAAAATTTATCTACATACATACATATATGCACATGTAATGCATATTAGGAAAATTCAGCTTTCTGAAAAAGAAGTGCTACACAAATTAGGCATACTGTAAATGTCTACTTAACACAAATTGTTAAAAAGGTGGTACACTTTGAAAACGGTATCTACTTAGTTATTATTTTTTATATGTACCTTAATTGAAATTTTTTTAAAATTATAACAACCAAAATATTAATTAAGTAAATAAAACTACTAAAATCACGGCTTTAAGAAAAAGTCTAAAAAACTTTGTACATATATTAAATATAAGAAGTTTTTTAAAATATTCGATCAACTAACACTTCATTAAATGACGAAGTCAGTTCCCTTGCGAATAATTCAAGCATTACGTACTCCACGTTACTGTGCAGCATGACCATGTATTCATGCATGCCGTTTGTAAAACGCCAAACTCATTTTTACATATTCTGTAAGCCGGGGGTTTTGCTTTGTAAAGCGGAATAGTATTGAATTTACTTGCATGTATTTTTACGGTTGCAACCATCGTATTTTATCTGTATTTTGCATTTTTTTTAAGCGTTGAGCAGTTTTGAAGTTTTTTTGTAGTTTATAACATTTAAGTTATACCCACATTTATAAATGTAAGGTGCTTATGAGCATTATTATATTTATAGTTGAGTATGTGTATATTTCTACTGGAGTATACACAGAGTATATTTCTATAAAATAAAACTTTTCGAAATCGCTGTGATACAGTTAAAAGTTTTTTATGTTGACATTTTAGTGAAGCTAATATGACTAAATAGATATATGGGCTATTTTTAAAACATTTTCAACGGATTTTAGTTTAAAAAATTAAAAAAAAAACTTATAAAAAGTTTTTATAAAATTAACATTATTAAAAATTCATATGATAAAAAAATTCTCTAATAAATATTTGTTTTGTTTTTTATACAAAGAATTTAAAAACATAGTACTGGCTATTGTTTTGGGTTCCAACCGATTTTTCTTTTTTTGGTAATAATATTTCCACCTAAGAAACAAACGCGTTCAGCTGCTGCGCTACAAGCAGGAATAGACAATATTATCATAGCTAATTTTGATAATTTGGGATATTTGATAGAATTGTTTTTCCACCATAGCATTCCGTCGAAATCTTCTGTAGTACCTACCTTTTCACTGCAATAATGCTTAACCATCTCTTCCTGCTTCCAGTGTAGCGACTGACGTGTTTATTAGACTTGGAAAAAAATCTTAAATTTGAAGTAGCTGGCTCTGGAGAAGATAGCTGGAAAACTTGTGGTGAAGTACTTATCGGGGGCCCAGATACAGCTGACGTGTGTGTGTTTTTAATGAATAGTTGTATTTGCTGGTGTCGACTGACATGTGTGAGAAAATTCTGTCAGAAATTCAGTATGATTTTCGGTTAGATTTTTGATGCAAATTTTTTTAAATTGTTTATTTCATTTGACTGTAATGATATTGCAGCAGGATATAAAAACAATGCTGCTTTCTGTAAAACAGTTAAATTTGAAGCACATTTCTCCAAATACGACATTATGTTAAACTTTAGAGCCGCGAATTCAGCTTCTCCATTATTTTGAACAAGGCAAATCATTTTTATTTTATTGAGGGATGGAAGAAGAAAACATAATAGAGGAGAAACACTGGCTAGAAGTTTTTTTTTTTGAAAATTATTTCGAAGTCCTTGCAATCTCTACTAAACCTTGGAGGACAGAATATTTAATATTTAACATACTCCGCCTTTGAACATAACCCGCAAGAATTTCAATGATCTTTGCGTAATTTTCAAAATTTGACTCATTACGCTTTAAAGTTGTTTCCAGCATGTGCTGCGTATTGGCCTTTTTAAAGTATATTGCTATTTTTTGCAAGCATTTGTAATACCTTTTAATTAATTTGTAGATTCGGAAGCAACTGTTAGTACATTGGAATAGTTTAGTCTTGACCCGAATAGTTTAGTCTTGTGGAATGCTTAGTGGACTTAAATATTACTTCCGCGATAAGTTACGAACACCACATTTGCTATAGCAGTCACATCGAATTCTTCAAAGAGGCTGTTAATTTTTTCTTTTATGTTAACTGCTGTCTTAGACATAAAATCCATAGATTATATTCCTAAGGTAATATCCACAAGTTCGAAATTTACTTGGAAGTTCAAAGTGGCACACAAGAAATTTCGCTCCACATATTAATTGTATCTGCAGCCACACCATTGGTAATAAGATTCTGTATGTGTGATTTTATTTCTTTTTTTTTCTCTATGGCCTTCAATTGGTTTTTTCGTGACAAAGTCCTTGTGCTGGGAATAAAGCTGTCTAAATCAGCGACGCTCAAAAAAAGAGAAACAGTTAAAATTATAAATACACTGAAGTTGAAACGCTGTAAAAAATAGGCATTCGTATATAGTACAAATCAAAATTTTAGCTCTCTTCAAAATCTCTTTAAAAAAGCATTTTTTTCTTAAGTTTTTTATAGAAAAATAAAATAAAAACAATTTTTTTATAAATTATAATAGCAATATCAATAATTACAGTATGATATTTAAATTAGAAGAGTATGTAATAAAGGTTAGCGATACAGTTAAATTTGGCACATTTCAAAAAATTCTTGGTAGGATGTTTTTTTCTTTTAGCAACCCCGGTTGCAATATTCACGAAGAGAATAAATAAACAGCTGAAAAACTTCGTAATTTGAACAATATAGATGAGCGACACTGGTCTAAATCAACATTTTTACCATACTTTCACCAATTTGTAGACACTTCTGAATTAATTTCCGAAAACCAGAGCCTTCAACGCCATTGAAAGGACGACAGTCTTCTATAGTAAAATCCATGATTTAAAGCAAGCATTTCTCTCTTCGGTATTTATTTGAGGCTGTGAATGAACGCACTTATGCTTAATTCATTTTGATGTATAATACAAATTGAAAAATGTTTCGACTCTTTTGGCAGTATACTCTGTCCTGTAAATAGATCTATCCTCCTTTTCAATTTGAAGAAAACAAGTCCATATAACACTTCCAGGTTATCGTAGCACTTTGTAAGTTTTTCATTTATTTTCATTAAAATTTCATCACAGTTCTGCATTATTACGACTTGTGTCGTACATTTCAAAAGTTCAAATGCTAATGAAAACGTGAAAACTCCGATTGGTTTATTATTTACTGCCTAATTTTGGAGATTGCCCACATTTTTATTGCTCCATATTTTTGTGGAAAATTTTTTGCTTTTGATTCATTCATTCATTTCTTTTATTTCTTATAATATTAATAATAGATATTTACATTTAACTTTTAGTAATAAAGAGTTTAGGAGCTATGTTCCTTTTCTACTTAGTAGTATACTATAAAATTTTTGATATTTACGTATATTTACATGTAAAAGAAAAATTTACAAAACCCCTTATGAAGCGGGTATAAGATAAAAAAACTAACAACTACAAGTAAAATTATGATGAAACAAGTTCATTGATGTGTAAATGTTGAGAGGATATGCAATTTCTGTTCAAATTTAATGTAAGCCTGTGGTAGTGGTGGTAGTTTGTTGTTGGCGTCTATAAAATTATTGAGTTTTTCATTTATAATTTTTTCCAAAATTTTACTTAAGTACAAAAGCAGGCTTTTAGGTCTATATGAGAGTGGAGAGCCTGCAGGCTTATTTGGCTTAAGTAACGGTATTGTTTTTGAGATTTTCCATTCACCGGGGAAGTAGCATAGTTTAAGGCATGCATTGTAGATGTAGATGTTAGTAATGTAGTTAATACCATTTTCGGTAGAGTCAAGCATTTGTTACTAATTCCGTCTAAACTTAGTGATTTTTTATCTCTTAGTTTTCTAATAATATCAGCGACTTTTTACCGAGTAATTAAAGTAGGAGTTATGTGGACTTGGATGAATTTGGAGAATTCCATTAACTACATTATTGACTTCTGAAATGGTATTAGTATCGCTTAAGTTTCCTAAAATATAATGATTCAAATTAAAACTTTAACCAGGATTTCAGCCTTCACTTGTCGTGTGCAGCACACCTGATTGTTGTGTTTGGAAATTTTACAAAACGGGAAGGATGATTTATCCGATGAAAACAACATATTTGTCCATGTTTTATTTTTGAACTGCATTATTTCCTTAGTTATCTTACTGTTTAAACGTGTCATTGCTCTTTAGTCGTTTGGATCTCTATAACGCTTCCACAATCTCCCGTATACGTTTCTAAATTATCAATCAATATTTTAATGTTATTTGGCAAAGGTTTCATTGTTGGTGCTATTATTCTTTTCGGTACGTTATCCCCTATTCCCATTTTAATAATATTGTTACAAAAATCAAAAGCTTCAGCTTTTAGCCATTATCGTATAAAATAAGTACAAAATTATTTCCATTAATTTTTATTTATTTGTTCATTTATTTATTAATTTACTTACAGTATAAAAAGTCAATATTCATACATATTTTTTAACAAAATTAATATTTAAAAATAGTATTTTATACGCGTTATTAATTAAAACAAATAAAAGGGGCATTTTAATCAAAAATTTTTAAAGTAATAACCAAATTCAAGACTATATAAAAAATTCTAGGAATTTGCTTGGATTGTTTCTTGGGCCTATCAAGAAAAAAATGTAAAAGCATACCATATACAGACGAGTACTTCATGTACTTTCAATATTTTTGCATTCCCATTGATATACATACTTTGAATGTGCACACAAATATTTTTATACATAACTATAGCTCATAACATGGGTACAGACATGTTGTTTAAGATGGTTGTGTACGGACATGTTTGCTAGAAGTATGAAGTGGAATTATATCAGTATTGATATAATACTGCTTCTATTCCCTTTTTTGATGCATCAGTCGCTAGTATTATGGGCAATTTATCGTTATAATTTTTTCTCAGTTCATTTAAAGCTGCAGCCTTTATCGAAAAATTGGAAATAAATTTATTATAATAGCTTAGCTTGCCAGTAAAATCTTCTACTCCTTCGATATTAGTAGGACTAGGCGTTTAACGGATAGCTTCTAAACGCTTTTCAGAAGGCATAATACCAGTAGTAGAACCTAATATGTGTCCAACATATTCAATTTTTGCTTATGCGAAGTGACATTTTTCTTTTTTGTTACATGCACAAATCCTTAGTTGATCATTTGGTTTTTCACTATTACTATAGAAAAAGCCAAATCACTTGATTCAACAAGCTTTAAAACACGTAATGTTGTTAAACGTTCTAATTCAATCTTTATATCTTTTAGCTGACCAAAAGGTATGTTATAGGACTTACAGAATTTAGGTTAGATTTTAGTTTAATTTCAGCTTTAAATGTTGTGCATTCATCAAGAGTTTCAAAAAACAAATTTTTATGTAACTTACAGAGTTCCATTATAGGGCTTAACAATTTTGTCCAAGTTGATTTTGGTGAAGAAATCTAAGCCAAGGATATTTGTTGCTTTAAACTTATTAACTACATACATATGTAACTCTTGAGAAAAATTATTCCATTTGACAAAACCTTTATTAATCCTTTCGTTGTTGAACAACATTTTGGTTTACCTAGTTGTTTGTAAGTTTTCAACACAATAAAAGAGTAAGTTGCTCTAGTATCAACTTGAAAAGATTAATTTAGACCATTAATTTTCATATCTATCAACATTTTTTCCTTATTGTTTACATCTCATTGGTGCATATTAATGCAACCTGGCTTGATAATTTCACTTAAGCCAATAGATTCAGACGATGTATTTTTATAATAGTTTCTTCTAACATATTTTGACTATTAATTGCGTTTTTCTTGGACTGACAAACACTTGCGATGTGGCCTTGGTTAAAGCAATTCGTACATAAGGTTTTATTTTTAATTTGGAATAACAATATTAGCGCCAACATACTTAAGAGTGTTATTAATCATTTAACCCTTTATTGTCCGACGGTACTTACAAGTACCGTTACTTATTTTTATATGTTACTTATGCAGGTACAATTTTGCGATATATGATCATTAGCTTTATAAAATACCATATTTCCTTCCAATAACAATAAATTTTTTTTAGCTTTTTTACTCCTGTTTCTCATAAGATCAGTTTGAATGATACTTTAAGAATTCTAGTGTTTAGAGGTGCTGTTGGATTGCGAGTTTACGCTTAAATTTTAATATTGTTTAAAATTTAAAAAGTGTGGATACTAATTTTCTATTTTAATACATATACAAACGCTACATATAAAAATGGTAATAAAACACATTTTGTTTCTAAGAAAGTTCAATAAAATGAAGATCTCTATCGATAATTCTGATACCAGGACTATTTTCCGGCTTGCTAAAAAAATGAAAGATTTTTTAGCTTATACTGTGTCAAAAGCAAAGATTCTATAAAAAAATTAATAATTTTTTCATGATAAAGAGTATTAGGCAATAAAAGGTTAAAGTGCTTATACAGTACACTCGGGAAAACGGAAACACTTGTTTTCGTCAACATTCCAAAACATCAACCATTTTTTTCTAACATTGCTTACTCTAGAACGTCAACTAAACCACAAACCTTTGGAAGCTTTTTTTGTTTCTTTATATATTTTTGTTTGGTTTTAGTTTATAAACAATAAAAATGCTTTAAACTTCACTATCAATATGTTTATATATTAAACATCATTTCATTTTTTATAAACATCAACACCCACGGTTTTAATTAGTTGACGTTATACCGAGTGCACTGTATGTTAATAAATATCGTGGTCTTCACATTGGAAGGACATCAAATAACACTACTTAAGATTGGAAGTACACTTTCAAGACGGGTGAGCATTGTGGCGACAATACTGTTGTTTAAGGGTAATTTTTCTACTATGGTTTGGGCCACTAGATCGTCTGCAGTAACTAATAAAAGCAACATATGTTGAAATCCTCCGAATGTGTATGCTATCTTCACCCGAAAAGAAAATAAGCCACTATTATGGGTTATGATAGGTGTTGCACTGCAAAGTATTCTAAGAAAGGTTTCGATGATAATATCACTGTATTAGACAGTCCCCCCACGGTCTCTAAATTTAAATACGATATGGAATTTGTGGAATATGGTAAAAACAGCAACCAAAGAAATGTGACCCACAAAATAATGAAAATTAATTCAGGCTACGTGGTACAATATATCGGCTTCAGTAGGCTAACATGTTTACTCCATGCCCAACCGATATTTGGCAGTTTTAAACGAGGGAGGTAGTCTAGACAAAATATTAATAATTTTAGAACAACATTGGAACTGAAATGAACGCAAATCTATTATCATATTATTTCATTTTTAGCGCAGGGTAAATTTGTATTTTATGTTTAATTTAATTTGTGTAGTTTATTAACTAAAAATAAGAAAAATTATATATCAGCAATTATCTCATTTTTTGTACTTTCTGATCAAATATCAATATGCCACATTGGTGTCTTTATTATTTTTCACGTCAGTGTATATCTTACATATGACTTGGTTAGTTGCGTGAGAAAAAAACATGCAATTGCATATTTCTGGTTTTCCTGCTCATGACACTGTCAGATTAAACTGTTATATAAAGGAACTTACAAATTAAAGAATTAAAATGGCAGATTTAATATATTGATATGTTTTTATCTTTTTAAAAACGTGTATTTATGAGTTTGTAGATTGTAGTTAAAATAAAATAAATCTTATGTTTAGTTTTTAATTAAAATCATTTATTCAACACAGTTTTGTGCACCACTGCTTGTAACCTTTTTACAAACAATAACAATTTCTATTCTAAATTACCCCGTCTGCTTACAACTTTGTAAACAACAACAATTACTCGACAGATCTTTCTACCTAAAGATCTTCCAACCCGATCATTGTTACAACGTAGGTTCGATCAAAACCTTTACAACCAGAAGTTATCCACCCTTTACTGAGTTAGTTCCAACTAAACTGGTTTTTACTTCACGACTAAGACGCCTTTTGCACGTTCAAAGTACTTTTCAAACTTTGATAGTTGCAAAGTTGCTTTGTTCTTCGTTCGTATTTATACATAGTTGTATTTCTTTAGATGTTCACGCTGAGTTTACAACACATAAACTCTACTTGCTTAGTTTACCGCACATAAACTCTCTTAACACTGAGTTCAAACCAATAACACGGTCTCTAAGTTTACACCAAATAAACTGTACTCTGTGAGTTTACTCCACATAAACTAATTGTTGTTCGCATCAATGTGCCTTTTATATGGCTGAGTAAACAACACTTCGAAAGCCCTCGAACCTCTCGATGTTTCAGGTAGATTTCATTACTTTCTTTTACTTTCTTTTTAGTTCTTACGAATCCATGGGAATGTAAAGATCTACTTCTTTAGGTTTTGTTATTTGTTGTTGCTTGTTATTGTCTGTTTCTTGTTTTCTTTGCTGTTAGTTTTTGTTGTTGCCGCTTTATTTTTATTTACTTTATCTCTACTAACGTTTGTTGTTGTCGATTTGGTTATTTGTAAACGGCACTTGTAGTTGTTGTTGCGGCTTTTGTTATTTATTTTAGCGATGTAACGCAGGGGAGCCCAACCTGATTTTCGTAACAATATCCTTAAAAAATGGGGTTTATAAAAACAAAATTGTACGCAAAATTATCATAAAACATACAAAAATAAAAACTAAGTTTCAAATCGATTCAAGAAATCATAATTTCTACATAATGTTACAGTATATTTAAAAAAGAGTTGAATAATTCTTTACGTACTTTTCTTATGATTTTAGATGTCGATGGTAATGGCTTTTGGGACGAAACTGAAGTTAAAGCACTTTTTGTTAAGGAATTGGACAAAGTATATCAATCAGGTCTACCAGAAGATGATATGCGTGAACGTGCTGAAGAAATGGAACGTATGCGAGAACATGTATTTCAAGAAACCGACACTAATCGGGATGGCTTGATTAGTTTTCAAGAGTTTTTGGAACAAACTAAACGTGAGGAATATAACAGGGATCCTGAATGGCAAACAATTGATGAGCAACCACAGTATACCCATGAAGAATATCTAGAATTTGAACGCCGAAGAAAAGAGGAAATTGATCGCATGATTGCGCAAGGATTAGTATGTTTTAAGAATATTTTTTGAAATTTAAATTCTTAACCAATTGTTTTTATAATATTTTAGCTTCCACCGCATCCAAATATGCCACAAGGATACTATGCACACGATCCCAATGCTGCATATCAAATGGGACAACAACATCAAGGAGGTTATCAACAGCAACCACAAATGCACTATCAAAATCCTCAGCAACAGCATATGCAACAACAGCAGCAGTATCAACAACAGCAGCAACAGTATCAACAACATATGCAACAACAAAGTAATCCTCAGCACCAATATCAAGGACAACAGGTGCACTTAAATGCAAATCAAGTATATCAAGTTCCAGCACAACAACAACAACAGCAGCAGTATCAAAATCTGCCACAACAACAACATCAACCACCACCCCCACAACAACAGCAGTATCAACCACCAGCACAGCATCAGCATTACCAACAACAACCACCACAACAACAATATCAACAACCACAACTGCCGCAAGAACAGCCTATTGCCAATAATTCACCTCAACAAGTTGCAAGCAATTCAGTTTCTCCACAGCAATCTGTTAATAATAACATTCCAGAAAAACAGCAGCCAATAAATAATGCTAACTCGCAACAGCATATTAATGTCGTTCAACAACCAGTTGTGCAACACCAACAACAAAATATTCCTTCAAACAAATAAACGAATTGAAATTTTTTAAACTTTCTAAAAATTTCTTAAGTTGTATGCACATTTCATGACAATTTTCATTATCTGGACACAAATTTTGCTGAGAATATTAAAACTATATCAATTGTGTGATTGGCTTCTTAGTAAACATAAAACGAATACATTTCATTTACCATCTCATAAACTGTAAATATATATGTTTTTACATTTGAAGTTTATATATTTGTGAGATTTTCCAATTTATTTAATCGAAATCTAATTCTTTTATACATGTATATTATACGCTAAAAAATATTTTTTATATGTACATCATGGTTTTTTATTACTAACAAAGTAAAATATAAACTCTACAATTTATTTTTCTTATTAAATTAGTAATATCACAGTTGTTACGTTTGTTACCTTTTTGTTCAATGCTTCATATGTAATAATAATCGTAATTTCGTATTTCGCATCTTTTTAATTTCAATAAATTTTGGTACGTGTAAATTTAAAGGTTTTGAATAACTTTGAATGATAACACTGGTCTACAGCAAAAAAGCCTTTAAATAAAACTATATGGAATATAATGATTTTGATGCGCTGAATTCAAATCCATTTGTTTGTTTCAAATTTATATTTATGGGTGTGACAAATTTGTCGCCCAAAATATGGTAGTTATGTCAATATATTTCATCATAACTTGAAAACTACTTGACCGATTTTAATTCAAGTACCAGCAAAAGTTTAGGAACAACATTTCATATAAATCACCTGAATAACATTTTTTTATATTTTCAACGGTTTAGGAGTTATTCATAACTTAGTTGTGAAAAGCAATTTTATTCGCGCAAAATTAGAGCATTCTTTTCAAAAATCCTAAAAAAAAATTCAGAATGAAAATTTTACATGTTAAGCATTTAAATTAAAGCTTAAAATGTTGAGAATAAAATAAGCTATATATATAATGAAAATCGGTTGGCTATAAATAATATAATATAATTCAAAATCAATGCAGGTACCTAACTTTGACTAAAATTAGCGACAAATTTTTTCTTGCAAAATTAGTGGAAAGTTTTTTTTCTTTTGTTTCCAAAAAGTTAAAAAAAATTGATTTTATTTCCTTTGAATTTGATTTGTATTTATTCATTTATTTCATTTCATTGTTTTTTAAATTTTATTTTCCAACAATAAATATTTTTGTGTTTTTCTTATAATACAAGTTAACAACGTTGGCAATACTATTGCCGAAAATAATTGATGACTCAGGCTCTTCGAATATTTTTACTTCAACACGTGCTTCCGATCCAATTACAAAAATTGGGTTCTTGTTTAAACGGTGGGTAAATAATCATGCATGGTCAGCGTCTGCAGGTTGGCGCGTTTGATACAACGTGATCAATTATTTTCATGAAACAACAAAGTTGATTTGCAACGAGCAGTCTTGGCTACACGGTTGAAACGTAATCACGGTATTTGTTTGAGAAATTAAATTAAATTGTAAATCGTCCTTATATGAAAAAAATACTATTATTTGTGTAAGAAAATAAATAAAATTATAAATTATCCTTATATAAATAATTTGAAATATTCTATAAATTACAAATTGAGAATTACTTTTTAATCGCCGCAGTTGTTAGCGGCAAATATCATTTTTTTTTAGTGAAGCAATTCAAAATTCCTTAACTGGCACCCAAGCGGGGACCGCTTGAAAATACAATAGCGGTGTACCTTGTAAAACAAAAGAAGTCCTGAGATTCCTACGGGACCCTCCAGGACGAAGTAATACAAAAAAAACGTTTTTGCGATTCCTACGGGACCCTCCAAAAACGTATAACCCTAAATTATAATAAAATAATAATTTGCTACTCCTCCTTCGCCAAATTGGTATTCCAGGTGGCGAAAAATTACCACAGAAGGTTACCAAAGCGAAAGTGAAGTAATCCGTACCTTAGTAGGAATCCGTGACTATTAAAATGGAATTCCAAAAAGGATCCTTGCGGAACTTCCGAGAGGAGACAAAGGGGATTTTGAATGGCCGCGTCGCGAATCGTAGCCAAGATTCATGTTTTTTTTTTTTTAACAAAAATAAAAAGGGTATGCGCTTATAAATAAATTATTTTATTTTATTTTTTAATGCAAAAGCAAAGAGAGTAAAATAAAAAATAATATAAAAATTTAATGAGAAGAAATAAAAATTATTATAAAAAGAAAAAAGAAAGAAATTTTTTTTTAAGGAAATTGAATGAAATTAAAAAAATTTTTAATAAAAGTTTTAGAATAAAAAAAAGGAAAAAATCTAAAAGAGTTTTTAATAAAAAAGAAGAAAATATATGGAAATTGAATAAGAAGAAATAAAAATTATAAAAAATCTAAAAGAATTTTTAATAAAAAATAAGAAAATATATGGAAATTGAATAAGAGAAAATAAAATTATAAAAAAGGAAGAACATTTTTTTAAAAAAGAAAATTAAATGAAAAAATTTTTAATAAAAATTTTAGAATAAAAAAAGAGGAAATTATATATAAAAAAAGAAGAAAAAGAAAGGAAGGGAAAAAGAAAAAAAGTGAAGTGAAAGTGAGAGTGTGGAACGACCAAGGATCTTTTTTGCTCCGGATATTCCAGGTAAGTGGAATTTCTTTTCCCCTTGTCTGCACAAAATAAAATTAGGAATAGAAGATTTAAAAGCAACAGTGACAACTATGTCAGGAGCCATAAATCGGTTTATGGAACAACTCCGATTAGTAGAGAATAGAATAGGGATAATAGAAACCAAGCTTAGTGATAACGCGTTAGGAAACGTTTTAAACAGGTAAGAGAGTCTCGAAGAAAGACAGGGTGCCGCGGTAGCCCCTGTGGTAACTGACGAAGGATCCCTTCAGCGGCCACGAACCGAAACTGAGTTGAAAGATATAAGCCTGATTGTGTAAAAGAATTAAGAACATTTGAGGGCAATCCGACTCAGTATGTATCCTGGGTTCATTCTGTGGAAGCCATACTGAAGGACTTTGAAATTGTCAGGGATAAGCCAATTTATCGTGCAATAATACAGAGTGTCCGCCAGAAAATTATTGGTTCCGCAGACACGGCCCTCGTATCTTATAACGTATTCGACAGTGATTGGGCTGAAATCAAGAGAGTTCTTTCCCTTCACTATGCTGATAAACGGGATATCCAAACGCTGGAACATCAACTCAATCAACTTTCCCAAGGATCCTCAATCATAGATGAGTTTTATTCAACCATTAACCATTAACTTTCGCTTATTATCAACAAATTGAAGACAGAATCCTACAGTGAGGAAACCATTAAAGCCTTAGTGGAAACGTATAGAAACAGAGCATTGGACATTTTCATACGCGGGTTAAAACCGGATCTTTCCCGTATGATTATCATACAGCGACCAGGAACACTCCCTGCAGCATATTCCGCTTGCTTGGAATTGCAAAACCTAACTATGTGAAATAATATAATTTATGCGAAAACGAAGGCTCATGATTCTACCCCCTGAAACCATCTATCGTCCAGGGCCATCTAGACCACCAAAGCCACTTCCTACACGATTTGGGTGGCAGAATCAGAATTTTCGACCTAGAAACTGGCAACATAACGGTACCCACTCTAATTTTAGGGCATATGGACATATGAACTATAATAAGCCAGCGTTACCACCGCGGTACCCGGCCATAAAATATGAGCCAATGGAAGTCGATAGGACAGTGCAAACCCGTCAAGTAAATTACATCAACAACCCTAGGACAGCAGAAAAAAGAGGTGCGTCTGGGGCACATACAGGTAACAAGCAACCTAAACTTTATCATATAGAAACCTTTCCCGAGGAGAGCTACCTAGCTGAGAATGGGTCAGCGGCCAATGTTCATCAAGAAGAAAGTTTGGGTGAAGCAAATTTTATGGGGGAAGGCCATCAAGCTTACCCTATATAGATTACCCAACTGGTGATACTTTATGTTTTCTGATTGACACAGGCTCTGACAAGAACTTTTGCAGCCAACGTTTATCACACGGTAACATAAATTTAGAAAAACCAATAAACGTGAGTTCGGTGGGAGGAGATGTTAACATAGATAAGAAGGTAGTTGGGCCATTTTTTAAATATTTGGGGATACATGAACCTGTCCAATTCTATGTCTTACCAGCGTTAAAAATATTCGACGGAATAATTGGGGACGACAAACTTAAGGAGTTAGGTGCGTTAGTGGATAGGAAGGAAAATGTCCTAGTTTTGAAAAATTGTTTCAAGATTCCCTTAAAAGAAAAGGTAACAAATGAATGAAATTATATATGAGGCGAGGAATATATACCAGAGGTTAGGACAAGAATAAAGAATCTTATTAACAAACACAAACCAATTTTTGGAGCACTCGATGGCAGCGAACATTCAGGCGGAAATCAGGACAAGTACGGAAGAGCCAATATATACAAAGAGCTATCCGTACCCAGTCTGTATGAGGGAAGAGGTAGAGAGACAGATAAAAAAACTTCTTTCAGAAAGAGTGATAAGACCCTCCAAGAGCCCATATAATTCATCTATTTGGGTCGTTCCAAAAAAGCCGAAACCCGATGGTGAAAAGCAATATCGAATGGTAGTAGATTTTAAACGTCTGAATGCTGTGACGATTCCTGATACCTACCCAATTCCAGACATTACGTCAACTCTAGCTAGTTTAGGTGAAGCAAAGTACTTCACAACGATAGATCTTACATCAGGCTTTCATCAGATAGCTATGAAGCCAAAGGACGTCCAAAAAACTGCTTTCTCAACAGCAAATGGTTAATTTGAATTCCTGCGATGCCCTTTGGCCTAAAGAATGCGCCGGCAATATTTCAAAGAATGATTGATGGCGTCCTCCGCGAGTACATAGGGAAAATCTGCTTCGTCTATATTGACGACATAAAGGTAATAGGTGAAAATGTAGAGAATCATTTGAGGAACATAGACACAATTTTTGCGAGACTTCGCAAAGCTAATCTTAAAGTCAATTTTGATAAAACGCATTTTATGAAAACCGAGGTGGAATTTCTTGGCTATATCGTTGAAGGAATCAAACCAGATCCCGCCAAGGTGAAATCCATTGAAAATCTTCTACCACCTACGAACTTGAAAGAGCTGATAAGTTTCCTGGAAATGACCTCCTATTATAGGAGATTTATTCGCGACTATGCGAAGGTTGCAAAACCTCTTACAAACCTTACAAGGGGAGAACATGCCCAGATAAAAGCCAGCCAGTCCAGGAAAGTGCCTATTACCTTAAATGACGAAAAATCTTTCAACAAACTTAAATATATGCTAACTACAGCTGAAGTTC
Organism: Wohlfahrtia magnifica; assembly: GCA_023159175.1. NCBI lineage: Eukaryota > Metazoa > Arthropoda > Insecta > Diptera > Sarcophagidae > Wohlfahrtia > Wohlfahrtia magnifica. The sequence goes on from JAKWBJ010000193.1 coordinate 2,995,728, forward strand.
TGTCCTTCCCGGACTTTGAGAAACCGTTTAATTTAACGACGGATGCCTCAATAATACCGCGCTAGGTGCCGTCTTGTCGCAAGGTGAAATCGGCAAGGATAATCCCATTGCGTATATTTCCCGATCTCTCAACAAAACTGAGGAAAACTACTCCACAAATGAGAAAGAGATGCTAGCCATCGTATGGGCCCTTGATAATCTCAGAAATTACTTGTATGGCGCGAAGAAGATCAAGATCTATACTGATCATCAACCCTTGACGTTTGCATTGGGAAATAGAAATTTTAATGCTAAGCTAAAAAGATGGAAGGCACGTATAGAGGAATATAACCACGAGTTGATTTATAAACCTGGTAAATCAAACCACGTGGCTGATGCGCTCTCGAGGCTAAAAATCATTCCAAATCATCTATATCATTCTTGTACTGATACAGCAAATGAGGGAATGGCTACGAGTTCGGATGAAACTCTTACTGCTTCAGAGGGTAGAGAGGATGATCACCCTTCGGCAGTGTCAACAGTTCACAGTGCGGAGCAAGATGCTTCTGACTTGATACCTCATGTGGAAGTACCCATAAATGTCTTTAAGAATCAGGTCATACTAGGAACTGGGATGGACATGGAAGCAATGGAAGAACCACATCGTGGCTATACCAGCCATTTTATTTCCTCAAAAAATTGGTCTAAAGATAAACTTGTAACCTTGCTTAAAGAGAAGCTTCGTCCAAATGTCCTTAACGGAATAAAAGCGCCGGAAGATCTTCTTGGCGCTATACAAGAAATCTATATTGATCATTTTTCCAGATATAAAGTAATAATTACACAAAAGTTAGTTACAGACGTTACTTCGAAGGAAAAGCAATCTGAAATAATCGAAACTGAGCATAGAAGGGCACATCGTAATCTCAGAGAAAATGGTGAACAATTTTTGGAACAATTCTACTTCCCTCATATGCGCGCTAGTATTAGGAAATCCGTTGCCGGCTGCGATGTTTGTAATAGATGCAAGTATGACAGGAAACCTTCAAGGGTACATCGCCTAAAAACACCCGACCCTAAGTATCCATGCAAAATTCTTCACATGGATATTATGGAAATCCAAGGACAGAAATTCATTACTTGTATAGACAAGTTTACAAAATTCGCTAATTCGCAGTTGTCTAAGCCCTTTAATAGAAACTTACATCAAATCACTAGGTATTAAGTTATATCTTACGCCAGTTCAAAGAAGCGAGGTGAGTGGGCAAATTGAGAGACTGCTTTCGACAATAATTGTTTAAGAGTCGAATACCCGGATCTATGCGTGAAAGAATTAATTGAAATCTATGTCGATAGATATAATAATACCAATCATTCAACAACAAAGAAAAGGCTCCGAGACTTGTTTTTTAATAGGAACAAACTATGAGAATCTATTATCAGTACAAAAAAGAGTTAATACAGATCTCAGGCATTTACTTAAAAGAAATACGGCAACTCACAACGCAAGAATGAACAAAAAGAGACAAAGCTCTAGAAAGTATAGGAAGGGGCATAGGATCTATGTGGCAATTAAAACAATTAAAGGGAAAAACAAAGCGTTGTATAAAAAGGAAATAGTTGAAAAGAATAATAGAGTAACAGTGCTGCTTTTTAAGTTAATTATCCTAACGGCACTTAATTTGCCTTCATTTATAAGCTCCCTACAAATATACCAATATAAAACATCGCTGGTTTCACTAAAAATAGGGAATGGATGGGCAATTGACGGAAACTTCAAGATAATACACATCATAAGCCTAGAGGGATACATGCAGATGACAGCCAACATATCGACCTTGGTCCAGGAACATATTCCACCCAGTAGAAACAAGGGTTTTATTTTGCACCACTTATCGCAGATAAAACTACGCCTCCATGAACCGACGCATATTAACAAAAGACCAGCTGATCAATTGATTGGATCGGAGCAGCGTGGAAGTTGATAGCCGGAAATCCTGATGCGGCAGATTGGAACACTATATTGAGAAGTCAAGAGAGTATTATCGAGAACAATAATGAGCAATAAAAAATAAATAAAGAACTTCAACAAGTCACAAATCAAGCTGCAAGGAAGGTAAATGAGATGATAGCTAGGCTTAATCGAACAAAATACAATTAATGAAGTAATTATATTAAAGGACGAAATTATCCGATCGTGTCAGATGGCTAAGAATGGAATTGTTAATACAAGTTTGCTCGATCAAGCAGAAATTAATAGAATCGTGGACGAGTTAGAAACATTGCCCTATAGTAATGCAATAGAGGCGGTTGAATATGGAACTCCATCGGTCTTTACAAACGGGTCACACTTATTATATATTCTATCAATACCAAAACTTGGGGGGAACGTTTATAACCTACTCCTTACTAGAGCCGCCATCAATGAGGGAAGACAAATTGATCTGCAGTTCGAGAAAGTTTTTATAATGAAGCCGAAACCTATGGCGTTACAGATAGCTCCTTTTCAATAAATAACTCCACAGTATACAAACGATCATCTGTTACCAAATTGGCAGAAGACGATTACCTTAACCGAATCCTCAGGGGCGGATCGGCAAAATGCAGATACAAAATTAATCGGAAAGAAGTCGTTGAGATATTAGACGATGATGTTATCTATCTCACAAATTTTGAAGTTATGTTAAAAGCCAAGGGTGAGCATAAGTTCCTAAATGGGAATAAGTTCCAATGCGACAATAATAATTAAGAACCATACTTACTCGAGCAGTTCAATCACAAGGGCCCAAGCCCTGCCGCCAGTCTTAGCTAACGTAACACATGGCGACCTGCTTCTCAAATATATTCACGAGTTAAGCTCGACAATATAAACCGACTGGACCAGTTAGGAGTAAAGATTAATGGAACAATTGGTATTAACATTATGATCATTGCCTCCATGACCTTTTGTATAGTATGGCTTTGGTATCAACAAACCAAGAGAATTACGCGTTCAACTACCAATCATTGACTTCCAGATCTGCGGGACGCAGACACTTGAGGAGGGAGGAGTTAACAACGTTGGCAATACTATTGCCGAAAATAATTGATGACTCAGGCTCTTTGAATATTTTTACTTCAACACGCGCTTCCGATCCAATTACAAAAATTGGGTTCTTACTTAAACGGTGGGAAAATAATCATGCATGGTCAGCGTCTGCAGGTTGGCGCGTTTTGATACAACGTGATCAATTCTTTTCACGAAACAACAAAGTTGGTTTGCAACGAGCAGTCTTGGCTACACGGTTGAAACGTAATCACGGTATTTGTTTGAGAAATTAAATTAAATTGTAAATCGTCCTTATATGAAAAATATACTATTATTTGTGTAAGAAAATAAATAAAATTATAAATTATCCTTATATAAATAATTTAAAATATTCTATAAATTACAAATTGGGAGTTACTTTTTAATCGCCGCAGTTGTTAGCGGCAAATTTAATTTTTTTTAGTGAAGCAATTCAAAATCCCGTAACTTATATATTGTTACAAAAATAAAAATCCCTAAAAAGAAAACACAGATCAGCGTCTTTAAAACTGCATTGTGGGATTTTGGTATATTTGGTAATTATGTGTCACCCTGTAAATCCCGTATTTATTTTCACTATCTGGCAGCACTACCATTTCGACCATCTTTACGTTACACTTGAATTAACGGATATAAAATAGAGGATATGAGACATTTCCGGAACTTTCCAAACTGTAGGCAATTAGGTATATAAAGAGGCTGATTTACCTTCACGTCAGTTAGTTATCGTTTAGCTGTAATAAAATAAAGTCGTGTTTAAGCGGAAATAGAATTGTTGTATAAATGAATATTTAGCTAATGTATTAAGTTAAACTGTATAAAAGATAAGTGAGGAAATAAAACTGTAACAACGACAAAGTGATGTTAATTTTATTTTAACGCATTTAAAACGAACTCAAATATTTTAAAAAGGTTAAAACGTAACAATATTTTTTTATGAAAATTTCCTGTCTATAGTTTGTTCAGCAGATCTGCTACTTTCCTAAGCAGCAGACCGGATGTCTGATGCATCTGACCACAGTCTATAAACATCCACATCTGTGACCGCCATCCTCTTCATATGGGCCTTTAGAGCACAGTGGCCATACTTAAGAGTCTAAGAATGCGGACTAATCGCCGCCCTAAAGTGATTAAGTCCTCTTGAAGTATTCCAGTGTTCCAAGCATCTCGCAATTTCCCAATTTTTGATTAGATTGATGATGGTAGTAAGTGGTTCTAGGTTCTGAGCCGAATAGGGTGTCATGGAAACCTTTCTGGTCAATGCATCCATCTATTCCACAGTGTCCTGGAACCTGAAACAACTGAACCTTAATTCAAAGCGAAAGCTTTTGCAATGCTACGTAGCAATATTTGACAAGTCTAGATTCGAGCTTAGTTTTCTTAAGGCAGCTTGGCTGTCAGAGACTATGCTATGATCTTACCCTTGAGCCCACTGTCTAGGTTGATCTCCGCGCATATAGCAATGGCCATGACTCACAATGATCTTTCCAGTCGGATCGAAGTCTCGGTTGGGTTTATTAACACCACCATCGGCACAGTCATTAATTTTGGAACAATTGTACACTAGTTTAGATCAAAGTCACTCCGAACTAAGGCCCCATTAGACCAATAATCCCGGTCCTGGAATACAACTCTAATTCTCCTGCCAAAGCACAGATCCGAAGGCATAACATCCGGGACGAAGATTGTTCTCCGACCACCGTGCGTAGAATGGACAGACGTCCCGAAGCATTTCAGAACCCTTTGGCGTATATTTTTGTCGCCCAGCACGCCTCCAACCTTACCATATAGATGTGAAGCGGTGTTACATCAATCAAGGCCTCCAAGGCCCCTGTTGGATAAGTTTTCATTGCCACAGTTATACCGAGTCTTTGTACCCTGCCTAATTTATTCATAGTGGTAGCTTCCTTTCCACCAAATTATCGCCGCATAACTGATAATGAGCCAAATAATAGCAGTATATATCCATAGTGTCATTCTAAGAATTTTTTGAAATTCAAAAAAAAAAAAATTCCACTAGTTTTGCAAGAAAAAATTTCTACCATAATTTTGGTCAAAGCTGGGTACCTGCATTTAATTTTGAGTAAAATCAGCAATAGCCAACCGATTTTCATGATTTATAGCTTATTTTATTCTCAAAACATTAAGCTTTAATTTAAATGCATAACATGTAAAATTTTCATTCTGAATTTTTTTATGATTTTTGAAAAAAAAAATTATTTTGAAAAAAATTTGTTCTCAACATTTTAAGCTTTAATTTAAATGCTTAACATGTAAAATTTTCATACTGAAAAATTTTTTTATGACAAAAAAGAATTGCTCTAGTTTTTTGTTTTTCTGAAAACACATTTGAATTCAGCACATCAAAATCATTATATTCCATATAATTTTTATTCAAAAACCAGAAATTTTTTTATTTTCTGTAGACCAGTGTAATTAAAGGCCGTAGGTGTTTTTTTAATAAAGAAGAAAAATTAAGCAACTGGGTGAAAAATATATGATATCATTTTGTAAGGAATTTTTAATCAACCAGGAAGCAATCACAGTTTTTCCAATTAAGAGTTGTGTTCTAAAAATCAAGTGATTTTAAATTAGTTGCTGTTTTAAAATCACAAATGTGATTTGCTACTGTTCTGTCATGATAATATAATAATCATAATAATAATAATAATAATAATAATAATAATAATAATAATAATAATAATAATAATAATAATAATAATAATAATAATAATAATAATAATAATAATAATAATAATAATAATAATAATAATAATAATAATAATAATAATAATAATAATAATAATAATAATAATAATAATAATAATAATAATAATAATAATAATAATAATAATAATAATAATAATAATAATAATAATAATAATAATAATAATAATAATAATAATAATAATAATAATAATAATAATAATAATAATAATAATAATAATAATAATAATAATAATAATAATAATAATAATAATAATAATAATAATAATAATAATAATAATAATAATAATAATAATAATAATAATAATAATAATAATAATAATAATAATAATAATAATAATAATAATAATAATAATAATAATAATAATAATAATAATAATAATAATAATAATAATAATAATAATAATAATAATAATAATAATAATAATAATAATAATAATAATAATAATAATAATAATAATAATAATAATAATAATAATAATAATAATAATAATAATAATAATAATAATAATAATAATAATAATAATAATAATAATAATAATAATAATAATAATAATAATAATAATAATAATAATAATAATAATAATAATAATAATAATAATAATAATAATAATAATAATAATAATAATAATAATAATAATAATAATAATAATAATAATAATAATAATAATAATAATAATAATAATAATAATAATAATAATAATAATAATAATAATAATAATAATAATAATAATAATAATAATAATAATAATAATAATAATAATAATAATAATAATAATAATAATAATAATAATAATAATAATAATAATAATAATAATAATAATAATAATAATAATAATAATAATAATAATAATAATAATAATAATAATAATAATAATAATAATAATAATAATAATAATAATAATAATAATAATAATAATAATAATAATAATAATAATAATAATAATAATAATAATAATAATAATAATAATAATAATAATAATAATAATAATAATAATAATAATAATAATAATAATAATAATAATAATAATAATAATAATAATAATAATAATAATAATAATAATAATAATAATAATAATAATAATAATAATAATAATAATAATAATAATAATAATAATAATAATAATAATAATAATAATAATAATAATAATAATAATAATAATAATAATAATAATAATAATAATAATAATAATAATAATAATAATAATAATAATAATAATAATAATAATAATAATAATAATAATAATAATAATAATAATAATAATAATAATAATAATAATAATAATAATAATAATAATAATAATAATAATAATAATAATAATAATAATAATAATAATAATAATAATAATAATAATAATAATAATAATAATAATAATAATAATAATAATAATAATAATAATAATAATAATAATAATAATAATAATAATAATAATAATAATAATAATAATAATAATAATAATAATAATAATAATAATAATAATAATAATAATAATAATAATAATAATAATAATAATAATAATAATAATAATAATAATAATAATAATAATAATAATAATAATAATAATAATAATAATAATAATAATAATAATAATAATAATAATAATAATAATAATAATAATAATAATAATAATAATAATAATAATAATAATAATAATAATAATAATAATAATAATAATAATAATAATAATAATAATAATAATAATAATAATAATAATAATAATAATAATAATAATAATAATAATAATAATAATAATAATAATAATAATAATAATAATAATAATAATAATAATAATAATAATAATAATAATAATAATAATAATAATAATAATAATAATAATAATAATAATAATAGTAAGGGAGAAATATAGAAAAATAATTCAAAATTCTATTCAAATTATTTAAATAAAACTACGCACTAAATTTTCTCAAAATCTGTATAATACAGTGAAAATTAACATACGTAGAAGGTTTAACAATCTTCCAAAACTCATTCAAACAAAAATCTTTAAATTATTGTACTCGACAATTTTAAAAAATAATAATAATATCTAAAAAAGGAAAGTCTTCTAATGACTAACACTTATCAAAACACAAAATCACTTTTTCGTTGTAAAGTTTCCTGTATGAAATATTTGCGGAGGGTGAAAAGAATAAAAACCAACAGTGAGTGATTGGTATAGACAACAAAACCGGGCTATGGTATATTTTTAAATGAAATGATACATATCGTATAATAGTCACAAGTAACGACAAATCGAAAGCGGATGCTATCTCGCAGTCGGCAATTAAAATATAACAACACTCTTAAAAATATATAATCAGCGGAAACTAGAGGTTAATTAAACATAAAACAAAATCAGGGTAAACTAAGGTCATCGGTTAGGTAATTTGAATTATCAAATCTCATATACCTAAAATTCCATTACGGCGTACATAGATGTCCACAAGCAAAGTTCATAATTTAATTGTCACTAGCGATGCTAAATTGTAAATAAAATTTAATAAATATCTAGTAGTTTATGGTTCGGAAACGAAAATACTCAAGATTTTTTTATTTTTAATATACCATCATCTACATCAAGTATTTTCGGCCCCACCTTGGGTGCCATGTAATGTAAATAATTATTGACTAATGATGTGTATTTTCCAAAAAGTTGTGTAAATCAAATTTATAAACTTTTACCATTAACATTCACACGATATACAAAAATCTTTCAGCCTTAGCATGAATTAAAATTCCCTGGAAATTTCTTCCCTATTCCCAGTTCCCCTATTATGAACAAAATCTCTCCGAGAAATTTGTCAGCCTTATCATGAAAATTCTCGGGGAAATAAGTTCAATGGAAATTACGTTTCCGTGAATAAAATCCAACAAACAGGGAGAATAAATTGCTTGAGAGAGAATTTGAGACTTTCGAATTAACATTTATAAACAAATTTTAGAACATTGTATTGAATTGTATGGAAGTTGTAATTGTTTTTGTCATACTTAACTGTCAAAGTCATCAAGCGTGAACTCTTTAAATATATTTCAAAATAATAAAAATAAATTTTCATAAAATTTGACAAATTTGTTATTTTTTTTTTTTTTTAATCAATTTATTTAAAAACAATATTTGTGTATTTCATTGAAATATTATAATAGAAAGAGATCCATTATTTACCCAATACGGAGGACGACCTCCTTATAACTGCAAACAAACACTATCTATGGAAATCTGCCCAGCGCTTTTTTGATGCCGTTTTTGAAAGTCAGTCTGCAATTCAATCAAAATTTGAAACTAACGGCAATGTTAAAATTTTGGAGAAAATTCAAAACCATCTAAACCGTTTCTTTAGAAGACGAACTCAAAAACATTAAAAATAAAAAAGAACATTTCAAGGTGACGTAAATTCAATTTATCTAGCTGTCAATTTAAAAAATATAATAATGTAGTTAGTTGACAATGTAAATAGAACTAGTAAGTATTCACTCTTAGGAGACTTAAATGTATAAATCGTAGGGCCAATTGACACGAATTCATATCGTGACAATGCCAAATCTAATAATAATTCTAAAACAGAAATCAGGAACAAACATTCATAATGCCCGCCTATATTTCTAGAGAACTCTCAACAAAATTTCAGAACATCTACACTTCCCACTTTTTCTGATCATTTTTCTCTGTGACTTAACATAACAAAACCTTGTTAGATTTTGACTTTATTTTTAAAATTTCGGAGTCATACGTCTTTTAGAAACACTAATTGGAACACATTTAAATTTGATTGACCCTACTTAATTTAATACAACTCTCCATTTTATAATAGAGATTTATTCTACAAAGATTGAAAGGAAAAACCGAAAATATATTGTTTCTGAAAATGTAAGGAAATTACTGAGGATCAAACACAATAGGCAGAGAGATTTGAAGATGATATATACAAGAACCTTAAATATCCTGAATATTTGCTTATTTCGACTCAAATTCGCTTAATTTAAATTATTATTAAAAAACAGATTGAAACGGAATATGCGGATCTATTTATTAGAAAGTTAAAGGAAGTAAAGCCCGGTCCAACGGTTCATAAGGATATTTTTAGGATTATTGGGAATAGAAATCAGGCATTAAGGATATATCTGTAGGTGTTGTTAAAATAACAAATTGGAATAGGAAATTGGAAATTGTGTTTATCAGGACACACCATCTAATAAAAATATTTTGGAAATAAATACAACTATGAGAAAATGTCTCAAGTTTCGAGCAGTGTAGTATTCAATGAAGACTATTGAACAATCAAACTGATATAAAGTTTACACGGTTAGACAAACCTTTGGAAATTTTAAAACTAATAAATAAGTGGTTTGGATAATATTTCAAATTATTTAATATGGAAATTACTTGTTAAAGCTTTTCAATATCTGACAATTGTGATCAATAATTGCTTAAACAACTGCTATTTTCCATTTGCGTAGAAAGTTGCAAAAATTGTTCAGATTCCCAAACAAAAGAGTAATGATGAAATAAATAATTTTCGGCCTATTTCTTTGCTGTCTAATATAGGAAAATTATTTGAGAAGATAATTCGTGAGAAAATGGATGTAGGTTTAAGTGGATTATGCATTCCTCAGAGACAATATGGTTTAAAGAAAGGTAGTTCTAATTTGCACGCTCTTTTGAATTTCACGCTGATTTAGTGGAAAATTTGAGATAGGCTCAATGCACTGTCACAAATTCTCTTGACGTTAAAAAAGCGTTTGATAGGGCCTATCATAATGAGATGCTATTTAAGATGATTGGTTTTGGCTTTGATGCGAAATTTATAAAACTGTTTCTGAGTTTTTTCTCTGGGTGATGTATCTTGTGGTGTTCCGCAAGGCACTGTATTGGCGCCTCACTTATATAATATATTTGTTCATGATTATCTACATGAAATTCATAATTCGAAGGTAATGAAATAACAAATTTATCAAATCACTGCTTACATCTTTCCCCACCTCTGAGCCAATTTCCAAATCCCGCCTCAAAAAAACTTCTCGTGTTTTAAGACGCTCTAACTTTGAAGCCGATTTTGTATTTCTTTAAAGGAAGTGATTCGGTGACATGTTAAAAGATAAACTCATGCCTATTTATACGGCCGAGGTAGTTTCTGAAAATGGTGTTTTAGCCGTAGAACGAGGTAATTTGCGCTTAAAGCGAATATGTTCCATATTTCAAACAGGCCGTTGTAGCGAAATGTCATGTAAAGAAAGCTCGTTTAACGAGGTGTGAGTATATTGTATCCGTCGCAACAACCGACGAAGCAATGTTCGGCCAATACGGCGGATGCGGCATTTGATCGTTTCTAATAATTGATTAGAAACTTTTGCGACATGTGGTCGCATGCATTTAAAAGAATAACTTAATCATGTCTAACTTAATCTAAATCATCATAAAACTATGTGGAATATAATGATTTTGATGTGTTGAATTCAAATCCGTTTTCCGTTTTTTCCATTGGGCTCAATTTTTTGTTTTCTGTATACAAGTGTTATAGTAAGTAATAAGGGAGGGCCTTTATTATATAGTTACCAAGATATACCGCAATAACTAAGAAGCAGCATTTGAAAATCTGCTTTTGAATAACATCTTTTAATGGATGATGAGTATAAGTAAACAAACTTTGATTAGAAAAAGAAAGATTATCATTTTAAAACAAAACATACGAATTTTTCAAGTTTTCTCCCGATTTTAACCTCTGCCAAGTTCAATTTTGAAAAGAAGTATATCTTGTTGCTCTTTTATTAGCTGAATCTACCTGTGTTCAACAAAATCGGTTTCGCAGGACGTACTTATAAGCAAATTGAATATACAAAAATTTTTATCAGGTTTCTTCACATATTTTTAGAGGTGTCAATTTAAAAAATTTTCAATATTAAGTGGATGAAAAAGAATTGAGTTTTATGTCAAACTCATCGGACGTGCTTTATAACACAGAAAAACTTTTTAAATGAAAAATTAAAATACAAAAAAAGACATTAATTTCGTTAAATATTAAAATTGAAAAAAAAAAAATTTTTTCTGTTATAATTTTTCTTTAACTGATTCGTATGAACTCGGATAAGTTTACCGTTTCTTAAGAAAACATTGTACATGACACTTGCTATACGTTCAATAATTTTTCCAGGCTGCCATAAGAATCGTTGTTGTTTCCATATACTCGGGCATATACATATTATTGTATATTAAAATGAGTTTCCTTTGCACCGTGCTTTTTATTAAATTGGTTCTCCATAATAGTGTTTTTTGATGGAACACTTTTCTTTAAACATGGCTTATCAGAACTAATGTTAAACGAATTTTTCTGCCAAGTAATATTTCAGCCGCTAACAAATTATTAGGTGAGCATGATTTTGGAGTCGATCTATAATTCTGTAAAAATATTTGAAGATTTGAAAATTTGGCCTCTTAAATGTGTCGACAAGTCGCTCAGCTTGTCTATTAGACATTGGGTAATATACGATGAAGCAGAAATGTTCGATACCACTTCTGTTTACGAAATCAGCAAAGTAAGAGCTCTTGAACTGTGTGCCAGTGTGTGCCGATACCAGTGTTTTTGGTAAACCAAAGCGAGAGAAAATTTCTTTTAGTATTTAAACAGTTTGTTGTGCAGTGGTGAATTTTGTCAGTACTATTTCAGGCCATTTCGAGAGTGCACCGACTAATACTAGGAAATAGTACCCATTAATTGGTCGAGCATAATCGATGTGTAATCGTTCCCAGGGTTCCGAAGGATTGGGCCACGATTTTAAAACTGTTTTGATAGGAATTTTTAAAGCAGCTGCGCATTTAGTACAATTTTGGATCATTGACTTAATATGGTCATCAATATTTGGCCAATAAACATAGCTTCTCGCCATAGCTTTTGAACGTTCAATGCCTTGATATCACGATGTACTAATTTTAATATTCGTTTTCTAAAAATATTGGGAACCACCCACTCTTTCATTAAATATAATAATACCATTAATTATAGATAATTTATCCCTACGATTATAGAACGCTTTTATCTCTGGATCTTTTGTTTTCGTGAGCCATCCATTTTGTAAATAATTTAGTAACGTTTACAAGATGCCATCTTTTGGTGTTTCATATTTGAACATCGTGTTAGTTAAAGGTAAGTTTTGCAAATTATTTTCAACAATAGTTTTAATTTCATTTTCAAATTTTACCGCTGCTATTACATAATTTTCGGCTTCGCTCTCATTTTTGGCTATAAGCCGTAAAAGCACATCAGCATAACCAAAACTTGTTGACACAAAACTTGAATTAAAACCATATGCCAAAAGTTTGACTGCTTAGCGCTAAAGACGATTAGCTTGATGAACTGCTATGTCTATTTCCTTTCCGAAAATTGCTAACCACGGTTTATAGTCAGCATGTAGTGTAAATTTTTTACAAATAAATCATTTTATAGAATTTTGTTACAGCGAAGATTAAAGCTAATCCCTCTTTTCAATTTGACTATAGGATTTTTCTGATGTAGTCAGAGACCTCGAGGCATGGCATATTGCTTTAACTGAGTTATCTGAATATTTATGGAAAATTCATGCTCCCAAACCATATTGAGACGCGTCTGCAGCTACCACTATGTCCTTTGTGGGATCATAATGGGTGAGCAAAAGTTTGGAAGACAGAATTTATTTTAATTTTGCAAAGCAATTATCGTGTCATTTAGTCCAGTACCATTCGACTTTTGATTTTAATGAAATATCAAGTGGACCTCGTAGTTGTCGCATATTATTGACAAATTTTCCATAAAAATTAACCGCACCAAGGGAAGATCGTAATTCTGATACAGTAGATGGTTTTGGCATTTTTGTAATTGCAGAAATTCGTTGAGGATCTAGTTGCAGCCCATCTTGATTATTAATATATATATTCCAGGTATTTTACTTCTTCAGCGAAAAATTTGCATTTTGAAAACTTAACTTTAAAGCCAAAATCTTGGATTCGACGAAAAACTTCTTGAAGATTTTTGTTATGTTTTTCTTCATCTCTACCGGACACAAAAATATCGTCAATGTATGCAGCAACATTTTTCATTCCCACGAGCATTTTATCCATTATTTGCTGAAAAATTGCTGGAAAAGTATTAACACCAAAAACCGTGCGATTGTAACGATATAATCGCATATGTGTTGTTATGGTTAATGAATGTTTTGACTCCTCGTCGGCCTCAATTTGCAAAAAGCGTCTAACAAATCTATGTGATTAAAATATCTAGCATTTGCCAACTTAGAAAAAATATACTCATGAAGAGGCAGTGTGCAGTGATGAATCTCAAAAGCTTCATTTAGTCCTGTTGAAGTCAGCACAAATCCTTATGAAACCATTTGGTTTGTTTATTACAACTATTGGGGCTGCCCAATCTGAGTAGTTGACAGGAGAAATTACATCCATGTCCTGTAATCTTTTTAATTCATTCTCGACAAGATGTTGTAATGCATAATCCACTTGGCGTTTTGTTTGGTTTTAGTACTTTTGCGTCCGAATTTTTCATCAAAAACATCTGGAAAATAAAATTTTAAATGATCAATGTATTTATCTGCTAGTAATGATGGAACACTTTTCCCATTTTCAATGGTAACATTGTTCCAGATGGAGTTGATTGTCACCTAGTTGAAGAGCTTTAATCCAATCCAGACCTAGCAAATTCAAATTTTTTAGTGACATAACAGTGACATGTGCTTGTTTGTTTTTGAATTTTAAATTACAATCAAACTCTAATGGAAGTTGAAGTTTTCCTGTGACACTTTTGGACGTCTGTTGAACCGAAATAGAGTTTTTTATATGAAGCATTTGATATATCTCTTCTGATATAAGAGTGATATCAAATGCTGTATCAAGCTGCAATTTTACATTTTTATCATTAATTTCAACTGTTATTTATTTAAGGTATGAATTTACTATGTTCACAAGCGAAATACTTTTTGATTCAGCTTTAAATTTGTTATTTTTGTTAAACAATTTTAGTTTTGGTTTCGAGTTATTTTTTTTTTCTTGGCTACACTACAATGACCCGCCTTGTGACCAATTATTGTGTTTTCCATAAGAACATTCGCGAGCAAAGTGAATGCCAGCATGGATATTTAGGTGTTTTTTTATTCTTCTGTCTGCTTGAAAATTTTTTACTTGTGAGTATATTTTTGAATTTTCGATGAGTACTGTGTCTGCTTTTAAACTGACATTCTCTTATCAGAGAGCCCAGAGTAAGGGTACTTCCTTCAATATCAATTTTATTTAATAATTTTTTGCGGATATCAAAATCTTGTGGTGATTTTAGACCCATGACGAATATTAAGCATTTGAACTGGTCTAGAGACAAATCCCACAATTTAAATTGTTCACACTGATTATTTACAATATTCTGCGTATGTCACAAAATCGGTATTCGAATCTTTTGTAAAATTAACTTAGTGATATCGGATGCCAAAGCTTCAATAAGAAACTCAACACTATCACTTTTGTTGATGGGTTTTTCTAGTTTTTGTTGTATATTATGTTTCTGCTGTCGTGTTGCATTCTGACTATTTGCTTCAAAAATTCCTCCATCTTTCTTTTTTTTAGATTCGTAGAAAAGAAATTCAAGCAGCGATGTGAGAATATTTTTTTAATTTTTTTTTTCTTTGTTTTTACACAGAAGAAACTTTTACTATGTATGTAAAATCATTTTATATCGTCGTCGCCACTATTGTAATTCTCAAAAATGTATTTTATATTTTATTATTAACTAATATAAAATGTAAGTATAATTCAATTACAAAGAAGAAAAATCAATGATTAGAAAAGCAATGTATAATATATCATGTTAATATCATATTGGATAATAAATAGTTTCCCATACAACACTGTCGATAAGCCTCAACAGCCTGAAGCAACAATAATTGCTTTCCCTCTTCATCATTAGTTAAAATTCTGTAAAAGTCGTAAACAAATTTAAGGCCTCTCTCAGCAATATTATTAACAACAAATAAGTCCTTACAGATTGTCCAACCTTTCTCAAATTCAAATTATGTTTCCCAAGTTGAAGGCTCAAACTCTAGAAATTTCTGAGATTATCATTTAAGGTGTATTTTTGAAAGTCTGTTAAATTTGTATAGTTTCGACCATTTTTTAATTTTGGTTCTTTTAGTTTAAGTTTTTCAATCATTTAAAGCTTTTC
Source organism: Wohlfahrtia magnifica (assembly GCA_023159175.1). Lineage (NCBI taxonomy): Eukaryota > Metazoa > Arthropoda > Insecta > Diptera > Sarcophagidae > Wohlfahrtia > Wohlfahrtia magnifica. The sequence continues at coordinate 3,011,686 of JAKWBJ010000193.1, forward strand.
TTCACAACGTATATTTGAATAGAAAAAGGCTAGAGTTACTGTTACTCAGAAATATATCATTTTTTTAAGAACTACTGCTGAGGTTTCAGGGTTAGTTTTCGAATACTTTATAGCATCTTGAGGCGGTGTATTTACGACATTGATACATCTGAACCAGACTTTAATGTAAAGTTTCACTAGAAAAATGCAAATATCACGTAATCTATTTGATTCACTTTTCGTATGTGAGAATTGGTCATAGAACAGAAATATTTTTAAAAACTATATTGCTTTGGACATCCATCGTTTGTTAAAGATTGGTCATGATTTGGAAAATCTTACATATATTAAAACTTCTGAAGCAGATGTAGAATATAACTTTGTTTCGAAAACGCTGCGCAATATTATTTCATACACATGATGGCGGCAAGATAGATTGATTAGACTACGTCTTATATTTTTCCAAGAAGACAGCGGTGCCTGTGTTGTTACCAGTATTTGTAGACGATGTATCATATGACAAGTCGTTTACTTGGTCAATAATATTCCATTTAACTAATCTTTCATAAACTGCATTTGCAATATTTTTGCCAGTTTAAGGATTTTACTATTGGTGCTCCAAGAAACTTCGATGAGCCGTTGTAAATCACCAAAATTACAATCTGTTCAACTTTTGTGGATCCTTTCTTCTTAACGGTGATCTGACAGAGTTTGAGCCTAAGTTTTCTTTCTTTATAGTCGTGTTGTTAATTGGTAACTCGTTAACACTATTTTTATCAGTCTACTCCATAATTTGACAAACATCTGCAGAAAATCGAAAACTGAATATTTTAAACTTCGTTCTTCTTTTTACATGCAGCTTCTTTATCTTTTCGTTCCTGTGCTTTTTTCCTTTATCGACAACAGCTATGCACCCAAGACGTTCTTTTTGTCTTTGCATTTCTAGAAACAGTCTATCTTCTACAATCCGTAAAATAAAAAGTTAGTTCAAATTATTTCAGTCTTTCATTTATTCACTTAAAATAGTGCATTTAATGTAATTAAGTACTATTAATAAAAATAGTCAATTTTGTTATACTATACATTATCAGTCTCTTTGTTGAAAAAATTGAGATTTGGTATCAAACAATGGCATTCTTTTCTAGCCTTAATTTTTTTTTTGCTTCTGATCCGCAGACAAAAATTGAAGCTTCAGTGACGAGCTTAACACACATTTCCAAACAGTAGAAAAAAAGAAAGGCAAGGAAAGTTTTAAAATTTGAGAAAGTTATGAGTTAGTTATAAACATCTATATACCATGTTAAAAACGTGAACTGGTCGAGTTGGTGCGTACTTTTCCATAATGAAACGCGCTAATTGTTTTAGGCTATCCAGTGGACAGCAGTATCAATACCATTGAGAATGTGCTAATTTTCCTGTGTCTCTAGTCGCTAAACATGATGAAACTAAGCCAGCCGAAATGGTGGAACATATTTCGTATAGGTATCTTTGATCAGTGCTAAACAGATTTATATCAACTTTTGGCAATTCTAAAGGAATTGCTTCAAAAGCTTATGGTTTAAAATTAAGGCACTTGTCAAGTTTTTTCCTATAGTCATGTGAAAAATAATGACACTTATACAAAATAGTTAAAAACCCAACTCTGTTTTAATATTCAAACAGTTATCAAAAAGATCTTATAAATTGTCTGCTGGAATGTCGATGAAGTAAAGGACCGTTATTTGAACAAGCAAATTTTGTACCGTTTCTCTTTTGTAGCTTATATTTCTCTTAAGCTGTTAAGGAAAATCACATATTATTTTTCACATGACTGTATATCTCTGGAAAAGCTTTTAGGAGCTGTAGTTATTTCATCGAGACTTCAAAAAATGGCGTAGTGGTAATTCATTTTGTGTGAAATAAACATACAAACCATTGCACTGTGGGGCAGAATTGCATCATTTTTGGAATCAATTAAACCGCTGAAATTAGATATAAGTTGTTGGTATCTTTGAAAAGGTCGTAGTCTTGGTATTATGAATCAATCAAAAAACTTTCGTTTTTATTGGAAAATATAAAGAAAAAGATATAATAATAAGAAAAATTATTTTGTTTTGAAAAAATTATTAAGTTAATGCAAATAATTATAAATATTTCGAAGGTTACAACACGCATTTATCAATATAAGGATACAATATTATGCATTTATTAGATATCACTTTATGTTTCGTCAATATCTTCGTCACTGCTTACGTTGAAATCCACCTTATCAAATAATAAAAGAAACAGACGTTTTGCTTTCTTAGGCACAACCATTTCTTTTTTTTTGCCTTGGGAGTCTTGCAAGTTTCCCTGACCACCGTCTCTAAATTTATTAACAGAAAGTTAAAGATGTCTTCTAAACTATTAATCCTACTTCATTTTCTTGCGTTATACAATCTAACTTTCTTAAATATTTTATTAATAAATTTTTACGCCTCTTATAACAAATAACCAGCAGGTAAATATGAATTTTGAACTACTTCCCAATCAATCAATAATTTGTGTACCATCGGCGACATCTAATGCCACTTATCATTATTTACGAACGTTTCTACATATACATATATATATTTTTATTAGGTCGACATTCATCGTGGATATTTTTGCTGAAATTTTGTACTACCTAAATATACTCTGGAAGTACATTCAGCATTGTAATTACCACCACCAGGCTTTGGCTGATCTATATATATTCTAAAAGTTGTTTTAAACTCTTTTGAATTCTTTGTTAATTATCTTCAACCAATTACTTGAGAAATACGCAGATATTCCTCAAGACTACTTTAATATATATCAATTAAAAGCTCTGTTTCTTTTTTTGCCAAACCCGCCAAAAAACTTAAAATTGGATAATATTCAAATAATTTATTAACTCACAAGTTCATAAAGGTACTAAAAACCGAGTCTTTATCCGTATCTCAAGATTTTGTAGGTGTTTCAAAAGTTTCAACCACAGATTCTTGTTGTACTCGATAGCGTCTATCAGAAAAATAACATCCCAGGTGTTTATTTGTGGCACCGCGTTATTTACTTACATAAAACAAAACAAAACATAAATTCTAATAAAATAGATCTGAAATATTTAAAAAAAGTGTTCTGGTGGGCAGCTTCTGGCAGAACGAAATTACTATAGCTGGAAACTACACAGTTTGGACTAAATAATCCATATAAAAATAAGCTTGCGAACTCTTGTCGGAAAAAGATCTAAGCCTTGAAAAATTAAATTTTTATTTTATTGATAAGAAAATATTCGATTTACTTAAAATTGGTTCTACAGCTCAGCTGTCGTATTATTTGCATACATCGTTGTTCTCATTTTTAAAAACGGACTTTTTTCCAAAAATATGTTCGGGTTGCGCCAACGTGCATTGTAAAGATCGTTTCAGATGTTTTTTTAATAAAGCAATTACTCCATTTTTATGTCTCGTATTGACATCCGTTCAATCATAATTTATTTGGCGCAATTTAAATGAACTTAAGCGTTTTAAAAAGGTTAAAACGAAACAATATAAAGGTTTAAAAATTTTTTTGTTTTCATATATATTATAAAAAAGTTATTACTCTTTTAATCAGCATTGGATTATAAACTTATATTCTCTTCGACCACCATATATTACGACTTACCAAACCTTTAAATATCTCGAAACAAAAGAAAAACTGGACTTGTCCGCCTTTCAAAATAAACGGCTCATTTATAAATCTATATAATTAATAGGCTAACACATGCCTTTGTATCCCTTTTACGCTCATTCTACTGCACCGATTTTGAAAAATTATGTATAGAAAGAATAAACATTTTTTTGTGTAACAACACATAAAAAACAAAAGAAAATATGTATGTCTGTATGTAAATTTTTTTATTTGTCATATAGAAATAATTTCTTCGAATCTTTTAAATAAGAAATTTTTTGGAAAAAATTATTTTATATTTTTAGGCTTATTAAAAAAAATTATTTGAAATATATTTAAAGAAAATTTTGTATTCATAATTTGAAATGAAATGCATTTAAAACCAATTTAAAATTTTATACATATATAATATGCATTAGATGTTAGAATGCGGCTGATTATGTCAGCCGCTACGTCCACTAGATGTATAATAGGCTAACACATTCTTTGCGTCCCTTTACGCCCGTTCTACTGCACCGACTAGAAGAAAAGATATATATGGGTAAGCTTTTTCTGAATGATTGAACAAAATAAATGCTCAACAAAGTTAGTACAACATCATAATGAGTCTTCTTAAGTATAGCGTGCAGTTCTGAGTTAAAAATCATGTACTGGAAAGCTAATTCTCTCTCTAAAAAAATACAGTTACAACAAGTTTTAATAGCTAAGTATATTGATATACTCTTTTTATGCGAAACCCTACTAAATGAGAACTCTAGGTTTTATTTGCCATGATATCACATTTACAGAAGATAAAGATCCACTATGGGTAGTGCAGTCGCTATTGCAGTCAAGAATAAATTTAAATCTCAACTTTATCCTCACTATCCAACATCGGGAATTGAAAATGTTTCAGTAGAATTCTTCTTACATAATCGCCCTTTAATATTAACTTCCATCTATTCTTCAAAAAATGACAATAAATTTAATGATGATACTGTTAAATTAACAGCTCCTAATAAAGAATACATTATTTGTAGTGACCTGAATGTAAAGCATTCAAGCTGGAATTGTCCGTTTGCAAATACATCAGGTAATTTCCTCTTTAACTTACACTTAAGATCGAATTTTTTTTTATATACTACCCAAATTGACCTACCCACCCCCAAGGAGCCTTAAAACAACCCTCCACCATTGATCTAATGCTGACGAACATTGATCTTTTTATAAGTCCACTTTTAACTCATAACAACATCCTACAATCAGATCACTGTCTTGTATCTTTTACATTCGAAGCACGAGCAAAAATGGAAGGTGCAGTGAAACTTGATTCAGGAGTGCAGACTGGAACCAGTTTAAAGATGACATTGAGCGCCTACATTCTCAAAACAACATCCGTATTAATAATATATCTACAACTTAACACATAGGAAATGCTTTAAAAACATTTAATCATGCAAATAACACTGCTAAGTCTTCATTACCGGGAAAATGCACAGACCCTTACTTATTAAAACAAATCTACAAACACTAAACTTTGTATTCGAACAAGAATGGAATGAAACGAAAGCTCCAAAGAATTTATAATACCAATGCTAAAATTACGCTACAGGCGATTATAAAGCAACTAAACAAACTCATAGACAAAAACATATGGAAAGACAGAAATGAATAAATTTTTATCAAAGCTACCTACTGGATCCAAAAGATTTTGGCGTATAACTAAAGCTATCTAAGAAAAAAAAGAAAATACATTATCCACTCTAACATTTAATAATGTAAATTTTGACGAGGACCTATATAAAGCCCGTCTTATAGCAAATCAGTTAGAATTAGCACAGTAAATATGAAGCACTCTATTGATAAAGATGTAAGTAACACAATTAATGAACTTAAAAATGCACAGGTTTTAATTATTGACAGTGAAAGTCTTATAACATGTGATGTAATTAAACAACATGTCAAAAAGCTCAAAAATAATAAAGCTACGGGTTTCGATGAAATTCCTAATATACTGTTAAAAAATTACCAGATGTAGCATACAGTTTCTTAAGAAATATATTTAATTCATGTTTCAAAATTAGCTTCCTCCTGACTAATTCCAAATATACAAAGGTCGTGGCAATACATAAACTAGGAAAGGACCCTAGATTACCCAGCAGTTATAGACCAATTAGCTTACTCAGCTCTATCGTCAAAATATTTGAAAAAATAATTCTGTCAAGAATGAGTATTCATATTGAAAATAATAATTTAATTAATAAAAAATAACAGTTCACCAAACCAAGAGAATAACAAATATGATTCGTAAAAATAAACGGAGCAGACTCTCAACCGGTATTATGATAATGGACATAGAAAAAGCATTTGATAGCATCTGGCATGATGGATTATTACATAAACTTTTCAAATCAATTTCCTCTTATATTTACCCTTATATATATAAGATAATCAAATGATTCTTAGCATTATTTAAAGACAGCATCAACAACACCTTATCATCACCTAGAAATATTCCAGCCGGTGTGCCTCAAGGGACAATACTCTCTCCAGCACTATACGCGCTGTACATCTCAGATTATGCTTCTAGAAGAGGTATGGAAATATTGCTCTAATAGTAATAGGCAAACTATCGAATGTTGTAGTTAAAAAGCTTAAGAAAAACCTTCGCAAATGTATTAAATATTACAGAAAATGAATAATCAAAATGAATAGAAGCTATTCTTTTCCCCTTTAACAGATCTCCAAAACGTGTACCTTCTCTTCCACTCCGCTTTGAAGAAGCGTATTTTACGTGCGACCTCTAGGCTTCTGTCAATAAAAATTAAATTAGTAAATGTTTTTATTATTATTATAATAACTTTATTGAAAACTTTTCTAAAATAATATTTGGTATACAAGTTAATAATGTCGATTTGGACAGAATATGTCATAAATATCACATATGGCTTGTGTCAATAACAAATATGGTAAAGGGTAATCACCCATTTTTTTCCATCGCTATAATAATGGCGAGTTTTGTGCCTAAAAAAGATGTTTTGCGGGAAAGTCTGATAACCTTCTTTCATTTGAAGAAAACGGCTGCTGAAAGTTAACGATTGCTGGTAAAAGCTTACGGTTAACATGCACCAACTCAAAAATCCTGTGAACGATGGATTGCGCGATTCAAAAGTGGTGATTTCGACACAGAATACAAAGACGTTTAGTATTTCGGGAATCACAACTGATTTACAAACCAATACGTGTTGGAAAGGTCTATTTTCATAATAGTTGAACAGATAAGCTTTTTTGAACCTTATCTGGCTGAGAATTATCTATAGCGTATATGTATACAACCGAACAAAAATTAGCAGATAATAACAAGATAATAAATAAAATAACAAATTTTGTTTAGTTATGGAATAGATGTGAATGGAAGTACATGTTGTTGTTTGCCTTTTTAGATTTTCTCATCTTTTTGGTCACCCTTGACTTTCATGGATAGTTTTTTGAACGATGAGATAAGTGGGCGTGGTAATTCCTATATAAAGTAAATATTGCTTTTTTTTTGTATATCTTGAGGATGTTAAAAGAAATTTCTAAATTTAGTGTAAATGACTTGGCAGTCAACACAAATCATACAAAGTCACCCCTATTCTGAGTTAAAAACAACTGAGTGAAAAGAAGAAGAAGGCAATAATGTTAAAAGCATAGGAAAGTATGAAATAGACACAGAAAAATAAACAAATTGTAATAAAAAAAAACTCAAAATTAGTGCATACGCAAAGGGGTCCAATAAGAAAACATTTTCACTCATGTGCTGAAAATCACTTATCGCTAAAAATTGCGATAACGATTTGTAGTCACAAAATTGGTTTGCTGAAAATCCCAATGACAAGAAATTTTTTTATTTCAACTCGCTAGCAGAGTATGTCAATAACTGGATGTCAACCAGTAGAATTTAAAGCGTATTATTAAAATTTAATTTGTTTTTTCTTAAAAAAAATATTTTGATCAACTTTAATAAAAAAAACGTTTAAATTGAAAAATATCCCCTTTCTTATTTGATCGCTGTGTTCATAGTGAAATTAAGTCATCTGCACAACAACTAATATTTGTACAAAAACAACAGGCAATATTTTTTGTATTGCAGATGTCAAAAAATTTCTATATAACAAAACGTAAAAAAAAGGTGTGTACAATTAATACTGGAAATTAAAAAAAATTTTTGTTGAAAATGTTAATTTTCAAATATTTCGTTTTTTTGACGTGTTTAATTATGAACATTAAATATTAAGCATATTTATATATATATATTATTTCTAATACGTTTTAAAGCATATTTTTTGCAATAAGATATAGTTTAGTGATACCTCTGGATTGTTCTTTTTGGTAAGTGTCTGCTGTGCAAGAAAATGTTATGACAGCATGTGAAAAAAAAGCTATCAACCGGACAAACAGCTTCACCTTATAATTTCACCATGGCTGTCCTACATTTTATTAATTTAAAATTGTTGAATTTAGAGTGCAAAGCTGTTTTTATCCTCATATAAAAAACAAATGTTACCAGACTTTACATATTTTCGTATTAACAAAACGAGCGATCTTCAACACATGAAAATATGAAATTTGCGATTTGAAACTCTTAATTGATTTAAAAATTTTGCGGTTTCCAAATGGACCGTTACTCCTCTTGGAAGCATATGGCTTCCACAAAACATCTCCATCTAACACGGATTATCGCTGTTGATTTTGCTTCCTGCCATGTTAGATTGTTCTTAGTCCTTGGATAATTTTTGGAGAGTGACATTCTGGTGATACTATCTGAACTTTTTCGGATGGTGTGGCCGATCCATCCCTATTTTCTTTTCCTTACCTGTTTCAGTATGGGTTCCTTATTAGTCTTGCTCCACAATTCTGTGTTACTTATGGTGAGTAACTTGTTAATGAATAGCTGAAGTTTTTGTGTGAAGTTATTCGATGCAAATCAGGTTTCACTGCCATAAGCCAGTACTAATTTAACACATGACTTGAATATTCCGAGCTTAGTCTGTCTGGATATATTTAAACTTCTCCATACTGACTGCAGTCGTCCAAATGCCGCTCTCGCTTTACTGAGCCTGTTATCTAGGTCTGTTTCTGCACCGCCGTTTGTAATCATTGTACTACCTAGATAGCAGAAGCTATGTACATACTAGACTGGTTGACCCTGTAGCATGATGTTTTCCGTGCTAGTGTTCTTTATTCTCATGGCCTTGGTTTTCTTGATATTTATCTTAAGTCCAACATTGCGAGCCAATCTTTCTAGGTCCTCCATTCTACTACATATTGGAAATCTTATGCGAGAGTAGACAAATGTCATCTGCATAGTCCAAGTCTTCCACTTGGTGTGAGAGACTCCAGCACGATGGTGAATAGCTGAGCATCCTCATACATCGCTCTGATTATCTGAATTATTTTTTGAAGTACTCCTTTTGTTCTTAGTGCTTTCCATATTGCCGTTCGTCTAATGATATCAAGCACTTTTTTGAAACCGACGAACGGTAGATACAGGGAGTACGTCATTCTATAGACTGTTCAATGATTATTCGTAGTGTTGGCCAGATCTACCCAGCTTCTATTAGGTCTGAAACCCGCAATATGTTGTCTATTCTGCTCTGAAGTCTCTTATATATAGTGTAAAGCAATTATTATTAATTATTACAGTTTTTCAAGTCGCTACTTTTAGGTAATTTTACAATGATGCCCTTCTTCTACGTAGGAGACAGCCTCTCTTCCTCCCATACTGATGTGTGTGAGGCCGTAGAAGTTCAGCTGTGGTTTGGATTTCAACCCGTAGAATTTCTGCTGGTAGTCATCTTCGCCTGCCGCCTTATTATTTTTCAATTTACCAGTCGCCTCTTTTCTATCATTCAGATTGGGAGGGTTGCATGGAATTCTTAGACTATTTTCCTCATTTCTGTTCTCAACTGTTTCGCTGATAGTGTTTGTGACGTTACTAATTTCATTAAAATATTTTCTCCATCTGTGTTTGAGAATCATTGTTCGTTATTAGAGTACCATTTCGGTCAACAACAGCTTGGTAAATGTATATTTTTATATTTTTTTTTACTTTTTGTACATTTTCACTTTGTATTTGATAAAAACAAATATTATAAAATATGTTAGTCAAATAATGCATTTTGGACTAAAAAACAAAAATCGAAAAATTCTCCGTCACAACTTTAACAAATTAGAAAACCGTAGCTACAATCGTAATGGAGAATACATGAAAAAAACTCAAGGGAATCGAAATTCAGAATACCAAATTTGCCGAATGGAGAAAATTTCGATTCGAATCGAAATGCAGAACAGAGGTAAGTAATCGCTGTCATTAATTGAGATTTTAAATCAATGAATAATGACTCCGAGACATTTGTACATACTGTATAAATAAAGATTGCATCGCAACGCCGGATTGGTACAATATACAAGAATCGTATTTACATTGTAAAAAAAAAGCTAGTAAAATATTTATTGCTGTTTACCAATTTTTCAGATACCGACCAACGAATGCTACTGAAAATATTTGTTATTAAAAATACAATATTGTATGCTTAAAGTATTTTATTATGTGCTTTTCAGCTTTAATGCAGAAATTATTATTACCATTAGTATAAAATCTTAAAAAAAATATGACAAATAAAAAAATTAAACTGATACTAGTATAGGTTATTTTTTGAGAGATTTTTATATAGCAAGCCAATTATTTACCGATTTCAAATATTTTAACACATGTAGCAACAAGTAATTAAATGAAAATGGGTGATTGATGAAATTTATAACATATTTTTTAATGTATTATTAAATATGAAAAGGCATTTTTTAAATTTAAGATATGATATTCAAGCAATATAAAATAAAATATATTCTTTATAATTTAGTTAACATATTTTAAAAATTTATATGTTGTACAAACTTACAAGCTAAATAAAGAGATATGCATTTAACAGGAAAAAAAAACACAACATTTTCAACCAAATTAAAGATTTATAAATTTCTTAAGGTTTTTTTTTTGCTTCTTCATATTGCTTACCTTAAGACCTCATTTTCTCAAATAAATGCTCAGGGTCTAATCACCGCTTTCGATATCCAATAGTCTATAGTTAACTATATCATTTGATCGCTATCGAATCGTGTTTTAATTGCTATGAATGAATTCATCAACTTTTAAAAAATCATATGTTGAGGCTAAATATGAATAACATAAAAGCAAAAAGGAACACTATCAACGTTAGTAGGAATTTATACTTTAACAACTTAATTAAAACTTTGCATTTAATAGAATATAAATCAACAATTATTTATTCTAATTTACTTTTATTCATCTGAATCAAGAGACGAGTGCGGTTTTTTGTTTTGATTTTGCTTTAAGTTTATACTTTTTGAATTTATCCTAATAATAATAATAATTGTGTTTCAACTTAAAAATAAAACACGAATTTTCCAGAATTTTTAGTTTTTCTGTTGTTTACGATAACCATTTTGCTATCGAAGGACGTTTAGGAAAATAACACTCTATTGAAGACTTGCTATCGAAAGCCATCAATTTTTTTTTTTTTTTTTGATATCGGATGCCACAATCCCAAAATTAAATCATTCGATGAAAATGACTCGTTATCGAAAACGGCAATTAGCCCCAGTTGTAAAAGCAAATAATTTTAATTGGCACTTTATACACTGCAGCAATTGAAAGGACATAAATTTGTATACTGTGTAAATGATTGGATGATACATTTATCCTTTTTCAAAAAAAAAAAAAAAAAAAAAAAAAAAAAAAAAAAAAAAAAATTTTTAACTGTATTTCCTTAGATTTCTTTTTTTTAACTGAGCAGCAATTGTGTTTGAGGATATCATCTCTAAAGTATTCCTGATTTTTTGTGTTTTTTTTTTTAAGGCAGGAACTTTGACGTTCGTTTTTACTTTTCTTAATTTCATATTTATAACAATTTCAAAAATATGTTCCTTATAAATAATTCTGTGTTTGAGCTGAAAAAATATATGTATATAATTTTAATATTTGTAAATTATTTAACAGTTTCTTTTATGATTTCTTCTACAAATGCGACATAAAATATAATGCCAAATTTAGTTAGAATTAATAATTGTATGATGATTGAGTATGTATATAAAATTATTACGAAAATAATTCAATTAAATAAAGACCTAAATTTCACTTAGTATACTCATATAGAACATACAATGTTTACATTAATATGGGAATACATAGGGCCTTAAATTTATATACCATAATATTTGAAATCTTAAATAAGATGTATAAGTTAAAAAGAGAGCAATTTTTTTAAGTTTCTTACAAAAAACAAATATAAAAATATATAACTTTATTTATCAGTTTTTATAAAACTTGATGGTCTTGGAAGTCCACTGCGCTTTACATTCGAAGGCGGTCTAAGACCTGATGGTTTTGGAATACCTGTAGAACCAATTGTTATTTTCGTAAGCACTGCTGTCCCAGCAGCGTTAGAGGCATTTGATATTTTTACACCGACTGCCTTATTAAGACTTTGAGCACTACCTCTTGAAGATGCAGAAGACATACTCTACGAAAGCGAAATTCATAGTAAAACCAAAATTACAAAACAATTCAAATATAATTACATCTGTAGGAGAATGTCTACCAGCGTCACCATCTGCTTCAGATGTTGGTGGTTGTACACTTTTGGGTGTAACAGTAAGACTGTAAAAACCAGATGATGGTCGCACCAAACCAGCGCGTTTTGTCATTGAACCACTTGCTGCAGATCCAGGTGCTCGTATACCAGACACGAGTTTTGGAACTTTAAATACTGATTCGTCGGATTTCTAAAACGATACAGTTAAATTACCACACTATTGATTAAAATCTACTGAATAAGCTTTATTAACCTGTTGGGTATTATTTGGGCATTTAACAGTGCTGGGGTTTGACAAGCCTATATTTCGACTTTGATTTGCTTTAAGCTAATCATGAAAAAACATATGTATGTATAACTTTTTAATAAAACTTCTTTAAATGTAGAGTTAATTACCAATTTTTCTGTTGAAATTCCAGTAGCACTTGGCTTTTTAAGGCCAAAATTTTTAGGGGCTGGCAATCCACCCCCTCCTCCAACAGTATATGTGTGATGATTTGATAAATTGTGAAAAGATTTCGACTTAATGCCCATGGGACTTTTAAGTTCATCGGTCTGTTTATTATTAACTTTGTCAGTTTGGGTTTGATTTGAAGATACGTTAGCTGCACTTGATCCTTTTGAAAGACCTATATGCAATGCAGATGTCGTAGCATTCAAATTTGTTTGCCGAGGAATTGTCTTTTCCAACTCATCGGCTGATGTTGCTTTGCTTACTGCAGAAAACTTTGTCAATCCGCTTAGATAACGTGGTCGAGATAACGAACGTGGCTTAGAGTATGCTACCTCCGGTGCTACAATAGGGTTAGTAGTAGCGGGAGCAACCTCAGGTAAGTTTCGAACATTAGACTGTTGTTTGTCTTTTGGTTTTTTGTAAGTTAAAAAGTTTGGATTAATTTTCGACATTGGCTTATTCGCTGTTTCTATCTTCACTTCTGATTTATTGTTATTGAAAACAGGGGAAACCGTTTTATCTCGCCTAGAAGATCTTTGATTTGTTTGTTCGAAGTCTTCCGCGTTTTCAATGTTTACTTCTATGGCATAATCATCAATACAAGGCACATTTAATTCTGAACCGGAAACACCATCTACACTACCATCACCGCAATTACGACTTTTATTTATTTTAATTGTTTTAAAGCGATCACGATCACGTTCACGCTTTTCTGCTAATCTATATTGGCCGCTAGTTGAAGATATTTTGACGTCATTCATAGTTTGGTTGCACGAATATTCGTCCGTTGTTGACTCAGTCTTTTCTTGCACCATTTCAAGAGTGGGGTTTCCACCACTTAAATTTTCAGTCTCATTTGTTACATTCGGACGAACATCACTTATATTTTCATCATCTTTATGTACGGTAAAAGATGAACCCAAAGATATTTTGTTACCATGCGTAGTGCTTGTTGATACTGAAGACATATTAAAATCATCATACAAACGACTTCTTCGACTCAATAGTCTTTCACCTCCATTACTGGCATTACTGCCAGAAGACAAACTAAGGCCGTTCGAAATCTTTGAATCAGTTATACTACTTGTGGTACAAGAATCTTTTAGAGGACTTTTCACGACATCGGTTGGCGTTTCACTTAAATCATTAGGAGATTCGACCAGCTGTTCCTTAGATTTTTTGATATTCTCTCTGTCTTGTGTAACGATGTCTATTGTCATATTTAGGTAGTCTTTAGAACTATGATCATCTTCACCCAATAAATCTGCTGATATCCTTATCATATCACGCATATCTTTAGCTTCTCGTGATATTTCTCTTTGTTGTACTTTATTTCTATTTGATCCATAATTGAAACGCTTTTTAATGGAATCTAAAGATTTTTTCATTTTAATCTGTTCAGCATTTAGTTCCACTCTACTGAATTCATCCAACATATGATCGAACTCCTCTTCGTTGTTGTTATATGCCAGAAGATTTGCTTCAGCTTGAGCTAAGTCTATAACATTCCTCATTTCCAGTGATGCTGGACTATGCAGTTCTTCACAGTGCTTAAAATTTTTGTCAAATGTAGGATTTTCAATGTTTTCAATCATTTCAATACTGTTCATCAAAGGCAGTTTCCCTGAGAACGTATTTGTGTTAATGATATTCGTTTGATTCATTTTATGCTGATCATTCTCAAACGTCCCATTAAGAACTCGAGAAGTATTGTAGGGTGGGTTGGATGATGTAGCAATAATAGGTGAAATATTAACATCATCGACCATTTGTAAAGTTGGAGTATAATGATGTTTGTTGGAGCGAACACTTGTTGTCTGAGGGGTGGATTCATAAAACTTCATTGTTGTAGTATTTTTTTCTACTCCTTCAGGTGTTTCACAACGGGCATCTGGCGTTATATTTTGACAATCAAACGTTGAATTACTAGCTTTTACATTTAAAACACCGCTATTGCCTATACCGCCAATAGATAAACAAATTGTCTCATCTAGTATTGACGATGGCTTGGATAAATTTTCTTTTGCTGAATATTGCGTTTCCACAATATTTTGTGTAGCATTTGGAGCTTCCTCTGATTGTATGCTGTTATACATACTGTTTTCAATTAAATTATACGTTATATCTCCAATCATTTCATTTGAAAGAATCATAGTTTTCTGGAGCTCACTTGGAATTTTATTGCCGCTGTTGGTATTTTCAGAAGATTTTAATGCTTGGCATGCAGCCAATTCCAATTGCACGCCACCATTAAATGTTCTGTCTAAATTAGCACTGACCATTTCTACTGTACGATTATTAGCTTCAACACTCTCTGTGGAATTATCCATGGTACTACAACCTGAAGCTGTTTTGCTAAGTGTCAGTGAAATGTCATCTATTTGGCCAATATGAGAGTCCTTGATTAAAGTTCCATCACTAGACATTGTCAGTGATTCTAGGGCTTTACGATCTTGAATCATATCACTTAATGTATAACCATCATTCGTTATTTTCCCGGTTAAATTAAAATTACTATATCCAACAGCATTTGGACCACCAAAATCTAAACTGCTGGTAGATTGTAAAAAATTTATATTTGAAAAATCAGCAGACGTAATTAAGGAATTGTTCATGCGATCCATTGAGGCATCCATAGATGAAAACGGTGGCGGAGATGTATCCTGCAAATATGACTTATGCATGTTAGTGACCAAACCACCGATTTCAACATTAAGCATTGGGTTATCAAGATGTGAATTTTTTGATTGCTGATGCTGTGAAGTATTAGTAAAATTTGTCTGCAATTACAAAACAAATCATATCAAATAAATTAGATTATCATTTAAATAAATATTACTGCGGAAAATACTATTTATTCAATATTTATAGAGAATATAATGCGATAAATTTAAGAAAATAAATCTACTATACTTATACATTTGTATATGTGTGACTCATATGTATACATACAGTTGTGTGCAATGAAATAGAGTCATATACGATGTATAAAGTGTGATAGATACATACAGTCACATAGATAACACGTACCCTCAATAAAAAGGGTTTTTAAGAAAAACTTTACATATCTAATCGAAGTTACCTTTACATTTAAGAATATAATGACACATAACTCTAAACAAACCATAAAGTGTCCTACTTCGTACACGCTTATTGCGCTTAAGCACTTAAAAGACATGACAACACAGATAACTATACGTACAACTTTAAGAGATACTAATTTTTTAAGTTTTACGAAAGAATTTCTATATTGAACTGATCCATGGCAAATTTGTATCATAGTTTAATAATTTTCTTGTCACTGATAGAAAATATACTATTTTAACCGAAAATAAGTTGAAAATCGAAGGATATTTGTATTAACATTCAGGGGCAAATAATAAACTTAAGAAAAGCTGGCAATTTATTAAATGCTATAGCTAAATTTGTTGGTAGTGCCAAGTCCACAGTCCAAACAACTCTTAAAAACATTTCTGAGCCGAAATGTTTAACAAGCAAGCACAAAACTGGTCGTTCACCTAAAATTCTTCGTAGTGTTGTCCGACACATAAAGTGTTGTGGATAAAACACCTAAAACAACAACAGTGCAAAATCGTAAAACATTGGAAAATGACCACAATATTAATGCGCATTCGAAAAATGTTCGTAGTGTTTTGAGAAAAAAGCAGACTCCATTGTAGAGAACCAAGAAAGAAACCTATTATAAGCGAACTCAAAAAAAGATACTGAACTTTGCATTGCAGTATCCGGAAAAAAAACCAAACTTTTTTAGTTATGAGATCAAGTTTAACTTATTCGGTTATGACGGCAAGCAAAAAAATTTAGTACGCTTAAAATCAAAATATATTTAAGGGGTGCGTAATATAATCTTTGTGACTGTATGTATATAAATAAAACTAATTTATGCCCAAATTGTTGTAAACTCAGTTTGGTCGTCTGAAGCTAGATTCACCCATTCGGTTCGGATATTTTGTATTATGCCGTATAAAAAAAATTTCAGAATAAATTTTTTGTCCAAACCTAATGTAACTTCAGACGACCAAACTGAGTTGAGATCGACTATAACGAAAGCTTGGTTTCCCTGAAAAGTCGACTCTTTATTAATTAATCAAAGAAAAACATACATATATGCATATGTATTGTTTTCTACAAAACATTTCCTTTCATTGTTTGTGTTAAACGTATTACATTTTTTTTGTCAAAGTTCGGTACCTCGCTTTATAGGTTACATATCTGGCTAATTTAGCTGCCTAAATGCAAATATTATATTTTAATGATTTTTGTATAAGTTTTTGGAAATAAAAGAAAAAAAATTCTAATTTTGCAAGAAAACATTTTTTCGCGTATTTTGAGTTAAAGCTGCATTTAATTTTGAATAAAATCAGCAATAGCCAACCGATTTTCATGATTTAATGCTTACTTTATTTTCAACATTTTTAGCTCTCATCTAACTGCTTAACATCTAAAGTTTTCATTCTGAAAGTTTTTTTAGGACTTTTTGAGAAAAAAAAAATTGCTCTAATTATGCGCAAAAAAAATTTTCGCAGCTAAGTTGTGAATATTTCCAAAACTTTTGAAAATACAATAAAATTATGTTTATGTGATTTATAGGAAATTTTGTTCCTAAACGTTTGGTTGTCAAGTCGTTTTCAAGTTATGATGAAATATAATGACATAACTACCATATTCTGGGCGAAAAATTTGTCACGCCCATAAAAAAAAATTGTAGCCCGATGGAAAAAAACTGAAACGTATTTGAATTTCGGATTGAGGACAAAATAAACTTTACATTCAATGACAGCATGGTCCTTTATACTGAATGTCACCTTGATGAGCGTTTCTGTAAGACAACTATCTGTTACACAAATCGAAGAAGGCTAATCTAATACATTGCAAGACAAATAATATTGCAAATTCTTGGAGAGAGGTAAAAATTATTCTTGTTAGAGTAGTATAAAAATTGATTAAATATGACTAAAAGTTTAAAAAATATTTTAATGTTTATTACTTTGAAAGTATTGGTTAGATGTGTTACTATTTCATTGTTCAACACTGTATATTTGTATTCATAAATGTATATCGTCAACTGTGTTACTAACCTGCCAGCATATCTTACGCATACGTTCTTGTGTCATTAAGTAATAAACTGAAAAAAAACACTGTTTTCATAATCATTGATTTATTGAATTCAAGGTCAATAAACAATTTTAACGGTCAATTTGTTCTAGGAAATTAAAAAATGGCCATGTACCTATGTTTGTTAAATATAATTTCAACATATAAACATTGTTTAAAATATATATATATATAAACATTGGTTTAATAAAATTTTACTTGCAAAAACAGATAAACACATTCGTACCGTAATAAACCACATATGCAGCTGCTTTTAAATGCTTAGGGGTGGTCTGTATGGGCAAAAATGCAGAATAATTTATAATTCCTTTTTTATATTGCACAATATAAGTTTTTTTTAGCTTAGAAAGCAATTCCAATTTTTAATCTCAAGAAAACAAAAAACAGATATAAAATTGTAAAAAGATGTTTTTTGTCCGATTTGTTTCATTTCCATTCTTTTTTAAGAATTGTAAAAAAATTGTCATATATGTTACTAACCACTAAATGTTTATAAACTATTTTATTAATGAAAATATATTTATATAATTACTTACGAATTGCATTTCAAGATTTTGAGCTGTTTTTCGTTTGGGTCGCGTGAATGTTCTGGAGTCATATTTGTATGCTGCACGAACAAACGTCATTGTAATCAACCATATCCATATAAGAAATTGCATGCAGAGCAGTTGAATATTTTAATAAGAGTGTGGGAAACAAAGAAAGAAAAATTTAGATAAAAATAATTATATTGTACAACTAATTTTATATTTAGAAATTAATAATTAAGTGTCAGGCAACAATGTATACACCAAAAGAAATTGGAAAAGTAGTATAATTTTCTTAAATAAAGAAAGCGTTTTATAATAGAAATTAACCAAATGTTGTTTTTCTCATTTGCATTTAAAAAATATATGCAAAGATGATAAAATGTAACCATCGCCATACACTTCCAAAGAAAATACCAATTCATTTGGCTTAACTAGTGTTAATCGATACTGCTGATAACATACGACTGTAGTAGTTTAAGATATACTTTTTACATCTTTGGATGTTAAATTCCATAAAGTTTTAATCCCTTTCCTTCCTTTTACACATGATTGCATAGATAAGTGTACTTTACCATGTGTATCTTTACTAGCAAAGAAGTTTTAGAAATTAAAAAAAAAAAAATTGTACCTTTAACGATTACATTGCTAAATGAAATTTGAAGGCGACGTATTTTAAAATCTAAAATTTATATAGATTTTAATGAAATTGTTACGTAATAAATAAATATTATTTGGTCGAAATCCTTTACGTCTGTAGGGTCGAGAATCATCATAAGTTTGCTTGTTTATACATCAATCACGCGTAAACTACTGAATCGATTTTGTTGAAATTTGGAACACAGATTGATCTAAAGAAAGAGCAATTAGGTATGTTTTTTTCTTTTTTTTTTTGTTGAAGAAAAAAAGGGGCAAGGTTTGATTTTGGCATACTTTTTAGCCCTAAATTATTATTTTTTATCACACATTTAACATTTCAAATATATTAAATTGATCCCCTTAAAGTATGCATATAAAAATAATTTCGATTATTCAGTTTATGAGTCAATCACATGTAAATGACACGCGATGAAACATAGAGCATAGATGCGTAGATCTAGCTAACGAAAGTGCAGCTATATACGCTTTTTTGAAAATTGATGCTGGGAGAGGTTAAATTTGGTGGAAAATTTAAAAAATGCGTGATTTTATTTCTGAAATGACACTCATTCTTTGTTCTGAAAACAATGCTTTTTTTGCTAACATTCATCATTCACTACAATATGTTGTACTAAAGCACATTTCCAAAAATTGCACTTTTAGGGGCTAATAAGCGATAAAATGTTTGGTTCCTAAGAAACAAGTAGTTATTAGGGTATATCCTCGAAAATATAGCAGATAGTCTTCAAACTTTCCTCAGTATTCTGTTATTAAGGTGCACTTTAAACTAAAAAAAAAAAAATAAGTCCACAGTCCTTCCATAAAAAATATTTTTATCGTATATTTCAAATATTTATATCAGCGGAAGACTACAAACTGTCTTAGCATTTTTTATAAAGACAAATAGATGACACAAAATCGGATAGGACCGAGGAAAAGGGAATTTATTTCCCGCTTGTAATATACATATATGTGTATAGATTCCCAAGCAAGGCCGAATTGGTAAAGCTAGTTAAAAATAAAATAAATAGGTATTCTCTTTCATATGGGTGAAAATGTCTTGAGCACAAAATTAAATTAAAAATTGTACACAGTACAATCACGAAGACATTTTTAATTACTGCATAAAAGCTATTTATGTCATCGTAATTTTTATGAGGGCTTTTTGTTTACATTTATGGATATAACTAGTTACCGGTTAGAAGTTTGAGTAAAACGGTTGCTGCAGTAACACATTTTTAGCAATTGAACATAAATGTTAAATACATTTGTAAGTACTCGTACATATTGGTCAGTCTGTGTTTTTCTTAGATTGTAGGTCGGCCGCTTTTTAAGTAATTTACCTTGTTCTTGTGGGTGTTGCTGTTGTTGATGTGGCTGATGGGAATTACAGTTTGATGGCGGCATACTGCTGTTACTTTTCCACTGTTGCAAAATATTCGATATATCATCATGAGTTTTGTCTTCAAGAAAGCTTTGTGATAGACAAAAAGAAATTTATTTTTATTTAATTTTCTGCTTATACAAAATAGAAAAATCATGCTTACATAAAGGAATCATCTTTAAGTGCTTCATCAACATCTACAATGTCCATGATGACTAAAACTGTTTTTTAAACGACAAACTATGTAACAAACAAGAGTTTTGTTTGTTCGCCTTTCTTTTGTTTTCGATTTGGTTACAGAATATAGATTGAAAGGGAATTAACAATAACTCAAATAACAATAACAACAATTCATGAGTATTGTTTAATGATCCCTTTTTATGTACTCTTCATATACTCGTTGGTTGTATTAATTTTTTTTTTTTGTTTAGCTATTTTTATCCGCAAAAAAATATTTGACGAAAATAAAAGTAAGCTTTTATAAGGAAAAAACCCATAGAAAGAGGCACCACACGACGTAATTTTTGCTAATTTCTCTTTGTTTTTTGTGTTGTCCCTTTTTAATCTTCAAATTAATTTTTTCTGTTTTTTGCTTTATCTTCGTTTTTAGGAAGCACTAGCAATGAACTCTGTACGAATTTCTGTTAATCGTAGTTATTCTTTAAGCGCTATAATTAACTTTAATTTTGCGTTAATCGAACTGAGTATTTTTAAACAAATTTTTTATTTAAAACATTCACATTATTAACGAAAATACACAATTAAAAAATACAAGGCTTGCTTTTCCCAGCCCTCGAAAAAAATGTAAATTGTCGTACATAAAAACTATACGACTAAAATTGTATATATATGTATAAAATATTTCACAACATTTATCTATTATATATGTGCTAAACAGCTAATTATCATAACTAAAAATGCAACTTTGTATATCAGGGGGAAGAAATCAAAGTTTTAATAAAAATGTTTATATACGGTTAAAATGTAAACAATAAAGAGACAAAAACGTGCCAATTTTAAGTATATAATTAATGATGTTAGAATGCAAAAGTTGAAGATGTAATAAATTAATATAAAGGAGAAACACCTCCTTAATAAAATTTTTCGAAAATCAGATATATCTTTTTTGATATAAGAAAGTCACAGTCCTTCGTAACCTGGCTAAAAAATGGACAGACTGACCCGTATAATAATAAAAGTAAGCCTTGGACCGAAACTTTTGATATGACGGTCAATAGAGCACTTAAATACGAATTAGAAATGACATAAATCATATCCGAAAAAACTTTTCTTAAGTAAGAAAATTTATATTATTCAAAAATTTTTTGTTATATGTTGTGCCACAACTTTATTAATATGGGTCTAAACTATAGTTTATTTGAAAATTGTTTTTATCATTTTTGATTCGTATTGTATACCCTATCGTATAATAAAGTCCCGACACAACAAATTTTCCATAAAAAAGGAACAAAAAACTATAGTAACACATGATATTTTTCTTAAATTCGAAAAGTTTGTTATATCCCAGAAATAAAGTTTTTCGGTAATGGCTTACAGCATATCTGATTAGTATTTTTATACTCTATCGATAAATATTAACAAAATTCCGAAATATTTGTCATAGAAAGGACCAGATAACTATAATGACATGAAATTGCCCTGCGTTCGAACATTTGTAAAGCTATATCTCTTAAGCTAGAGCTTGTTGGAAATGGCTTATGTCATTTCTTATTTTTATGCTCTATTGATCCATTTTAACAATGTCCCTATACAAAGTTGTTGAAAATTAAGAATTTTATTGTTTAAGTAAAATTTGATTGTCTGTAACTTCTAAGCTATAATTTTTTTCGAAAAAGATTTATGTCACTTCTAAATCATATTTAAGTGCACTATTGATCCCCATACCATAAGTTTCGGCTCAAGTCTTACTTTTATTATTCGAAGGGTCAGTCTGACAATTTTTCAAAAAGATTTCAAAAAGATTTTTATGGCATTCAAAATATTTGATTCCAGAGATGTTTTTCTTTTATTTAAATTTATTACATCTCAAATTTTTACATTCTAACACTATTTATTATTTGCTTTCAATGGTCACTTTTTTGTGTTTTTAATGCTTATATTTTGTTTTTCTTGGAATAACTGTAAACAAAAATATTTGCTAAAAGTACATTTTCTTCACCCACGTTTTTCGAATTGTCAAAAGTAGTTGTCGCGACGCCTTTTTGTGCAGGGTTGATATATAGAAGGTTGATAGTTTAAGCCAAAAATTAGTTTAATTTCCGTTGAGCTTGAAATATAAACGGAATTTAAACATTTTAAAGCAAAATAAAAAAAATGTGTTAATAAAAGTAATAAGAAAATATAAGAAGTTTGATTAAAAAAATAAATAATCTGGAATATGTATAACAATAAAATATATCAAAAAATTAATTTTTAATATTACACATTTAAAAAAAAAAACGGTAAGTATGCTAGCGGAGTTGATAAATTCTTCCACGCACGTAAGGACGATATAAGCAGAGCAACATACAAATAAATACATATGCGAAAAAGTATCTTCAGAATATTCCATTTTACGCCAGGACAACTTGTTACGATCAAATATAATACGAGTTAGCTATGAAGTATGTATTTTGCCAAATACTTTCCCATAATTTCAAAAGAGCATTTTTTCCCCAAGAGAAGGAGAAATTTTAGTACTAAATTAATAACACTATGAAAGCAGCCGGTTTTTTACGACTTTGCAACATAACAAAGCAACTGTTGAACCAATTTAAGGCAGCTATTTTTTTAAGTATTTTATTGAACCTATTTTGCTGATATTCTTTCCGAAATACCACTACCTACTACGCAATCATTTTATTGTGGTACTTTTGAAACACAATCTTATTACAGCTATATTGTAAAATATTTATGATTATTATCATTATTATTATTATTATTATTATTATTATTATTATTATTATTATTATTATTATTATTATTATTATTATTATTATTATTATTATTATTATTATTATTATTATTATTATTATTATTATTATTATTATTATTATTATTATTATTATTATTATTATTATTATTATTATTATTATTATTATTATTATTATTATTATTATTATTATTATTATTATTATTATTATTATTATTATTATTATTATTATTATTATTATTATTATTATTATTATTATTATTATTATTATTATTATTATTATTATTATTATTATTATTATTATTATTATTATTATTATTATTATTATTATTATTATTATTATTATTATTATTATTATTATTATTATTATTATTATTATTATTATTATTATTATTATTATTATTATTATTATTATTATTATTATTATTATTATTATTATTATTATTATTATTATTATTATTATTATTATTATTATTATTATTATTATTATTATTATTATTATTATTATTATTATTATTATTATTATTATTATTATTATTATTATTATTATTATTATTATTATTATTATTATTATTATTATTATTATTATTATTATTATTATTATTATTATTATTATTATTATTATTATTATTATTATTATTATTATTATTATTATTATTATTATTATTATTATTATTATTATTATTATTATTATTATTATTATTATTATTATTATTATTATTATTATTATTATTATTATTATTATTATTATTATTATTATTATTATTATTATTATTATTATTATTATTATTATTATTATTATTATTATTATTATTATTATTATTATTATTATTATTATTATTATTATTATTATTATTATTATTATTATTATTATTATTATTATTATTATTATTATTATTATTATTATTATTATTATTATTATTATTATTATTATTATTATTATTATTATTATTATTATTATTATTATTATTATTATTATTATTATTATTATTATTATTATTATTATTATTATTATTATTATTATTATTATTATTATTATTATTATTATTATTATTATTATTATTATTATTATTATTATTATTATTATTATTATTATTATTATTATTATTATTATTATTATTATTATTATTATTATTATTATTATTATTATTATTATTATTATTATTATTATTATTATTATTATTATTATTATTATTATTATTATTATTATTATTATTATTATTATTATTATTATTATTATTATTATTATTATTATTATTATTATTATTATTATTATTATTATTATTATTATTATTATTATTATTATTATTATTATTATTATTATTATTATTATTATTATTATTATTATTATTATTATTATTATTATTATTATTATTATTATTATTATTATTATTATTATTATTATTATTATTATTATTATTATTATTATTATTATTATTATTATTATTATTATTATTATTATTATTATTATTATTATTATTATTATTATTATTATTATTATTATTATTATTATTATTATTATTATTATTATTATTATTATTATTATTATTATTATTATTATTATTATTATTATTATTATTATTATTATTATTATTATTATTATTATTATTATTATTATTATTATTATTATTATTATTATTATTATTATTATTATTATTATTATTATTATTATTATTATTATTATTATTATTATTATTATTATTATTATTATTATTATCGACCAAGCACTATTGTAAGAGACAGACCCATAGGATTTATGTGCTCCTTTCGGTCTACAGTTTGTTCAGCAGTTCTGCTGCCTTCCTAATGATCAGCAGATCTGAAATCATAATGGTGGATATGTCACCCAGTTAGACCCTAGAACCAATGTCCACCTAAATATCCTCACCTAAAACTAAAAGGAGCCTTGAAAACCTCAGAGCGACCTCCTTCTTTGCGAATTGCACTGTTCCAAGCACTTGGTAATTTCCCTGTGCCACCTTGGAAACTTGGTGCACTGGCCCTCATTTCCAGTTCAATTACGGAGGTAGTAACACTCATAACCTCTACCACCTCGGCATTATCTTCTCCTCCTTATAAATTCTCTTCACACAAATTGTACTAGCTGAGTTTACTTTACTCAAACTAATGTTTGTTGTTGTAGATTTGGTTATTTGTAAACAGCGCGTATAGTTGTTCTTGCAGCTTTTGGTTATTTATTTTAGCGATGTAACAAACGCTGGGGTGCCCAACCTTATCTTAATAACAATAGGTTAACCTTCACCAGAAGGTAACACAGGTTAACTAACTTTCACCATCCCAAAGCAGCTTCGGCTGCGCTGCTCGTCCGTATGGTTGAGAGAGGAGTGGAAATGGCAGTGGTTACGGAACCCTGGATAGCTGATGACAGGATCTGTGGACTACGTGCGGAGAACTTATAGGCTGCTAGATATTACGAGGTCAGGTAAGATCAAATCGCGCATTGTGGCAAGCAAGAATCTGAGTATCTTCATTCTATCTGATTACAGTGATGAGGATACGGTAGCGGCGGCCTGGGAGGACGGATCTAGCACTATTTTTGTGGTCTCAAGTTATATGGCCCACGACTATGGCGAACCTCCCCCAATGACAAGGGTCGTGGCTAGACAAACGCGGCGGAAATGAACATTACACCGCTTATTATTGAGACTGATGCCAACGAAAGCTCGTACACGAACGCAAGGGGTGAGTCTCTTTTTGATTTTTTCCTTTGTAGTAGTTTAGATGTAATGAATACTAGCAGAGAACCTACCCTTTGTGGTTTCGAACAGAAGGGAAGTTTTTGATGTAAGGGTCTCTAAGGAATGCTCGTTCTCCGACCTTATGTACATTGACTTTAAGATTGCGGTCAAACCGCCTGGGACTAGGGTATTCCAAAATAGGAGCAGGACGGACTGGGGGAGCGTCGCAGCATCCTGTCCCGAACTCCTCCGGATCCTCCGATCATAAATGGTTGCCGCGACATCGAGGCTTCTGTTGAGACTTTGACGAAAGCTTTCGATAGGGCAACGGGTGAGGCATGCATACCAAGGGTCTGTAGGGTCGTGTAGGAAGCAGCAACCATGGTGGCTATTTAATGAGGCTATGAGAGGGGGTGACTGGTCCACTTATAGATCCTCATGGAATAGATTTAAGAACCAGATTAGAAACGCAAAACGCAAATCTTGGAGATCCCTCCGCAGCAGTGTAGAAGGACACTCCAAGACGAGCCGGCCGCGGAAAATCTTGGCATTTTCACCGACGGTCCCTAGTTTCATTCAGGAACCATGTGGAAGCTGGACCAAAAGCGGACAAGAGACTTTGAATGTTTTGCTGGACGTGCACTTTCCAGTTTTCCTGTGTGGAAGCGTCACGCGGACAACTCACACGATCATACTGAGTCCCACGTTACGATCACGGATGGCATTATTCCTGCCGATCGTCAGAATAATGCTAATTTGGTGATTCCTTGGCTGATGATTATTTAAACGGCATGTTTGGCATGGTCTTTTATCACCCCCTGCATACGGGGTGGTATATATTCCGAAGGGGAGTAAAATCTCCCATACTGGTCCAAAGGACTTCAGACTTATCAGCCTCTCTTCTTTTCTTTGGAAAGGTTGGTCGACTTGCATCTTCGCAATACGATAGAACCTATTCTATTATCTGCGTACCAACATGCTTACACTGGTGTCAAATTTGTTGAGACTGGGCTTCACTCGCTTGTGGAGTATATTGAAAATGACCTTGAGCACAGAGAGTATGCTCTAGTGGCATTCCTTGATATAGGGGAGGCCTTTAACAATGTGACACCGGTTGCGATTAGGTTGGCTCTGGTGGCACTGAATGTTCATTGGTCTGTGATCAGATTCATAGGGAGACTCCTGACCAGCAGGGTAATTGTCTCTGTTATGGAATCAGCTACCATCTACAGCGTGGTTGAAAGAAGTGTTCTTTCCCCTCTTCTGCGAAATTTGACCGTTAACACTTTGCTCGTGAGACTTTATACCAATCGATTCAAGGCTGTGGCCTATGCGAATGATGTTGTTGCGGGTGTGTCGGGAAAATTTCTCGACACAATGTCGCAGCGTCTTCAAACATCTCTAGTCTTTCTTAGTCAGTGGAGCACTGACAGTGGGCTGAGCGTAACCCCGGAAAGACGGAATTTGTACCATTCACACACAGGTACAAAGTCCAGTCATTTTCCCTACCGCGTTTGCACGGAGTTGAATTGGGGCTGTCTAATAGCGCGAAGTATGTGAGGTAATCCTGGACTCCAAGCTATCCTGGCTCCAGAATACACATGCGAGGGCGGCAACGGCAAACGTTGCGCTGTACACTTAGATTACTGTACACCCAAACTCTTTCTGGACAGAATGTTCTCCGTGTGCATCTCACCAGGCCGGTAATTGCACTCGGTTCTGTTGAGGTATACACGTGAGTGAGAGTATCCTTTAAACTGCCGGACCACTCCAGTATCTTACAGGCGGAGGTCTCGGCGATAAAGATGGCAGCGGATTGGTTGATGTACTATGGGGTATATGATTGTGATGATATCCAGGTTGCTATCAGGGCACTCTCCGGTGTCTACTCGACATCGCGACTGGTGTGTGAATGCCTGGAGATTATCTGGGTAAGGGGTCACTCTGACACCCGGGGGAACTGCATGGCAGACAAACTGGCGAGGGTGGGCCTCGGTAATGAGGAGATTGACCACTTGGTTGGAATGCCCTACACTTATTTAAATTAACCCGTTATTCGTGTAAAGTGAACCGGTTTATTCTGTATTCAAAAAAAACGTATTCGACAAAACCCCCTCAAAAAAAAAAAACGGTTAAAACCGGTCGAATGATAACCATCCGTTCTCTTTAATATATATTCGCCATTTACTTCAATTTTGGAATTAATACCTGCAATAAAATATTCGAAATTCGTACTTACTGAAATTCTCTGAAAACCTTTTTAAAAATAACCGCAATAAAACGCTATTGTATGTATATTCGTATTTATTGAATTTTTGTAAACAACCCTTTTAAATGCCATCTACATGCAAGAAAAATTTAATAGAGAGCATCAACAACAGCTGTTTTCGGTTAGGGCACACCTAATCGATTCAAAAAATTGTGCTTGTTGTGTCTATCTACGGTTGCGGTTATGACGTTACGGTTAAGCCACGTCTAACTGAACCTTAAGCAACGTAACTGTAGTTCAATTGCTAGCCATAATCGAAACATAAATGTATTTATCGGAAATCGTTTGCTGATTAACAATTAATTTTTTAATTGGCTATACGTAGTAACCTTGTAACACCTTAACACAGAAATCAGTCTGTGAGCAGATATAAAATAAGTAAAGGAAATCCAAACCCTCCCAATACTGCAATAACTTCTTTAAAAATTTCTAAACTATATAATTAACATTTAGTATGATTTCTTTATAGAACTTTTCAGTATACATATAGTTTATTAAAGAACTATGCAAAATATCCATCAACATTTATTTAAAAATCCCGTTTAAACAAAAAAATAAAAATTTTCGTAATTTTCTGTTGAATATAAATACAAATTTGAACATTTCAAAAAGTAAATGCATGCTAGACTTGATATTTCTTTAGAATTGTAGTAGTGAATGTATGTGTAATCATATTTTTTTTATTAATTATATTATATGTACGTAACTCACAAATTTTCATAAAAAAATAAAATAAAAAATAGTAATGTTTATAATAAAAAAATATATGTAAATAAATTAAACAGCTTTTTTAATTACAAGATTATACAGCAAGCTGCTCAGCAATAACCCTTAAGTCGAAGGCGGGTGCGAGTGTGCTAACTTGTTACCCGTATTAGACATCTTTTAATTCTGGAGGCATTTCATTTTTGGGATGTTTGTTTTCAAAATGTTGTTTGTACGTTTTAGGATCAGGCATTTGGGACTTTATTAAAAACGAAAAATAAAACAACGGAAACAGTATACACTTTAGATATGCACATATCAAAATTTGTTTAAAATAATACCTTACAAACAGCACAAACGTGAACTAAAGCTTTTTGGGCAGCTTTCTTTTGTTCGTTAGCATTATGTCCTTGTTGTTTCTTAAGTTTTGCTTGTTTTTCTTGAGCTTTAGCTTGTGATTGCAATTTTTGATGACCACGTGCCATTTTTTCTTATATATCTGCAAATAGACCAAAAATTATGGAAATCGATATTAAACATATAATAGAAAATTCAGGCAATATCATTTTAATTAGCGCCATTTTGTGTTACAATGTATAAATTTATAAGCCCTTATGCTTATGTTTGCGGTTTCTTGCTATTTTATTACATTTGTTTCATAAGCGCATATACGTGCGCACTTTGCGTGGAAACTATCACTAGAGCGCATATATGCACTCATTCCACTTAGGCATTTATCACCAAAGCGTATATTATACCCATGCATATTTGGCACACAGTCAATGAAGAGATGAATGCAAATAGTCTCCGGGTAAAATATCACAGAAAGAAATGGATGGCTGCGTAATATCGTTTTTATTTTTCATACTTTAAAACGTTTTCAAGAAGGAATTTTGTACTTTTCTTTGATGCAAATGAGTTAAATATTATGCCCTACATGAAAATAATTCTAACATGAGGCAGCTACCGTTTTTGAAAAAAAGAACGTTTTGCAACATCTACACTTAAAGAGATTCTGAACATAGTTTTATAATTAAAAATAATTGGCAAATTGCATTTTAAGCTGCTATAATTTTTCACACTCAGAAAAAATCGGAAATTGAGAATAACAACGTGAAAGTATAAATAAATATTTTTACTGATAGTTTTTTTTTTTTTTTTTTTTTTTTTTTAGAAATAGCAATTCAAAAAGAAAGTTAAAAAAGTCGATGTACGTGTAACTTTGCAAATATCCGCCTTAAATTGAAATTCCGCTTGATGTGGATTAAGAAAAGAGCCCTGATAAATCCGCTGTGTTCAAATGAATTTAACATTAACCTTTGTGGATCGGATAGATACCTTAAAATAAAATACATATATTGCTGAAAATATTACAGAGTAGTGATATTTTCAAGATCATAGTATTTATTGAAATCACAAGAATGTGTTAATTTTGAAGGTAATGTAAGCTGAATAGACTATGCGGCATATTTGGACGCCAATAAAGTAATCGCTTAATTAGACGAAACAATAGTAAGCGTAGTCTTATCCAGCCCAATTTACTAATCGCCGTCATGCTGGAGAGACTTTTTCAAAACATAATATCAGCATTAAAAGTTCTGAAATAACGACGTAGTTAGCCATGAGTTGGAAAATACAATTGCAAAGATTATAAAGTTAAACAACATAATATTTATTATAAATAAACGATTTTTGCTATGCGTTACTAATGTTATTTTCAGAGACCGAAAATAATAATTTTTTTTTCCTTTATTAGTTTCAGGGAATTTACATTTTAGGGAATAACAAATAACCATTATCAAAGCTAATTTTATTATTGATTATTGGAAACGAAGAGTTGATATCGATTCCAACCTTCTATAATACTAACTGTTTTCAAACACATTTGCAGACATTGTACATGTCGTTCCAGCAACTCAAGTCATTGTTGATCGTGTGTTCTCTACATTGAGACTAATACCAAGTGATCTCAAATGTAGTCTCTCAGATGATTCATTGCGATCGCTTATGTTCGTTAACCTAACCAATAAAGACTTGTGCTGTACAGGTAACAAAAAAATGTATTTTCGATAATAGTTATTGGTAATCAAAAAAAAAAAAAAAAAAAAAAAAAAAAAAAAAAAAGAACTATGTTGGTTGCTATAATAGTTATTGATAGCCAAAATGAAAATATTTTTACTTATATTTATTGCGATGACCAGAAATAAGCAAATCTTACGATAATCGCTGTTTATAACTATTATTTCAATTCATCAATATTAGTGGTTAAATAACATTTTTTCGTCATTTTTCTTACAACTGTTACGTCTCTGGTTATTTTTGATAGGTTATTATCAGGGAAACCAGAAATATGGAATTGCATGCTTTTTCTCATGCGACCAATCAAGTCAGATGTAAAATATTTATCCTTTTCATTAATTTTGGCATCGATTTGTTAGTGCATATTTTCCTTATAATAACATTTTTGCTTGCATATTTCAGTTTTAACACATTAAAGATGATATACAGTGAAAGTGTATAGGCCGAAATTCCCCTATATTTTTTGCATTTATTAAGAGTGTAATATTTACATAAGTATAATGTTTTAATGGTACTTACAGTATTGTCTTTTGATGTGACAAATTTGAAAACAACTTTCATGATGGAGGTTCTAAAAATTTTTTTCCCCATAATTGTTGATAATAAAACTTCTTTATTGTTTTCATGTCTTCATGTTTTCTTCACTTGCAATTATAATTTTTAATACAATATTGCATGAAATTCAAAATGACGTAAATTTCCGTCATCCGTCTCCAACAGCTAAAAAAAAAATAAAGGACGGGAATATACGTTTCCCGCCTCCAGTGTGTTAACAGCATGTTTTCGACACTCTTTCGTAGAGCATTTTTAATCTTTTTAGAGCATATTTGGATTTTGTACTCTAAAATATTTTTATAGCGAAAACAAAATTTTCGATTTAAATTCTGACCAAGCCATGCCTTGGCTTAATATTTATTCCGCCATCTATAACTGAATTAAGTTTTTTTTTATGCTTAAACAATTTTTAAACGAATATACAAACTCTGAAGTACAATCAGAAATCTTTTGACGTTCAAAATGTTTGTCTGTCAAAAATATGTCCCTAAAACGCTTAGATATATACCCAAATGCAAATGTTTTGCCCTAAACCGTAAAAAAACAGATAATCTCGTATTATCTGGTTGAGAATTATCTACTGCGTATATCTATACAACCGAACTAGAGTGAATAGATAATAATAAAGAAACAACAACTTCATGCCGTTGTTTGCTTTGCACAATAAAATTGTTTGTGTTGTTGTTTACCTATTTATTGTTATTATTATTATTTATTTTTTCCCTTCAACGCACACAGCAAAAATTTACGAAACTACTACACAAATTAATATTCTTTTTTGGTAACTCTTGTCCTTAACTAACACTGTTACTTGCATTACTCATGGACTGCATCGCTATGCGAACGTATTGGAGATCATACAAAATTGTAAACAAAATTAATTTAAATGTAAAGGAAATGGACTTAAAAGCCCCAAATAGTTATTTTAAGAGAAATTTATCTAGACCTTCCATTGCCGCCCAAAACCAGTCTAAGTTCGTTGGGGAACTTTTCTTGCGACAATCAATAATACGCTTAGAATTTTAAAAAGATATTACAAAGATGTCAATACATTAAAATGGCAGTAAATACAAGTGAATTGATTTCTATTGCTGCAAACTTTAGTTTCATTAAAGTTACTCTAAAATCCCGGTAGTATTGAATACTTTTCATTCGGGTACTCAAAACTGTAGTCGATACTTAAATAAATTTTCTATAACTAAATAAAAAAAAAATACAACTCTAAAAGTATGGAGTCCTTACTTTTAAGTAATAAAGAAATACTCAGTGCTCGGTACCAGTACTCAATACTTTCTCTGCACTAATATTAATCCTTTAAAAATGTTTATGCAGTTTACTTATTAAAACAAATATTCATTTTCCAAAGTATATAATATGCATTCAACAGATATACTCTACAAAATTGTAAACCGCATTTTTAAGCAAAGAAATTGTTTGTTAGTTTTGAGACTTAACATTTTCAACACCTGATCTTCTTTACTTTTCAATGAGGTCTTAAAGGTGTAGAAAAAGGTGTTATAGACGAGTCTACAGCGCGCAAATGGTTTGATGTTTAGAAATGGATATTTTAACTCCGGAGACACACCCAGCAGTGAAAGAGCATCTCAAAGCATATTGAAGGAAGATAATGTGTTCGTAAAACGATTCTCAATAATTTTCACTAAATTTGATTTGACGAAAAAAAAAATGCTTCTAAACAATGAAAGTCCTCATGTTGCACAACCTGTTAAAGCCCTATTTGGGAGATCCTCAGCATCCGCAGTATTCTCTGGCTTCGCACCTACGAATTATCATATTATTTGCTACATGTCGAACCACATGAAGGACTTTACTTTCAACAATGAAGAGAACCTTAAAAACTGGTTTATCTTCTCCGATAACAGACGAGTGATTTTTGCCGGAAATGCATCGACAAATTGGACGAGATGTGGGAGAAGGTCGTAAACAGCAACGGTGAATACATAATTAGTTTATTATAAATCTTGATTAAATAGTCTTTTATAAAAACGCTATGAACTTATTTTCCAAACCAATATGTACATAAAAAAGAACGATAAATGAACTAACTAAAAAGTAGTTTATGTTTAAAACTTTTAACAAAAGTTAAATTATAGTTATAAATCAAATACTGTAAGGGAACAACGTTAGCATGCGAAAATTGATCCAAATAATGGGCCACTGAATATGGTGTTCAACATAATTTGATTTTGTGAAACAATTTAAACTGCAATATGACCGTCTTAATGGATTTTTCTAACTAGTGTTTGCATTCCGAAAAATTTTTTTAACAAAACTTAAAAATTATACTGCAGTAATGTGAATGGATAAAATTTATCAACACCTGCGTCATTACACACATTTCAGACTGGTTTTTCCAGTCATCTTTAGTTTTCCATGTAATTGATGAAGATGTAAAAAAAGTTTATCTTCATTACCCAGAGTAACGAAGACAATCCACGTTGATTTGCGGGACAATTTTCTCTACACAATCATATTACTTTTCAGAAAACTAAAAAAAATAGTTTTGGATTCAAAATATAAGTTTAATAAACTAATTTTTACAAACAAAAATTTTCTCGAACATTTTTTTGTGCATGTGGCCTCCGTAAGCAGCGCGCTACTTCTATTACTTACCTAATTTGTTGTTGCTTTTATTAAAAAAAAACCAATAGTTCGCGAGTGTATTTTCTTTTCTATAAAATCGAATGTTGAAGTAAAAATTGGTTTTATTTATTCTCCTAATTTAATGCTGTAGAAATTTAGTTGGTATTCCTGTTTTTTATTACTTAATAACTTTTTGTTGCTGTTCTCTTTTTAAATAACTAAATTTTGCGTTCCAATGTTGTTACTTCTTTTATGGAAAATGCTGGGTAAAATACTTCTGCTCATAAAATTAAAGATTTCCCAAGTTCTGCTTGCGTCGCATGAAATATAAGGGTTTATGTCTATTTCTTTTTAATCAACGTATAGATGGCCTAACACAGAACGAGAAGAACAGATAGAAAAATATGATTTGGGTAAAAGCGCTGCCAGACCATTCTTCGGAAGAGAACGGTTTGAAAACGTCGGCGTCGTGATCTGCTAATTTAACGGCGTATAATTAAAAAATGTAAAAAGATCAGTGTTGCCGTTTTCGATATTTTATTTTAAAAATTAAAATTTAAGTTTATATTTATAAATAACAACAATAATTATAATTAATTTCTTAGAAATAAAAAAGTATAGAAAATTTCTATAGAAACACCTTAAAAATATTTCTTATCAGTATTCAAGTTAACAAACAAATAACATATCCATACAAGCAGCGTTGTCATATTGTGACATTTATCATATTTAGCAAGGTTTCTGAGATGTAGAAAAGATTTTATGTTTTCTTCCTAAAAAAGTTTTCTCAAAAGTTATGTTTGTACATAGCTTATATACATCTATATAATTAGGCAAACGCGTTCTTGTTATCTTTTTACGCCCGTACCATTACACCTATTTTGTAAAGATAATTATGGTTTAAGGTTTTTCTGATTTTTCAGATGTGCACAATTTCAATTTTATTTGGTTTGATACTTATGGAGTAATACAATTACCGAATCATTATCTAACAAACTAGAAGACACAGAAGGTTAAAAAAATTTAAAGAGTGTTGAAATAGAAGTGTGTTTAAGAATTTTGAGAAAATATGTAATTTTTATACCATGTTCGTATATTTTAACGGATTTAATGTTTTTGCATTAAAAAAAGGAGAAAATCAAAAACAAACAAAAAATTATAGATAAAGGATAAAAATATAGAAACATATTTTACTTGTTTATGGTAGTACATATGCATCGCTAAAAATATAACGGTATCATTTACAACAACTGCAATTATTAATCAAAAAAATTTTGTTTAAACAGTTCTGAATGGAATTAGTTATGTTTGTCACTACGTATTTAATTTAGTTCTTAATTAGATATATACTACTTTATAAATGTGCTGATTATATTCTGCAATGCACATATTTTTTTTTTAAAGTCTGGCAACCTAGATTTGAACTTTTAAAAGTAAGCAAACTTTGACAGTTCAAAACCGTAAACCAACAATGAGCAAAAAGTATATTGTATATACCATAGCACACATGTGTATATTTTTTACTCATTCCTTGTTTACGGTTTTCAACTGCCACAGTTTGTTTACTTTTTCTTGGGTTGCCAGATTTAAAATTACAAAAATCGGAATCAATACATTTATAAAACAATAGTACGCACATAATTAAAAACTATATGAAATATGTAACGACAAACAAAACTTATTCTATTTAAAACTGTTTAAATAAATTTTCTTCAATTAATAATTGTAATTTTTGCAAAAGATACAGTTATTTTCGATTTTACTAAAAACAAATTATAAACAATATATATGCATATGTACGTCTATAAACAAGTTAAATATGTCTAGATTTTTTGTTCTTTGTGCATAATTTGCGCTTTTAAAAATTTGGATACTGCTTGCCAAGACGTACTTCATTCCTTCCTTATTATATGGATGTGAATTGTTTGCGAGTTGTGAATCGGTTAGCAAGGGAAAGTTGAATATCGTGTTTAACAATATTATAAGATATGTATATGGATTGAGGAGGTTTGATAGCGTGTCGCATCTTTCTAATAACCTTTACGGAGTCACATTTGAAACTCTGCTGAAAATTCGTACTCTTATTTTACTAGTCAATCGCAGAACTGTGGAATATTTATTTGTGAGACTACAATTTTTCCAATCGCCGCTGAGTCGAAATATCAAATTAACTCGCCATCAATGCTTAGTGTCTGCATGACATGTACATGCGGCATGTCTTTGGAATAATCTTTCACTAAGTCAACAACGTAACAGCAATGTTAATAGTTTCAAAACATATGTAATTATTTTGAATAATTACTATTTTTTTCTTTATTCAAGTTTCTTATCTTTTAATATTTGTTTACAATGATTATTATAGGTTTAATAATTTTAAGTTTTTATATTACCGTTTAATTATTGTAGCGTTATAACGTTATACGAAATATAATATATATATATATATATATATATATATATATATATATATATATATATATATATATATATATATATATATACAAAAGAATTATATCAATTTAAAAATAACCTCTTCTATTTGCCCCTGAATTTAATTGAATTTATCATTAATATTTTATAACTTTTCTTACATTTTATTGATTAAAAGCGTAGGGGTTTTTGTTGGGGAAATCTTTTCAAAGTGTGGGGAAAAATCTTATTCGCTTTAGTATAAGTAGCTATTAAAAAAAAAAATATACTGGCAACACTGATCAGTACATTTATAAAAGAATAGTACGTATATAATTCAATATGCAATTTCGAAAAGGGCACGTCACGCACATTTAGGCAAATGCGTTTTTTCCTACCAATGAGTCCCAAATTCTTCCCTATACCTACTACGCTTGAGAAACTGACATCCCTAGCATTCTTTCTACTTTAGACGTTATGGCAGATAGGTCACAGCTCTAAGAGATGTGACCTTTTCAAAATTATTGATACACAGAGTACAAAAAATGCAATGCAGTACCACTATTTTTTGGTTAACGCGCAAAGCCGTTATTTTTTCTTCTTCTTCCTTATCGAGCTTATAGAGACAAAGTACCTATTAATTATCTGAAAATTGCATATATTGTAAAACTCAAGCAATATATACCGGCAGAATTTACAGATTTTTATCATGAAATACTGCAATGAAATAATAAAAATAATGTTGGCAAGTGATCTAGATGTTGAGTGTTGATGTTGGGTAGCTGATCGGTACGCCAGTAGAAACCTCGGTACGTGTTGCTCGCTGACTACTTTTCACAAGTATTCCTCCAGACTTTGATTAAATTGTTCTATCCTTCTATCAGATTGTGGGTGTGGGTAAAACGTTGTTTTAATTTTTCCAGAATTTTTGTTACCCCAAGGTGTCCTCCGCTGACTCCATTATGGAACCCATTTAAGACTTCCTTCATTTTAGAGGATGGCACTACTATTTGTTTGGATGAAGTTTTACCATCTGCACTTTTCCAATGGCGATACCACCCATTAGTCAACTTCAAACTGTCACATTGTTCCCAATACGCTTTTATAAGAAGACCTTCTGCTGATATTTCATTGCCGGTGGGCCATCATTGCCGAATGATCAGTTCTTAACAGAAAATGTTGCCCATATACAGGTACTTATGGTAATGTTTTATACATTTCAGCACTGCAAGTAGCTCACGCCGAGTCACACAATAATTCCGTTCAGGCCTTGACAGTGTGCGGCTATAGTAGCCTACAACTTTCTCCGTCCCATTGACCACCTGTGAAAGTACACCACCAAAACCATATCCACTGGCATCACTGAATTTTTCATCTGGGACTCGATACGCCAAAGCCGGTGCTGCACATAATAGGTCCTTAAGTGTCTGGAACGCCTTTTCTTGTGACACACCCCAATGATACGCCTTAGATTTCTTGGTGAGCTTATGCCAGCTTGCTGCCACGCTACGTAATTCATGAAAATTCTGTGGACGAGGCCAGTCCTCTACTGCTGGTATTTTGTCTTCATCTGTGGAAATGCACAAGATGCACCAAATATTTTACTTGTTTTTGAAATAATGCAAATTTCCTTACGCTTAATTTTAATCGAGCCATTGATATTCGTTGCAGAACTTCTGCCAGGTTTTTGGGTGTTCATTAAAAGTTCTGCCAATCGCTATTATGTCATCGAGGTAGACCAAGCAAGTCTTCCAACTGAGTCCTTTTAGAACATGCTCCATAAGTCATTCGAATGTGGCTGGTGCATTGCAGAGCCCAAATTGCATAACTTTGAACAACCATAAGCCACCGTTCCCACTGAAAGCAGTTTTCTTTTTATTCTTGTCTGAAATCTCTACCTGCCAATATCCGCTTTATAGATCCAATGTAGAGAGCCACTTCATAGCAACTAGTGTGTCGTCAATTCTTGGTAGCGAGTAGCTGTCCTTTTTAGTGACATCATTCAGCTTCCTGTAGTATACGTAGAATCTTGTACTACCATCTTTCTTTTTAACTAAGACTACAGGTGAAATCCAAGGACTCGATGATGGTTAAATTACATCGCTCTACTTCATTTCATTGACCAGCTCCTAAGCCCCATTACATTACGTTTTGCCAGAGGTATACTGCTGGATGCCTGTTTTATCGGTCTCGCTTCGCTAGTATTTATTTCATGTTTGACTATAGCTGCCCTACCTTAATTAATTCTTTCCACAGTTAAAATTTGTTAATTTTGATTTCTGCTCAGCTAGAAGCCTTTCATTCATTCTCCTTCTTCTTCATTTCATTCTCCTCCTCTGCCACAACTGCCATATTACGTACCTTGTGTATTTGTGGCTGTGATATCGTGCAAACAGTCTCCTGCATTAGTGCGAACGTCACAGTGTCTGCAAAGGTTGTTTTTTGTGTACTATATACAGCTAGCTTAACATCGGGGCCTCGTATGCCGTTAACGAAGGTTTCGGTCTTGAGATGGTCTACTAGTGGGTGATTTTTCCCAGGATAGGTTGGCTACACCAACCTGTCGATTTCCATTGCAAAGGCTTGAAGCGACTCATTAGCCTTTTGCGTTCGGCACCTTAACTCCATGCGGTACAAATCGTGTTTGTGCTCGTCGCCAAATTTACGCTGTAGGGCCATCATTAAGTCGTTGTAGTTGTTTCTGCAGCCGACTGGCATGGTTTCTAAAATTTCTGCTGCAGCACCTTTTAACGCCAAAATTATTCTTGAACTTTCTCTTCCTCGTCCCATTCGTTTCTATTGGCAACTATCTCGAATTTGGAATTTAAATACGGATAGGAGTGAGCTACCATTAAAGCAAGATGTTTTTATTCTGCTGGAAACTTCTGGTATAATACGCACTGGTTCCGGTCGCTGGTACTGTTTTTTTCCCGTTACTCCTCTTAGGAGAGCATATGGCTTCCACAAAGCATCTCCATCTAACATGGCTTACTGTTGTTGACTTTGCCTCCTCCCATGTTAGGTTGTTCTATCTCAGTTCTTGGATAATTGTGCGTCTCCAGGTGTTTTTGGTCGACCACGATTTCTTGAGCCTTGAGGATTCCATTCGTGTGACATTCTGGTTATACTCTCCCCACTTTCCTTTCCTTATCTGTTTCAGTATGGGCTACTCATTAGTCATGCTCCACAGTTCTGTGTTACTTATGGTGTTAGGCTAGAATATTCTGCATATGATTCTGAGGCACTTGTTAATGAATACCTGAAGTTTCTGTGTGGTGTTATTCGATATAAGCCAGGTTTCACTGCCATACAGAAGTACTAATTTAACACATGAGTTGAATATTCTAAGCTTAGTCCGTCCGGATATATGTCAGCTTCTCCATACTGACTTCAGTCGTCCAAATGTCGCTCTCGCTTTATTGAGCCTGTTATCTACGTCTGTTTCTGCGCCACCGTTTGTAGTCATTGTACTTCCTAGATGGCAGAAGCTATCTAAATACTCGACTGGTTGACCCACTCTCGAATTGTAGTAAATTGTAATGTTCAGAATAACAGAAATTCAAAATTTTTAGTGTGGGTAAAATTGGATACAAAGACTTCAACTGTAAAATAATTTATATCTAATTTTTTTGCATATACATACATATATTTTTACAAAAACCTAATATTTCTGTTCTGTTGTGAAATTAAATAAAAGCCAAAGCGTATTAAGAATATAAACGTGAAAGTGTGTTAAAACTCATTAAAGTTGATAATGGTACATATGTCATCTTCATGCTCAAATTTTTGAAGAGCCTCGCTTGGGGACATAAATCCTGATTTTCGGAAACAGTTGATAATGGTTGTAGATTCAACTTTACTCCAAGCAGTTTTAATGAAACATAAAACATTCTTGTGCTTTTTGAAAGCTCCGATGCCGTTTTATTTAAATTCATTTTTGAAATTAAATGTTTTAAAATCAAACTTCTGTAGTTTACTTTAAAATTTTAAATTATGCCCTGGTCTAGAGGCTGGCAAACGGATGTTGTGATTGCTGGCAAAAAACTTATGGCAACATTAGTCAGTAAAAAATCTCTAGGATGAGATGCAGCGTTGTCCAAAACAAAATAATCTTTCCATTACGAGATCTCATCTTCTTATTCAAACGAACTAACCAGTCGGTCATTATTTCTCTTGTCATCCAAGCGTTTTTGTTAGATTTCTAATCAGCTGGTAATTCAGCGTTAGAGATGCAGTTAAAAGCAACTTTTCCAATCACTAACAACATTCTTCCTCTCCAATCATGTTTACGCAAAATAATATTGTGAATCTTTCTTTTGACAATTTACCATCCGTGCACTTTTCTGATTTCAAGGCAAATATTTTGTTAGGAAGTGCACGAAAAAACAGACCACTTTCGTGTGTATTGTAAATATCCTCTGGCTTATACTGACTTAGTACTTATGGAAGTTTGGTTTTAAACTGGTTAATATCCTCAGTAGAAACGGGTGAAGCTTCTCCCGATATACTTCTGAAAGCAATGTTATGTCTCTTGCACTATTTTTGCAATCATCCATCTGAGGCAGAAAACCTATTTTCTATCTTTAGCCTTAATTATTGGTCCTGATAAAGGAAAATTCTTCAACTTGAAAATCCTTTGTGGAAACATAATTTTTTTTGTAGTTAACATCAACTCCAGAGTGCCATTTGGTTTTAATAACTTCTTTATTTATTCTAACACGAAGTTACATACATACCTTTTTGCTAGATATTGAACTGAGAGTTTATTCCTTTCTTGCGCATTAATTGTTTTAACTTTTTCTTTTAAGGAGAGTATGCTTCGCGGAGGCATTTTAAGATGAAAATAACGAACTTTAACTGAACTCTAT
The DNA here is from genome assembly GCA_023159175.1 of Wohlfahrtia magnifica. Lineage (NCBI taxonomy): Eukaryota > Metazoa > Arthropoda > Insecta > Diptera > Sarcophagidae > Wohlfahrtia > Wohlfahrtia magnifica. The sequence continues at coordinate 3,053,206 of JAKWBJ010000193.1, forward strand.
TCAGCGGCAATAATGAACAAGTATTAAAAGTATCAAAAATATTATGTGTACCCGTACCATAATAATCAAATGAACGTTTTCGTTTTTAATAATATTAAAAGGGGAATCACACAACTAATAGTGCTACTGTCTTTTAATTCATACGCATACATACACATAATCACATATGTACGAGGGCGGATTGAAATTGAAGCTACCTAGCGCTAGATGGCAGCACAAACACAAACACTTTTTCTTTCTTAGAAATTACGATCTGTCAAACGTCAGCTGTTAAAATTTTAGCCAAATTCATCGATTAGTTTATTTGTTGTAGTCGTTTGAAGTAACCAACTTTTGTGTTTCTTGGAAAATGGAAAAAAGTGAATTTCGTGTAGTGATTAAACACTATTATTTGAAAGCCAAAACGGCGAAAGAGGCAAAAGAAAAGCTTGGTAAACATTACGGCGAATCTGCTCCGTCAGATTATATGGTAAAATATTGGATTGCTGAATTTAAACGCGGCCGAACAATCTCTGCAACAATACCATCAACAGGAAGGCCAAAAGAGGTGGTTCGTTACTGAAGAAAATATCAAGAAAATCCTCGATATCGTTATGAATGATCGCCGGGTCAAAATCCGTGAGATTGCTGAAATGATAAAAATATCATATGAACGTGTGTTCAACATTTTGCATGAACATTTGCATGTGAAAAAGCTATCGGCAAGATGGGTGCCGCGTTTGCTCAGTGTTGAACAAAAACGAGTTGGACAGATCATTTCACAGCGGTGTTTGGACATGATAAAGCATAATCCTGCTGATTTTTGCCGCAGATTAATAACTGTTGATGAAACGTGGATATACCACTACACACCTGAAACCAAAAATCAATCGAAGCAATGGGTGGAAGCTGGTGGAAGTGCTCCGAAGAAGGCGAAGACAGCGATGGCCACTGTATTTTGTGATGCACACGGAATATTGCTCATCGATTATCTTGAAAAGGAATCCACAATCACAGGAGAGTATTATCGTGCATTATTGGATCAATTGGTTGATGTAATCAAGGAAAAACGACCACATTTAAACAAGAAAAAAGTGCTCTTCAAGACAACGCACCGGCTCACACAGCATTAGATACAATGCTAAAACTACGAGAAATCCACTTCGAATTGGTTGATCATCCACCTTATAGTCCCAAAATCGTATTATTCAGATGGTATAAAAGAGTTGGAAAATCGTCTTACTAAGTGTATTGTGCTAAAAGGAGACTATGTTGAGAAATGAATGGTTTTTGAAAAAAAAAAAATGTTTTTTTTTCCTACTTAGATAGCTTCAATATCAATCCGGCTTCGTATATGGTCTAGTTACGCAAACGCAAAAATTAAATCGCTTGTTTAAAATATAGTTATGTATGTATATCTCTTTAAAATCGAAAAGTTAACCAAATCAATACCGACTTGTTATGAGAAAACTTCTTAATTGTTATTATAAATACTAATACGTACATACATATGTACTAACCATACCAAAAAACAAAGGGATTTACACTGTATTAATAAGTTGGTATTTCCCTTAGTTCATTTCTTTCGTTACGATTTTTCTCTGCCCACGGGAGATGTTTTAGAAAAAAAAGTTGTCCGCGTCTGATCAAGAGAGCGTCCGTTTAGCGAAGATTTTTTTGTTCGAAAATAACTCCGCATGGGACTTAAAAATTCGTTCGTCTATGGGAGATTTCCGCCTAAGAGAGCTGTCTATTAGTAGAGCTTTCACTGTAATAATTTTTATGCAACAAAAGTGAATAAATAAAAATAAAAACAGAAATACTCCTCCCTAAATTTCAAATGTCCTCAATTGAATTATCGAACTTTGGTTCAAAAATTTTATTTAGCCCTTGAATTGCTGATTCAGACGGAAATGTCTGGTTATTTAATTTGGCTGTTTGGTAGTTTTTACTATTAATATTAATATAATCGTTAGCATTACTACAAAGATTATTATATTACTTATTGATAAACTAATTTTATTCCCGATTAGATGAAGTTTATATGTTCTATATTTTTTTCGTTGATTTCTTTCATCATCTGAAGAGATAAGATCTCCTCTGTTCTATTGGCTGTGGGTCATTGTTGGAGTATGTCAGGTAATGGTTTTTGCCACTAATTTCTTTAGCCGCACAGGTTTTACCGTCCACCATAAGTGTTGAGTTGTGATGAGGTATGATGAATATCTCGTTCAATGACATTTCTTCATTATCTATAACGTCTTCGCAATTGTTTACCAACAACAAATTCTCAGCAGTTCCCTCAGCTGACGGTAGATATTGGTTTGTGATTTGGGTGCGGTTAGATACCTTACTTTTTAATAAATTAGCTATACAACAAGATTTTTAATACAAATTAATAAGTTATTGTAATTCTTTTATTTATTTTTTATACCAACAATTTATCTCTATTTTTCAGCAATGTTTTAAAGTTAATTTTATTTATTTTATATCTTTTCTCGACTGATCTAATCCCTAATACATCAAAAAATTCCATTCTGTTATCGGCAAACTTATGTAAATAATTGATTTTTCGTCTGCCGAAACTTTTACTTCGGCAAATTCAAGTACCTCGTCTATATTTACAAATGGAAAGTTTTCTTGTATCGATATCTGTATTGGCAATTGTAATTCATTATCCGCCAGGATAAAAGAAATAATTATGTTGGCCTTGTCCCAATGTATTGCATTAAATATATTTGTTAATTCTTCTTTAGTGTTTCTAATTTATATTTAATATTGAGATCCAATTTATCAGCCATTATCTGGTCTGTTTTTATTATCTTTACTATTTCGTTCGTTCTGTTGGTTAGTTCGTTTATTTTGTCTGCGGTTTGTCTGTTGACGATCATTTGGTCATTGTTGTTTTCAAGCAGACCATTTATGAGATCAACTACAATCTCATGATCCCTGTGGTCTGGATTTCCAGCGATCCATTTCCAAGCACTACCTATGAAATGAAGAGAACGCTTGGATATTCGTTTATTGAGCTTCAATCTCGTCAATGAACTCTTGATTTCCAGTACTAGGTTTGATAAGATAGGGTAAAATACATTCGTATTTGAAAGTTGTCTTTGTCTTCTTATTTGAATGTTGTCTTTGTAAATAGGTCTTCGTATAACTCAATGTTGATTAAATGGATTTTATGGACAATTTGCCCTTTTTCTGTTAACATTGTACTGTGCCTGTCTTTTTTTACTATTTCTTTTCCTCTTTATTTCTATTTTGATATTGCAATCCTTCTTCTGCTTAGCCTTTAATTTCTCGATATCACTATGTCTTGTCTTCTCCACGTAATGTGGTAATGATACTGTCCTTTGAAGAACAGGTCGACCGGTTTTCTTTTAGTGACAAGTGTATGGAGTGGTTGCACTCGCAACTGCTTTTTCCAGCAACTCGTCAAAGTTTCAATGTTCACTACTTTTTTAAACATCTGATGATTTTAGTAATGGTACCGTGGAATATTTTCACCTGTTCGTTCGCCTTGCTGTGAGATAGTGGTACTATGTAAATATTTATTCTCAATTCATCGTTTAGCATAAATTTTATTGAATTTAGGGATGGTTCATTGTCCATTACTATTATCTTCGGTACACTATAAGAAAAAATAATATCCCTGAGGGGTCTTCTTATGTCTTCTATAGCTCTACTTTTTAATAACTTGGTTTGAGTGTATTTGCTAAATTTGTCCAAGGTGGTTAAAATGACTTTTCCCTCGGTCAGGCAAATATCAACGTGGATTATTTCTCCTGGATAACTTGGTGATGATGTTGTAGACATTTTTAATTTTTAATGTTGTTTTTAATATTTATTCTCTTTACAGGTTAAACATAATTTTGTAATGCTTTTAATCTTTTGCATCATTCCCGAAAATAATATTTTTCCAATATCTTAGCTTTGTTTTATATTGCGTTTATATGTGCTCGATTATGAAAAGCAATGATAATATTTTTTTGTGTGTATCGGTCTTTGTAATTTCGGAAATGGAGAGGATAGATGTTTTTTATAAGTCCCATTATCATTTCCTCTTTGCAAATGCATTTTCGCCGACCTTGAAAAATATTTGATTTTTAAATACATTTATAGGTGCTTCGACGCATGGTGTCAAATCTTCTCCAGAATTATCGTCAGTATGTTTTTATTGGTAAGTGTGTTTATCTGATTTGGAACTCTTGAAAGATAATCTACAACGACATTAGTTTTTCCTGGTCGATATTGCAATCCATTATTATATTCCTCAAATATTGTTAGTATTCATATTGCTCAATGCACAGTTGAACGGTTGATGATCCATTATAATCTTCACCTTTTTTGATCCATATAAGTAATTTCTGCATCTCCCTAATGCCCATATAATTAAAAGCATTTTCTTTGCATTGGTGCAAAGATGCTCTTCACTTTTATTCAATGACCTGTAATAGGTTTATTGTTTTGCGAGAAAACTGCTCTGATTTCCTGGTCAGATGCGTCCGGTGTCAATTCAAATTTGTTCTCGCAGTCAGGATGTGAGAGTATTACTTCCTCAGAAATAAGGGAACTCTTAATTTTTTCGAAAGCTTGTAGTGATTCTAGATTAGCAACTATGAGTTGTTTTTTTCAAGGAAATCCAACTATTTTCCGCAACAAACTTTTTAGCGGCTTTGCAATTTGTGCATAGTTTCCAATGAATCTTCGATAATATACCGCCATACCGGGAAATGATCGCAATTTTTAAGGTTTTTGGAAAGTGTAATTTGGCTATTGCTTCAAATTTTTTGGGTTGATTCTGTTTCCGTTTATACCGACAATAAAACCTACAAATTTGACATCTGTTCTCAAAAATTCACACTTGTCAAGCTGGATCTTTACATTTGCTTTTTCCAGAGTTTCAAAAATAATTCTTAGGTTCTCGTTATGTTTTTTTCAGTCTTTTTGATGATGATAGTATCATCGATGTATATGTAGTATCTCTTGTTGATGTGTGGCCGGAGAATAGCATTAAGTGCGGAGAATATCATCAAATGCTCTCTGAAATGTGGCTGGCACGTTTTTGAGTCTGAATGGTGGAAGTAGGATTATATATTTCCCATTATCTACTGAAAATGCTGTTTTGGTATGTTGTCTCCCTGTAAAGGAATCTAACGATATCCTGATTTTAATTCTAAGACGCTAAAAAATTTGTTTCTTCCAAGATTTGTTAGTACTTCGTTGATCTCCGGTATCCGGTAACGATCTGGTATTGTGATTTGGTTCAATTTCTTACCATCGATAACCATTCTATATTTATTTTTTACTGATGTGTCCATTTTTTATCCACAATCCATACTGGTGCACTGTATGACGATTTTGATGGTCGTTTTCCAATAGTTCTTTTATTTGATTTTTAATTTACTCTTTCAATTCCATTGCGTATGGGTAAGGTCTGCAATATACTGAGTTGTCTATGGTGGTTTTAATTTCTCCTTCTATTGTTGTAATATATGTAAGCTGTTTATTTTGTTCAGAAAACTATTAGGGATAATCACGGATGATATTAAGTAATTGACCACATTGTTCATTAAAAAGGTGGGAAAGTCGTAAGTCAATACTATTAACAGATTGCGATTCTTTTTGTTTTAAGGATATTACAATATTAGGTGAGATCGCCATGAAACTCCTGCCTGTGTGTATGACAGCTTTAACTTTTCTCAGAGTATCGTTACCTATGATACCAGGCAACGTTTAAAGAGTTGGTAAAATGTAAGATGTTATTTTTGCTGTATTCAGTCAAAAAATATTAACAAACGTATGGTGAGTAATTTGGAGGTTTCCCGTGACTGAATTTATGTAAAAAGGTTTTTCATTGGGAATTGGGTTTCTTATTATGGTAGATTGTATATAATTTTTATTCGTACCGGTATCGATTAGAAATTTAAGAATGTGTCCACCACTGTTGAGTTCCAAGTAAGGTAGTGAAGACGGCGTTAGTCTAAAAATATACACTGTCAAAAGTTGACTGCGATGATGCATAGGCATCTTAAACTCCTGTTGTGGGTTAACATCCTCAGATACATTGTATAGACTGTCAGGATCAAAATTGATATTCATGCCCTTATGGGTGTTACTCTTCATAAGGTTCGCTTGGGCATTGATGACTCGTTAAAAAATCTCTTTGAATTTTATTGAGGACATTTGTCATATCTGAACTTGGCCTTTTGTATGAGAATTGGTAACTATCTCTCGGTAATTCACTTGTTCACAGTGAAGTGATCTATATATCTCCATTAGTTGTGGGGGTTTTGGATGAAAATTCTGCTTGTTGTTAAACCAGTGAAATTTTGTAGAAAATTATTTGTAAATTGACGTGGCTGCTGTTGAAGGAATTGAGAAAATGTTCTTTGTAGATGTCGTGACTGATAGTCCGGTTTGAAATGATTATAGTTATTATTCCTTAGAAAATGAGCCAATTCTGGGTAAAATATTTTATGTTGAGGTCTAAGACGTAATGGACGAGGTTTTTGGCGGCCTCTGGGATTATTATACAAACCCCTGAAAGTCATCGGCTTAATGTCCTGAGTGTATTGCTTTCTGAAATGCATATTATCTAGTTTTTAGAACATTTGGAGTGCCTCCGGCAAAATTTTATGTTCGCTGACACTTATCAATCCGCGCACAAAGGGATTTGAATACGTTATAGTGTTTAATGCGTCATTTGATAATTCAAGGCAAGCTACTTTGTCCAGCATAAGTGACAATAGCGAGTATACTTTTTAATAATATTCTATTATGGTTCCACTTCCCTTTAAAAGCGAGTTTAGTTGGTATACCGAGTCTAGTTGGTAACTAGATCACGTCAATCGGAATAGTGCATTATAAGGCACTATTTTATTTTACCCCAGTCAAGAGGAGTTCTACATGATCTTAGTGCTGTGTCTGCATCCACAGTGATCATATGCAGTATAGCATAATATTTTGTGTTTTTTCTTGGTGAATTCTCTAACATTCCACCATGTCTGGAACTTATCGGCCTCGTTAGTCTGAGCTGTAGAAATTACGGTAAAAGATCTGTCCGAAATTTCGTTTTCGATCGAAGTAGGGTTAAGGTTCCTAGTCATCTTCTGCACTGCTCCCTAAGTGATGGCATCAATGTCGATAAATTGGTGATGCTAGAAGCTGTTGAGCTTCCTGCCAAAGACAGGTTGCCCAATTGATAAGCTAAATCAGCTGGTGTATTAATTGCCATTTATATTTTCCTAGTACTAACCTGAAATTATTTCTTAAATCTTTTTCTCTCTATAATCTTACTTTCTTCCCTTATTCACAGTTTTTCTTTAATTAAATTTATATTTTTTCTTAGATATGTTTTACAATTTCTTAACTTAAAATTGTTTTAATTTTTTAAATCTTTGTTTATAATTTTCAAATAAGACTGGTCTACAAAAAACAAGAAAATTTGTGGGCCTTTAAATAAAACTATATGGAATATAATTTCTTCTTTTTATGAGCGTAGCAAATTATTCGCCCAAAATATGGCAGTTATATCAGTATATTTGATCATAACTTGAAAACGACTTAACCGAATTTAATCCAAAGACGAGCAAATGTTTAGGAATACAATTTCCTATAAACCACCTGAATAACATTTCTTTTTTTTAAAAGTTTCGGAGTTATTCATAACTTAGTTAAAAAAAAAAAAAAAAATGTTCGCGCAAATTTATAGCAATTTTTTTCAAATTTTACATTTAAGCATTTAAATGTTTAGAATTAAATAAGCTATATGTTATGAAAATCGGTTGGCTTTTGCTGATTTTATTCAAAATTAAATGCAGGTACCTAACTTTGACCAAAATTAGCGGAATTTTTCTTTTTGGAAATAAAAACTTCTCTAATGTATTTGCCGTTCGAAACCGGCGTTAAACTGTAGGTCCCTTTCAATGAGTCTAAAAATAGAATCGGGTGCAGCTCATTGACTGAGAGAAGTCCCGATGTTCCTTAATTGTATATTATGGGAATTTATATATAATATTTCCAAAAAGTTATAGAGTTCTTAATACATAAATTTTACATTTTAAGCACTTAAATGAAAGCTAGATATGTTGAAAGTATAATAACCCACTAAGGCGGATACCATGCTGTGGCAAAAGTAAAGGGTTCATTTTTTATGGCCTTGGTAGGTAACAAATATTTTATGAATAAGATTTTTTTTATTATTGTGGTTAAAAAATTTAGTACAAAATGCACTTTCAAGAGAGATAATGCATTTTTTTTCATCATTCAATACTTGCTTGCGAACCCAAAAGACAAATCCTATCCGATATTTGATTTAATTAAAAACATAATTTAATATTAAAAAGTACTGTAAGGATTATTTCCGTTTTACAATTGTTATTTCGGTAAGTGTTTTACAAAATTTATACATAGAGTTAGCTAATTTATGATGGATTTTTGTTTTAGTTTGCAGTGTGTTAATGGCTTGGACTTGCAATAATTCTCCAGATTTATTTTGCTACATTCGTGGGGAATTAACTTTAAAATCACAACGCCATACAATAACTTCCCAGATTAAGAATGCTTATAAACATAACTTTGGAAAATTGAATTGAATTCTGCCTATAAAGCTCACAAATGCAAAATGTCGCTTAAAATTCGTTTTTTGGCGCAAGAACAGAGTGAAAAGCTAAATTTGTTATCAGAAGAAAATGATAGATTTAATTTTGTTGTTACATTTGTGTATTTTGAATCGGGATTTATAGTTCGACGTCATCTTCCATAGGTTTATTCTATAGTTTTCCCCATTTTATATTTTTTAGGTGAACTTTTTTACACTCCACCTTTGATCTAGAATCCTCAGATATTGTAAAGCCTATTTCCTTTGGTTCTAAACCATGATTTTCTAATTCTTCACTAATATTATCAGAAGTGTTTGCTTCCTCAGCACTAAATTTGATCAATGGCATTTAAGGTTCTGCCTCATCATCAGAGTCATTCCTATTAAACACTAAAGTTTAATGTATATCTCTTGCTGTTAAACAATTTTGCCGTTTCATAATGGACTAAATGCACAAAAAAAGTCAGTAAAAGGCACAACACAAAATTTTTTTTACTTTAGCGATTAGTTCGTTTAAAAATAGAATATCGTTAGTCATGAGAAATATGGTCTCAAATAGTGATGTATACAAACAACAAACGCATGAAAGGGTTAAAAGTTATTATGAACAATTATAAATTAGTTTTATAAAATTATTTATTTACCGGTACATATGTTTGATACATTAACAGAAAAAAACTCAAAAATGATATGAAATAATTCTATTTATCCCTGCTCTTTGCTAGATATGTGTCATGGCACAATAAATAAGGTACCTGCAAATTTACAACAATTTAAACAATAACAACAACAACGGTCAATCTGTTTTTTGTATTTTTTTGAACCAGTTCGAATGTGTCAACGACAGCTGATAAAGTATAGGGTTGCTAGATGTTTTGTTATATCAGTAAGTACAGATTTTATCTAAAACTTTTTGAATCGGTGTATTAAATAAAGGTAATACTGATACATACATAGATATAAAATATCATTATGATCTTATACCGAAGAGTGTTTTGAAATAAAGGTTAATAAATTCCAAAAGCTGAGTATGTTCGAAACAGGCTTTAATATTTTATTTAATGATTTCCCTTAAATAGCCAAAATATTTTTAATTACAAAATTACCGTGCAGATATTATTTAAATTATAAATTGTTAAAAAAACAATAACAATTGGAATACCTTCTGATTAGATTAATTGCTTATTAATCATTGACCTTATCATATTGACGCATTGAATTTTGCACTTTTTTACATAAATTTAAACAAACATAATATAATGGTACATCTCTAAAAGCAAAACCGGCTTATTGGTGACCATACGTAACATTTTATAGTTTGGATGAATTGAGCAAATATTAATGTGACCTTATCATTTTGAAGCACACCTTATATATGCTAAACATACATAGTCTAAAAATATAATCGGGTGCAGTCCCCGGGGACTTCCGAGATGCAACAGATTCTATTTTCAGATTCATTGAAACAAGCCTACAGTTTGACGCCGCCTCCTAACGGAAAATGCTTTAAAGAGATATTCAATACTCAACCAGTTACTAGATAATTTCATAAAATCACCTTATAAGGTGTTACCGCTGTTGAGAAAACTTTTTCTTTTTTCAGATGGTCTGGGCTGGTATTAAACTGAAGATCTTCTGGTTGGTAGGCTGGTGTCTTAACTATCATACCACTGCGGCAGTTTTTATCAGAAATTTTGTCGAATCTCTTCCAAAAAACCGGAAATTAAAAAAAAAATAAAAAATTGTGAAGTAGAAGTGCATTTAAGAATTTTGAGAAAATATTATTATTACTGATTAATTTTTTATATTATATGTTTTTGAATTAAAGAAAAATAAACGAAAAATTATAAACAAATGACAAAAAGCCAGAAACATATTTATCTTGTTTATGGAAGTATATATGCATGTATATTGTTTATATATATTTTATATATATAAACAATATATTTAAGTAAAATCGCTATAAAAAATAACGGTATATTTTGCAACGATTTCAATTATTAATTTAAAAAATTTGTTTAACTGTTCTAAGTAGAATAAGTTTTGTTTGTCGTTACGTATATATAGTTTTTAATCAGATACATACTATTGTTTTATAAATGTACTGATTTTTATTTTTTTATTTTTAAATATGGCAGCCCAGACTTGAATTTTAAAAATGGCGGATGTAAAAATGTAAACAAAGAAGAAAAAGTAAACAATCTTGACAGCTGGAAACTGACAACATACATGAGCAAAAAATATAAATTGTATGTAGACTTGCAAGTACCTTCCTTAATGTGCCCTGATATGTGCCTTAGTTCGTGTATCTATTTAAAAAATTTTTTTAACTTTTTCGTTCACAAATTTATATTTATACGTTCTTAAAATTTTTTATTTATTATTTTTTTAATTTGCCGTAACGTTTCAGTCTTGTTTTGACAATCTACACCACCAAAAGAAAGCAACAAATTGCCCATCGTTATTGTATGTTGTAAGGCGTTGCCAGAAACCTTGGAAAGAAAATCATCATTTGGTGAAAAAGAATCATATTTTGAAGAAAAAGATCATTATTTTTATCATTTTCTTTTATATAAAAACATAAAAGTAATAATAATTAATTTATAAAAAAATTTATTTTGTTAATCGTTTGCGTTTTGAAGATTGAAAAAAAACAGAAAGTTTTCAAAAGTAAATGAAATGTTTCTTTGGAGCGATAAATGAATGCCTGCTAGTTAAAGATTATTTATGTAAATGTTGCCCTCGTCAACGGCGTAGGTGGTCCATCTGTTTACTTAAATTTTGACATACTTTTGCAGGTATCTCAACAATTGCAGGGCTGGAATTATAGCTCGCTTGTCCCAGTATATAAGTGATTTCTTCTATTCTCTTATAAAAATGTGGGGTTAAATCGCATGATCTGTTCCAAACGTGAGATTGATTGCTCACCAACCATGGTATCACGTGCCTTGTGGCATGTAGCACCATCTTTTATTAACCAAGTCCAATTCTTACATTTTGAGCAAAAAAGTCGGTAATAATCGTACAAAGGAACCTCACTGCACAATGTGCATCTTTCAGGTACATTGGCAGCTCTTGAACTGCCTTTGGCTGCTCTTCACACTAAATTCGGCAATTCTGGTTGTTGGCTTACCCATTCTCATATAGCATAATTTTTGATAATAAAATTCAAAAATTTTCAAGCGTTGTTCATTGTTAGTCTATTCAAAATAAAGCGGAGTTTATTTTATTTTAACGCAATTTAAATGGACTTAAACTTTAAATGGACTTGTTTCACGGTCCTTATTAATTCCACTATAACTTTTATACACTTTGTCTTAATACAGCACATTGATATTCGCTTATACAACTCTTTTTGTTTTCGCTTTAAGAGACTTTACTTTATGACAGCCAAATTATATCTAACTCACCATTCGCAATGCGCCATCTCTTTATAGTATTTCTAGTACAGACACGAATCTTCGATTTATTTACGTTAATTCAAATGGTGTAAAATTATAAACAAAAAAGGAATCGAATTGGTGGCAACAGCGTTAGATATGCGGATGGTAGCACTCTTAATTAGTACAGGTAATTATGGCAATTATTAAGCCTTGACACAAGCCAATAAATTTTATAGCTAAAATCTCACAATAAGCCCCTAATTTTGTCTTCAGCATTTTCATTTTCGTAACAATATAATGATATATAACATGATGGAGAATTTTTTGCTCCAACAGATCCCATAAATAATCAATGGGATTGAGACTGGTGGCACACGGAACTGTTTTGGAACATTTTAAAGCATTAAAGCTTTCCAACATCGGCTGCGTTCTTAGAATCGTTACTTATTCAATTATAACATTGCTACAAAACCCAGTTTCGTTAAATTTTGTTTCCAGTTGACCTTTAGAATGTCTAGGTAAGCTCTCTTGGACGCAGTGAACTTAATAACCTGCAAATTTTATACCCCGTTAGCTGGGACATACCCCCTAACATTATACCTCCACCACCGTTTATGACCGTGTTGCACAAACTAGCTTTTTGTAGTGCTGCACCTGATTTTCTGCACGCGAATTGACGACTTTTTATTATAGAAATGCAATACTTACTCTATAATATATATGTTCCTTTTCCAGAATTCTAATATTTTATTTAACAGCTCTCTACGGGACATTATTCTTCTTTGATGCTATTTAATGAAATAAAGGACTTCATACGTTCTGTACGAGCATGAAAACTGTTTTGATTTACTCCTGTTCAATTTTAGGTTAATGCTTTCAGCCATTTTTGAAGCTATTATTTTGGAATCTTGCTGCACAAAGTTGATGAGATGTATCCTTTTTCTCATAATTAATTTTGAAGGACGGCCAGAACGAGGTTTTGATACAAAGCTTCTAGTTACTTTGTAAAAGTTGATGGTTTTATAGGTACTTTCTGAGAAAAAAATGTAAGTTTCCTTTCGGCAAGGTAAATGCTTTTCTTTTTGAACCCATTGCAAAAAAATGTTATTTAATAAATTGAAATTAATTTTCTTACAGAAAACATATACATTTAACTAAAAATGCAACGAAATCAGGAGATATAAATTAAAAAACAATGATCAATAGATTAATATATTATGTGTACGCAGACTTTTTCTGAGTAAATAACTGCACTTTTTCTTAATTATGATGCCTAGCAATGAAACTACTTTCTTTTCAAATACAAATTTTGGTTATAATATATTACAGGAATATAAGACATATCAGAAGACCAAAAAGCTTAAGCTTTGTTGCGAATTCCTAGAAACACAGAGTCCAGAATGAAATAAAAAGTTTTGTACGCAAACTTTTTCTGACTAATTTAAGTGGTATTTTTTATTTGTATTTTGCTTTGTAGAAAATTTATATTTTGTTTAAACTACAAAATCATAATTTTTAAATTTAAAAAATCATCAAATCATATTTTGATAAAAAATCATCAAAAATATGATAAAATCATCATTCTGGCAACGCTGAATAAAAAACCAAATTTTGTTTACTTGTGGAATAGATGTGAATGGAAGTGGTCGTATGTCGCTTTGCTTTTAAAAATTGTTTGTTTGTGTTGTTGTTTTCCTTTTTAGTTTTTCTCTTCAACGCACATAGCAAAATTCACTAACACTAGCACACAACAAATTACTCTTTATGGGCACCCTTGATCTAGGGTTTTTGCATACGTTTTTTATTAAATGTTTGTGAAGCTTAACCCTTTTAACCCTCCGGCCAATTTTATTTTGAACTAAAAAAATTATACTGGGCTGGTAGTTGTGGGGAAAAACAATACTTTAAAGCCAAAAATTGAAAAACATTAAAACTAACCTTCCAAATAAGAAAATATATTGCCCGACAATAGGTTGACTTGGCTGTTAAGTCAAAGAAATATTTTTTAACAAAAAAGAATTTTTAATATGTTTTATTTAAACATTTTGCTCATTTTATGTGGTAACTTTGGCAACATTTTTTATTATTTGATAAGCAGAAATTTAGTTTACACTTTGTGCAAAGCATTTGAGTTTCCGATTTACACCGCACTGCATTTTGCACATTCTTTTTTCACCCCGTCCAAAACATCAAGGAATATGTCCAACTTTATCAAAGCAGATGTCATTTGGTGAATTATAAGATCCTTTTATTTTCTTTGCTTGTAAGCTCCTAAACTTTGGTTTTGAGGTCTTCCCACAGGTTTTTTGATTGAAGTATTTGCATAATAACAAAGTACATCTGAATGCGTACATCCATGAATGCGTTTAAGAAGGAGATATGAATTCAATAATGACATATGAATTAGACGATAAAATTAAGATCTAATATGGTTTAGTCCTCGTAAACTGTTCATTATATCATCGCCATCCATATGACAATTGTATTCTTTGATTATATTGGGGTCTAATTCAACATAAGATTTATTTTTCCGATCAAAACGCCATGTTTGTAATGATTGATGGAGCCAACAAAATCGTTGGAACACTTTAAGAGGCAATTATATTTGAAACTGCTAAATTTTTATTAAAAAAAAGAAAAATCTCTATCAAAAGAGAAAAAATTTTCATGCAAAACGAACTGGCAGCCGGCAGGTCAGCCTTTAGGCGGACACCAATTTTCACCAATAAAAAGCTAAGCTTTACCAAAAAATTGGGTAAAAAAACACTAAATGCAAAATAAAAATACTTACCTATATAAAAATAAATTTATCTTTCATAAATTGTTAATGAACAATTGTTATGCAATTTCGAAAAGGGCACATCTCGCATATTTTGGCAAATGCGTTTTTTCGTCTCAATGAGTCCCAAATGCTTCACTGCACCTACTACGCTTGAAAAACTAACCTCCCTACTTTATACTTTATTGCAGACAGGTCACAACTCTAAGAGATGTGCCCTTTTCGAAATTATTGCTTAAGCAAAGAGTACAAAAAAATGCAACGCAGCACCGCCTTTTTCTAACGTGCAAAGCCGTTATTTCTTCCTTATCGGGCTTATAGAGATAAAGTAACTATTAATTATCTGAAAATTGCAGATATTGTAAAACTTAAGCAATATATACCGGCACAACTTACAGAATTTTATGACGAAAGACTGCAATGGCCAACTATAAATGAAAAAGAGCTTCCTGAAGAAGATTTTTGATAAGAGTATATTATTTATTTTTAGTAGAAGTATTGCCTTTAATTTTTTTACACCTAAAATGAAATTTTCTGCAAATTAGTATGGTTTTTTCGTTAAGTTTTGTATACTCGATATCATAAATTTCGAATAGGGCACATCTCATTAATTATAAATATAAAAACAATCATATATAATAAAGTCAATATCCAAATACTTCTGTAATTTTCGGTGACAAATTAGTTCCAAAATATAATCTGTATAAAATATTTGAACTATTATACTTCATTACAAAATAGTTTTTTTCATTTCCTGTAAACTTTAAATATTCGGACATGTGCCCTTTTCGAAATTACACATTCCATTTTTTTAATATCTTTTAAGTTTCACTTAAACCACAAATAATTTTTTACAGACTTTATCTAGAAATTTGACTTTAAGGATCGAAATATTGAAACCAAGAGACAAATACATGTTGTTATCAACCATAATAAGCAAATTCTGTAATTCTCGGCACATATTACCGTTATAATGGAACTTCAAAAAAAGGCAGGTTTGCCGGTTAGAGGGTTAAAGTATATGGTAACAGACGTGAACTAAAAAAAGTTCTAGTTTTATGTTTTTTTTTTACATAAGTATGGCCGAAAGCCATAAGAAGCGTTCAATTCAATTCAATTCATTTCAATTCAGTTCAATTCAATTCAATTCAATTCAATTCAATTCAATTCAATTCAATTCAATTCAATTCAATTCAATTCAATTCAATTCAATTCAATTCAATTCAATTCAATTCAATTCAATTCAATTCAATTCAATTCAATTCAATTCAATTCAATTCAATTCAATTCAATTCAATTCAATTCAATTCAATTCAATTCAATTCAATTCAATTCAATTCAATTCAATTCAATTCAATTCAATTCAATTCAATTCAATTCAATTCAATTCAATTCAATTCAATTCAATTCAATTCAGTTCAATTCAATTCAATTCAATTCAATTCAATTCAATTCAATTCAATTCAATTCAATTCAATTCAATTCAATTCAATTCAATTCAATTCAATTCAATTCAATTCAATTCAATTCAATTCAATTCAATTCAATTCAATTCAATTCAATTCAATTCAATTCAATTCAATTCAATTCAATTCAATTCAATTCAATTCCATTCAATTCAATTCAATTAAATTAAATTAAATTAAATTAAATTAAATTCAATTCAATTTAATTTAATTTAATTCAATTCAATTCAATTCAATTCAATTCAATTCAATTCAATTCAATTCCATTCAATTCAATTCAATTCAATTCATTTATTGCTTTAAATATGTTTATTTCATAATAATTTGATTATTTACAAATAAAGAGTTTAGTTAATAGTGACTTTTTAACTTAAGGGGAAAAAATTACTAAAAGCCCTTAACAGAGGAAAAAAGATTTAATAGTAAAATAAAACGGGAAGTGCATGTATTAAAAAGTATACTGGTCAATAACACAAAGCATTAATGTTTTCGAAAGAGGAATTAGCACATCTATTAAAAAAGTTTTCTGTAGCAGTATTAATTTTATCTTAAACTAATTTGATATTAGATAGTGTGTGTAGACGTGATGTCGAATAAAAGGGTGGCAAATTATAGAACATTTTCAAAAACTTATTTTGACAGACTTGTAAACGTCTGATATGACAATCAGACGTGTCATGCTATACAGGAGCAGCATAGAATTAGATTGTGTGAAATATGACCTTTAAGATCAAAATATTATTTTCAATGTTAAGATCTGGTTTTATATTTATAAATGGGTACATGATTCTGCTCGTAATATTTATTTTGTTAATGATGCAACTGTTGTGTTCGTTGAATAACATTTTCCTATCAAGTGTAACACTAAGATATTTCACAGTAGTCTCGCAATGGACAACTATGCCATTGACTTGATTTTGAGGTAAGAAACAGAACTTAAGATAGCCGTATCATCGACAAATATTGAGGATTTACATCCAGTCAGTGACGGAAAATCTGAGGTGAAAATATTATAAAAAATTTGAGAAAGACAAGAGCCTTGAAAACAGCGAGCTAGAACATTATACAATTTGGAAAATTGTTTACCAACATGAACTCTAAATGACCGATTCGTGCGGTAGTTTTTGATTATTCTTATTGTCCGAAGATCTAACCCAATTAAATCGTTTAAAGTAAATACATATTTGGTATAATTTTGCAAAAAATTGGAAATTGCTCGGCTAAAAGTTCAATATCATTGATATTGTTCAACGGTTCATTCAATAAATGAGTAGCATCATTATTAACATAACTCTTGAATAATTTCTGGTTAGCATGGTGATAGCCATACTTTAAGTTATCGGAAGACTGAAATCTGGTATTAAAAGTAGTATAAACCAGTAAATGATCTGAACTAAGCCTGTTAAGAGAAACCGAGAAAGTTTATCTGGTACATTTTATATTAAACACCAAGAACAGATGGATTACTCTGCTACTTGCCGGAATTAACGTAGGATTTGGGGAATAAACAAAATTGTTAGTCACTATCCTATCATGAAGTATATTTCACCAGCAAATATCTCTGAAGCATACCCAGGATTGATTTCTGCTGTTAAAGTCACCTCCTAATTTCTTAAGATCTGATTCAAACGAAGTTTTATTGGTGTCCTAGGGGTCAGGAGAACCCCTAGGCAAATAGCAACCATATATATTAATATTAGTATTATCAATTACTTTGACCTTAATACCCAAGTTTTCTATTAATCCCGTATTAATAACAGATAAAAGTTCGTCACTTATGTACATATATGTCTACGAACAACCACTGCTACGCCACCACAACCTTAGAGTGTTCACGGTCTTTACGATATCAATAAAATATCGGATGTCATAGACACTTTGTTGTCAAACCATATTTCACTCACTAATCCAATATCAATATCTTTCCTTATCATGAAGTAAGTTTCCTTATCAATAAGTTTATTGCGAATTTCTCTAGAATTCCATATTATTATCTTCAGATTATTGTTCAAGGAGAAAACGAAAAGCTTTAATTAATTTAATCTTTAATTTATCTTTAATTGTATGATAACTTATCTTTAATATTTAGTTTATCTATTAATTCTAGAGTTAGCTTTCTAAGTTTCTCTAATCAGAGAAGATCATTTGCTATTTAATGTTACACGTTCGTTACGAACGACATTAGCATACGAGTTATTAGTTTGTAGGTTAGTATAACCAGTATTAATATTATTTGTATTGTTAATACAAGTAAATACATTACGTGTATTTTTAGCACCGCTACGATAAGTGTGTTGATCTTCTATAAAAAGATCTCATACGACAAACGCTATCGGTAGATTTGTTTTCCATGGCAGTTCGCACATTTAATCGAAGTACAAGAAGATGTTACATGTGGACCAGCACAATTAGAGCAGAATGTTTTAACTTTTGGAACCTTTGATTAGTAGTTCCATTTAACACGGATATAATTCATACTTTTGTAGTTATTACGCGGATTCATTAAACTACCTGATCCCTTTTTAAGGTAAACAACAGAACTAAACTAATTTAACATCGATGTATTGTAAACCAATCCGAATAAGTTCAAGCTTTGATTTATTTTGAGCCACTTTATCCAAACCTGATAAAACGAATTTATACGGTCTATTGTTCTTTGAAGTATTTGAGAAATATTTAATTTTGTTGATTAAGAAATACTTCTTGGTAGTATCGTAATTGAAATTTTTCTAGTTGAGTATTTTATAATATTGCTATCTTTACATAATTTATGTATATCTTCGGTGTTGCTGTTCGAAATTGTAATTGGTGGAATATGTATTTCAGACGTCGATTTCGATTTCGATGATCGATTAATGCCTGAAATGGATTGCAATAATTATTGTAACTAGCACGTTTAGTTGTGCTGACAACGTTATCATCAGCTGCCGCCTCCTTTTCAAAATCATGTTCAAATGTCTCTCAAAAATACAAAGCAAAACACACAAAGAATTTACATAACAAAAAACAGTTGTGTAATTTTGAACTGTTGTTGGATAATAATAGAAGCTTACCGAATTTTAAATAAATACGTAATCTGATCATGTGTCATCAAACCATCAAGGGAGACTGGTATGATTTTTATTCCCAAAACAAAACAAAATCCTTGAAAAAGTAAATTCATGGTGTAGAGCTATCAAAATCTGTTGACTTTTAAGGGGTGATTTATTGGCAAACATTTGTTTGCAAACATCGCAAATAACCAATTGCATTTAAGGAAAAGTAAGTTATCCATGTATGCGATTGGCTATTTGCGATGTTTGCAAACAAATGTTTGCCAATGTATCACCACTTTGAAGAATAGTCAATGTATAATACTATAAATGTTCAAGTTTCTGAGCTGCTCACGCTTCTGGATAGCCACGGTTTCGCGAGTTCACTGCACGGTATCTTTATGAATAATAAGAAAAACAACATTTTATCCGATAATAACTGGAGGTTTCAATTGAAATACACAGATAATCCAATTTATTGAGATCATCGAATATTTGGTCGAAGCAAAGTATGAATATGTGTTTACATCTCGAGTGCTGGTGTGGGTAACTTGGCAGTTTAGATTTTATTGATGATGAAATCGATACATTTGTTTATATAAAAATTGGAAATAAAAATGAAAAGCAAAGTGCAGAAAAATTGAAAACTACTTCGTCTTTTACTAAGATAACGCCTGGTAGAACCAAGAAAATTATGGGATGAATATAATAATTTTGACATATTTGACATGAATATATAATAACATGATTATTTTTGCGTCATTTCCAGAAAGTTTAAAAATTACGAAGATTATACCCATACCTAAAACTTCACTGATAGAGAATTTAAGGCTAATTGCATTGCTTTCTATAATTGGTAAAGTATTTGAAAATGCCTTTATGAACAGCTTTCGTCATATTTTAACCATAATAGCTTGTTATATGAATACCAATTTGGTTTCAGAAAAGGATGTGGATATGAGGGAGCTGTGGTGAACGTGATGAATAATATATGCAAAGGACTTGATGATTTTTTTAGTGGATTTGCCGGAATTTTTTTACGACTTTTCTAGAGCCTTTGATCTTGTAGAATACAAAATCCTCATAGAGAAACTCGCTAAACTATTGGAAAGTTAATTGACAAATAGAAAGCAGTATGTTGAGATCAACAATCAGAAGAGTTCTGTTGGAACTGTTGAGTATGGAGTTCCGAAAGAAAGTGTATTGGGACCCCTACTTTTTATCGTTTATGTCAACGATATTAAAAACCTACAGCTTTTTGGAAAATTGCTAATATTTGCTGATGATATACAAATTTTTGACCCATATAAATGTGCAACTTTTTTAAAAGCTCATATAAATAAGACGCTGCAATGATTATGTGAGAATTAACAGGCTAAGCTTAAATGCTGAAAAAACAAAAATATTAAGATTTAGACCTAATATTATTAATAACCAAAATTTTAATGTATATGTTAATGGAAAAATTGTGGAGGAGTGTTTTGACACAAGATACCTGGGTGTTAACCTTCAAAGTAATCTCTCATGGGATCAACACATCAGAAACATTAAGCAAAAGGTCTCATCAGTAACAGGACTGATTTATAAGTTCTGAAAGCACTGAAATCTGTTTTTAATCTCCCATTGCCTACTTCAGCTTTAGTTTTATACAAAGATATATCAAAATCAATATTGCCCATAAAAGGTTTATATAAACTTCACCTTTTGCCTTATGTATATAAGTCTTTGCATAATATCGGACACCATACTGTTTCATTTGCCATAAATCAAAATACTTTCAATACAAGCAATTCAAGTAATTTAAGAATAGCATTGTGTAGGATAGAAAAAACAAGGCAAAGGGTGCAACACGCTGGTAGCTTGGAATAGTATCTTGAAAAAAAATTTCCGGAATAACCCCCGTGTTGCGGTTCCACCGTTCCAATTTGAGTTTTTTTAGGTTGGTATATCTGTTGCTGATATTCCCGCTAAATCTTAGTGTCATAGCTTGACATTTGCAAAAGCTACGTAGCCAAGAGTACATCTATCTCTATATGTGTTGGCGATTTTTTACCATTTTGACCGTGTCAAACCCGAGGTCAAACATAGTATAACAACTTACAGGAAAATTTTAAAACATTTCTTTATTCTCAATTTTTTAAAATACCATTAAAAAACATTTTATTGATAACATTGAAATGCTTCCTATGTAATAAGACTGAAAGAAAGTATGTGAATTAATTGCAATATTCATTGTTACTGAAGGTAATGCTTTAAAGTTATATTAATATATATTTTTAACTTTATTATACACTCATAAACATATACGTATATATTTTTAACATTTTTTATTTTTAAATTATTTTGAATTATTTGATATAATTACTTTGCCAACTGGCCTAAATAATGTCCAAAGGACGCTGAGGTAAATATTCTATATTCTGTTTTTGTTATATATTTTGAAACAAAGAAAAAAAATTAATAGTGATTTCTGTACCACTTTTTGGTCTTCATAATAAAAATTCTAAGAAGACTTTTGGAAAAATAGCCACGTTCTTTTCGAAAATGAATCCAGTAGCAGTTATACCCATACGGACAGTCTAACTTAAATGTTTTCTCATCAGAAAAAACAATCTTAAAGAATATTTTTCCATTTTTACTTCTACTTTTCCAAATTACGGCGAAAATCTTTGATAGCTTAAAAGCATTCTACACAATTTTTCTGCAGGATAATGCCTCTGTTCGAAATCGTAACCAAACGCATATGTTGTTGGAGTTGCAAATTTTACCAAAAATACAATAGAAAGCTTGTTCACCCGATCAGAATTCAATGGGGTACCATGATTCAAAAAGTCTTTGGTGGTGACAAAGAATACGGCACCATAGCGGAAATAAAAGCAGCGGTATCTGCTTTTTAAAAGTCAGTTAGAGAAGAAGTTCGTTTAAACCTTCTGCGCGGTATGTCACAACATATCATTCCATAGTACTTTTTCAGGAATGTTGAAAATCCCAACATTACAATCGATGGAGCATGGTAGCGCGTTATTATTACCGAGTTTTATTTGTCCAAAATTGAAGTATTGGACGTGATTGACATATAGTTTCATCAAGACAGTGCCATATGCCACTTGCCAAACGTCACGCTATGCCATGAACCTATTGAGAGGCGAGTTTGTTGAGAAACTAATCTCACGTTTTGGAGCAGTCCGTTGACCACCAGGAATAGACTATATTTTGTCAAAGATGGACTAGCTACAGCGTAACCGTGGCCAATACTTACATGAAATAATCTTTAAAAAGTAAATGGCGGGCATTCATTTATCGCCCACATAAATACTTCATTCACTTTTGGAAGATTTATATGTTTTTTTTTTTTCAATTTGCAAAGCCTTAATAGTCCAAAATTCATCCGTTATAAGTAGAAGTATGATGTGATTAGATTTCGCTAATGGTTAAACAAATGTTAGGCGTGATTGATTATTATTTCCTTACATGTTTATTTTTAAAATTATTAAGGTTTTTTCTCTAAGCACTATACATTTTTTTATAGACATGACTAATAACTTGGATAAAAGAAAAGTAATAACAATGGCGAAAACTTAGAATTCAAACAGCAGAAGAACAGCAGTAGTACTCATTGTTGCTAATTTAGCGCGTTTCAACTACCGCAAAGTCTCATTTTTCTCTTTAGCGCTTTTGTTAAAAAACGTGCTAGGTTAGCGCATTTCTACTCGTAATTTTTTTTTTTAAATTAAATTCAATAAACGCATTAATTAATATAAACTATATTAAGTCCATGCTTCATGCTGTGAAAATTACTTTATTCCAGATAATATATGTGTAAAAATTAATAAAAAATTGTGTTTTTGAAACGTATCTCTACTTTAAGGCCAAATTTTTCAAGATTTACAAATTATTTTAAGTTAAATAGAAAAAAATTATTGTTTTAAAGAAGAAATCTAGAAATTTTCATTATTTAATTACAATACTAAGTTGCTATGATTTTTTAAAGATTCTGATGGGATCGTAGGGCCATAATAATTATTTTCATCTACGCTTATTTAAAGCCAATGATCTAACCTGGACTCAAGTCATTCTATGGGAAGCAGCTTCTCTTTCAATCTGTCTTCTGTAGGAATGGGCTGGCCTTTCAATTTTTCTACCACCCCGGTTTCCTTATAGTCTACCTAATCAATTTCCATTTCCTTATCACAAATTTCCTTCATTACAATTACATTACATTGCATTACATTACTATGATCTTGTTTCTGGCCGGAATATTTTCAAAATGCGTCGTAGACAGGGGTTTATAAATGTCTGAATGGAGTTTACATAAATCACAGCCGCATTCCATAACTCGCATACATACCTAAATAGACTTCACACATGAATTGAAGATGTTAGTTTTTGTTCTTGTAAAGATATGTGGAGAACACCCTATAGCATTCAGTCGGTCAAAAGATTGGCTGCCTAGGTTCAATTTGTTCCGATTATCAGCACTGGAACCGCTGTCATATTGCAGAATATTGCCAAGATAGCACAATGAAGGAATATCTCCAAAATTTCTGCTTCCAATTCAAAAGATCGTTGTATAGAATTTAGAATTTCATTACCAGGGAATTAATTCCCAATTCCCTCATTCCAAAAAAAATTCCCGGGAAATTATTTTTTCTCTTTTCCCCTATTCCAAACGAATTTAGAAAATGGGAAAAAAGTAGGTATTATGAACGACAAAAAAGGGAAAATGTGATAATAGTTTTTGGGAAAAATTGCGCCAGCAAATTGGAAGTGAGTTTTTTCAAAAATTTAAGTATTAACATTTTTAAGTATAAAGTTGATAAAAAAATCATTAAAATTTACTTCCATTTAGGTCGAAAACAACAAATAAAAAGCAATTAGACATTCTCATAGACGCCATGCAAGGACATCCAGATATTGCTCGTGGCATGTTTAAAGGCGGAAAAGAAGAGCTTAATAGGTTCTGGCGCAATTCGGAAGCTATGCTGAACTCAGCAGGGCCACCATTAAAAAATGTTGCCGAGTGGAGAAGGTAGTATTATAGATTTTGTAATATACTAATATCTTAAAGCTACATACTTGTTGTTCTCTAGGTTTGGTCTGATCAGAAGAAGTACGTAAGACACAAAGCAGCCCAAAACCTGAAATCGTCAAAAGGAACTGGGGGAGGTCCCAATATAAAGGTGAAGTTTTCGGCAACTGAAGAAGTTACATACCATTTAATAGGTATGAAAGAATCTGTCGAAGGTGTGGCTCTTACGTTTGGATTGGGGTGTCCAAAAAATGCAATCAAGCTGAAGAAGGTGTGCAATATGAATTTGAAGAATATTTAGAAGATGATGATGTGGACGAGTACATACCTCAAATGCCACCGATGAAAAAAGTAAAAACGAACTCTGAAACTCATACGCCAGAAACAACTGCCCAAACTCCTTCGATGAAAAAAATTAAAAATATTGAGTTGCAAACACAAGTCCCTGCTACTGATGTTCTTACTGAGGAAATCGCTATTCAAAAACAAATGTTGGAAACGAAGACCGACTTTACGATTTAAAGAAGGAGGAGCTAAAGGAACAGAAACGTCAAAATATGGTTATGGAGCAATTTAGACTTAAGGAAGTGGAAGACAAGATTGAAAAAAACAGACAATTATTGGAGCTAGAAATATTAAAAAATAAAGCTGTGATAAAAACAAATTTCCAAAAAAAAAAATAGTTTAGTAGATTTAAGAACCATCAAAGTGAATTGTGATTTTTTTTGTTTGTTTTTTTTTTTTTAATTTTAAGATGCTTCTATGAAATGTTTTTAAGTCTTGTTTTATTAAATTCTTTTTATTTTTTTAATATGCGAATATGCGTTCTGTCGACGCATCCTACAACACTAGAAAAGCCATGCTTCACATATAGCGACAAAGAAATATCTCGTTTTTCTTGCTCTGGTCTGCAAAAAGCTATCCAGTTTGAACATAAATGCTCTTCAAATATACTTATAACTTCCGTCAGAATTTTGCTCAGACTACATTGAGCCACAGACACATCGTAGTCTTTTCCTATACCCGTTTGATAGCCACCTTCGGCAAAGAAACGTAGAGTTGCACTCAATTTTATTAAAGGTGATATACTAAACGACTTACGCTTCGGTTGAAGGCCGGCTTGTTCATTCTGTAGTATTTTTCAAATCTAGAGAGGAAAAGTATTAGGACAAATGGTAATAGTTTCCTGTAGTACTTACAGAGTTTGGGGCAACTCAAGTGGGTTGCTAGCATCACGCAATGTTTTTCTTGCCAGCCTTTCACCCCTACCCTCTAACTGCTGCCTGTCCGCTTAGCTACCATCCGAAACGCTATACTCCACATTTTAATGTAGTTTTGTTTGAATATTTTTATTTTTTAACTTCTAAAATTTGCGTTATATTTATTATTATATTTTCACTTTTTAGATTTGTTTGTAAAATGAAAAAACAGCTGACTTCGAAAAATAAAAATTCCCTCTCCCCATTATTCTTCTCCCCGTTTGGCAAGAATAGGAGGATTTGTATCTCGGGAAAAATCATTCCCCGGGGAACTCAATTCCCTTGGAATATTTAGAATTGGGCTGTACGTTGGGCTGTCGTAAGCAGTGTGACCAGATTTTAAAATGACATAAAGCTAAATTTCGTACATACATTTCTTAAATTATATACATATGTACATATGTATATTATAAATTTGCGTGTTTTTTTTCGTAACTGACTCAATCGATTTTGCTGAAATTTTAAAGTCGGGTGAAGATCCACCTAAAGACATAGGCTATGCTGTTTTCAAAATTAAATTTTGAGAAAACGGGCTAAATAAGTCACATGAGTTGTTACTTAATATTAAAAGTTTATTAAATTGGCGAACCTAAAAGTATGCGAATAAAACTTAGAAATAGTTTTGTTTATTCAGTTCGCTTATGAGCTAATCACGCGTAAAAGACAGAACCGATTTTGTTTAAATTTAAAGCACAAATACATATATTCAACTTACAAAAATGTAGTAGGGGATGTTTTTTTAAATTTTGTCTGAAATGACAAGAATTGTTTCTTTTAAAACAAATTTTATATTGCAAACAATCATCATATACTTTAAAGGTCTTTGTATTTTCCGTATAAAAAAAATAGGTTTCGCAAATACTGATAGGATCGGGATTAACGGGGAATATTAACCTCGTTTATAATATATGCATATAGATTTTCGGGCAACAACGGATAATTAAAGGTAGTTTTAAATAAAATTGTAGAAATAATTTTTGGTAAATCTTGATTTTATTTAGCAAATTTTATTATTAGCCATTGGCTAATATTTTATCTTATATTTATAAAAGTTGTGCAGACCTGAAGAAAGGTAGAATCCGGTCTCAAGGGTGCATGAATTGAAAGTTCCTAGCTAATTTTCAGCGAACCTTAGTCTTTCTTTCGTTTAATTCTTTCTTTTTTCTTTCTTCATTCTTTTTTCCTTTTTTCATCCCACGTACTGATTTAACAAAAAATATATAAATTTTTACACTAGCGACGATTTAAAAAACTCTATTTTTCAGAAATGTAAACTGAGATGTAATTTTTTAAAGAAGTGCTCCATTTGCACAATCGAATTATTTTTGTCCAATTTATGGGAAAAATTGTATATGAATAATAAATATAGCACAGGCGATTAAGTTCACAATAGCAAAGAAACAAAACCAGAAAAAAGTAAATTTCATAACATTAAAAGAAACAAATCTATAATAAAATTAATTTCTTGTTTATTTACTTATGCCATTTTCTTTACTGATAAAAAATGTTGCACTTCTTCTATGCCTTGCCACTAAATGTCGTTTAAATTTAAGAAGACAACATTCAAAAGATAACATTTTCAGAGACAAACACAAAACCCTTTCTTTGCATTAATTTTTTTTAAATGAATAGAAAACAAGATTTTTCTCTCAAACTCATATAAAAAAGAATATGAATTTACTAATTAATATAAGCATGTAAGCAATGCAGAAACTTGTTTCTATGATGTTATAATTTTGTTGTTTTTCGATGTGAGACCTTACAATCTTACTTATATTTATTTTAGCTCTATTGTCCTTTTCTGTTGAAATGTTAGAAAAATCTGAAAAAAGCTAAATGAATTTTTGAAAAAAGCTAAAAAAAGCTAAACGCAAAATGAACAATTTCGAAGCTAAATCTAACATAAAAAAGCTAAATTTTGCTTTAAAAAAAACTAATATGGTCACACTGGTCGCAATGTATGTGAGACAGGAGATAGATGTCGTCTGCACAATCCAGGTCATTCAAGCTTGTCTTAAGTCACCAGGCTATACCACGTCGCAAAACACAATTGTGGACAACGTTTAACAGTAGCGGAGAAAAAGCACAACCTTGTCTAATATCACCTCTGATAGGTATTTTCTTTATGTTGCACCTTAGCACAAAGTTTTTCACTACTTGTTAAAAAAAATTATTAAAAATGGAAATTTGAATAATAATTTTTTTTCAATTTCAGTAAATTTTTGTATCTTTAAATATTATTAACGCCATTTTACAGTGCGTTTTATTTATAAATAAATTAAATTATATAAATAAAATTAAATTATATAATTATGAAATGAAATATATAATTATTAAATTAAATTGAATAATTATAAATAAATAAATTTAAATATCGTGTTTTTTAGCGTCTTTTGAGTAGAAGGTCTGCGCGTTCTGATCATAAAAAATTGGCAACACTAGTGTTACCACTCACCAAGTACACTCCAGCCAATGTACCATAATCATATATTGACTTTTAACATTGGCTTATCATTGAAAATCCACCAGTAGACTTTAGCACTATTGACGAGGTAGTTCTTTTGCGATCATATGGAGACATTTGAACCAAATATTCACTTGCCCGTTTTTGTGACCCTACAGACGAGTTCGTTAACCATATCTCCATTAATACAACTGTTAGAAATACAGAAATAGAACTCTTGTCTCTAATGAGAGTTGTCGAATGAGAGTTGTCGAAATTTTAGCAAGTGCATTCGTTTCTAAAAAACATTATATATTGACATAGACACTGTGATTCTAGGCTGACCACGGGGATATGTAAACTTTTCCTAAGTCTATTGTTTCTATCAGTCAATAAATACTCTCTCAGAGTCACGCATACTTAGCTTAGTAGATTTATTTAAAATTAAACTTTTATATGTATTTACTATATACATACTATATATAAATATCTATAACACTTATTTTTTATAATAAAAAAGATATAAAAAAGAAATGATTAATACTAAGTTGGCAATGTATGACATATTTATGTATCTTAATAAATAAAACCAAAATACTTAAAGTAATATATTAAAAGTATACATAAGTTGCACTCGGAATCATGAACCGTCACAACTAAAAATTTTTAAATGTACAGTCACCACTAATCGATCACAGTGTTATCCATAAGGTTGGTTTGTTACGTTGCAACTATGGCGTTACAATAAATCACGTCTAACTGAACCTTTAGTTGATTATGTTCTAGCGACACAAGTAATATAACAGTATTTAACTAGCTTAGGAGGAGAGATATGCAAACGAATTTTTTGTGGTCGTTAGAGTTTTTGTCTGTGAATTGATTTATAGAAAAAAACTATTTTGATCAATTTTGAGTTGTGATTGTTCATGATTTAATGTGCGATATATACCTTTAATGTAATAAAATATGTATGAAAATTATTTAAACCAACATACTGGCATTATTGTCACAAAATTCATAAATATTGTCAACAAATAGCATTTGTTCACTTGTATGTTTTATTTCATTAGCTTTTGGATTTGGCTCCGTTGTGTTTTCTTTATTTAAATCCCCTACTCTATCAATATTTTGCACTCCGCACTGTTTAAGATTAGCGTCGAGCGTTAAGCGTTTAAGGTTATTTATAATCGAGATGTCCTGCTTGATTTCATTTTTAATCTCTAAAAGTTCGTGTTCAGTCTGTATGATTTCCTTAGCACATGCTTCAATATTACGTTGGATTTGGCCGACTGACAGTTCTAGATTATTGTTAGATGAAGTGTAGAGTTCATTGTGCAATTTGTATATTTTACATTTGCTGGTCAGTTCTTTAGTAAGGGCGTATTCGCGTTCGTAGAGATCATTCATTTCGGCATTTTTCTGAGCTAATTTGTTACGAACTGAGCTGCGTATCGAGGAATCTTTGCGCTTTCGTATAAAATTGTTAACATCGCCAATATTATTATCGTCATTTTTTTCAAGGGCAGACTTTTTGTCTTTACGTCGACGATATGATCTATTTTTACGTATCGAAGAGCGAGTTTCAGACAATTTGTATAGTTTTTCTCTGTTTAAATTTGTTTTAGTTTTAAATGTCGGTTCTTCAAAATGATTTTTAACTTTTGATTTTTTTTCTTTGTATCCATGTTGCTGCAAAGCTGGATATATGGGAAGTTGAGGTGGAGGGTATTTTGTATAATGATTTGGAAGCACCATAAATTCATCTGTCTTTAAGTAATTTTCCCTTTCAATTCGTTTAGATTTATTATCGTTATTAAGTTTGGCTGGATTTTTTTTGATATATTTTGATTTTTTGTTAGATTTTTTGTTTTTACCAAAACTTAGCATTTTGGAGATGTAATTCCGTATGGACGACAATGTTGTGTTGGTTTTTAAAGCTTTTGTCGGATCTTGTATATCTTTGTGGTGCTTTAAGCTTAAACGTATCTAGAAATTAAAAAAATACAAAAAGAGTTAATTAAAAACATATTTTTAATTACAATTCATTTCTTAATGTACAAAAGAACCTTAGCAAAAAGAATAAAAAATTGTTTCTTTTATTTCGATGCCTTGAACTTAACTTTTTTAATACCACATTTCTGTCACGTAAATCAACTGCATTTACAACATAATTTGTGAGGCATGCCTTTTTTTCTTGCAGCGTTGATTTTTTATCTATTATTGTTTAAGTTTACATTGAAGAACAAAGCACAATGGCAAATACGAATATAAACGTAAAGGAGAATGTGAAAACATGCACGAAAAGCAGAAATCGTGGTTTTTTCTACCCCTCTTTCTTCTTTACTTCCTCAACAAAGAATGCATGCAATAAATGCGGGCACGGAAAATCATCGTGTAAATCGGGTGTTACATCCGATTCGAGTACTTCAAAAAGATTTCTCATAATATGATAGTAAGAATATTAAAGTTTTTAACTTTCGTGTTGTTTATAAGCAAAAAGCAAAGATTTTAAATTTATTTAAAATTTGGTTATGGAGTTACGTTAAAAGTACAATTAGTTGTGACTTAACGCAAATTACCAGTGTTGCCAATTTAGCGCCTTTCGCGCTATATTTAGCGCGTTTAAACTACCGAGAAGTTGAATTTTTTCTCTCTATCGCTTTTTTCAAAAACCGCGCTAGGTTAGCGCTTTTCTACGTGCAATTTTTTGTAAGAAATATAAATTTAATAAATTAAATAAACTCATTAATTCATATAA
Source organism: Wohlfahrtia magnifica (assembly GCA_023159175.1). Classification (NCBI taxonomy): domain Eukaryota; kingdom Metazoa; phylum Arthropoda; class Insecta; order Diptera; family Sarcophagidae; genus Wohlfahrtia; species Wohlfahrtia magnifica. The sequence continues at coordinate 3,083,939 of JAKWBJ010000193.1, forward strand.
ACTATTGTCTGAAAATGCTTCATGCTGTAAGAATTACGTAATTCCAGATAATATTTAAAAAAAAGAAAAAGCGTTTTTGAAACGTATCTCAAATCTAGGAGCCTAGTTTTCAAGACTTATAAGTCATTTTACAAGAAAGCTTAAAATTTTATTTATTTAATTAAAATATTAAACTTCTTATTTTTTGTTACACCTTTAAAGATCCGAAGGGGATCACAGAGCCATAACGAGTTCTTTCCATTTGCGCCTATCTAAATTCGATGATCTAATCCGATACCAAGTCATGCTTTGAGCTTTTCTTTCAATCTATCTTATCTAGTAATGGGTAGTTTGGTTTCCTCAGAGTGTACCCAGTCCACTTCCTTCATTACAAGAATTTGGTGTGATCTGGTTTCTGGCCAGAAAATTTTAAAAATCCATCGTAGACTGTTCTGAATAACAGTGCTGGAACCTCCGGACGTCGTGAGGATGTCAAGAAGACGGGACATCTCCCAAATTTCTGATTCAGAATTCGGAAATCGTTGTGTTTTTAGCGTTGGTTGATTCATATAATTTTGATTTTGAATATTTTTATCCGCAAGCTCACTCTGTATGTTTTTGCCTGTATAGAGTCAAGTTTTTATTGCATAATCTAGGTCTTACAACTTTGTGTTAAGACCCAAGGTTATACCATGTTGCAACACATAATCGTTAAACAGCAGTGGAGAAAGAACACAAACTTGCCTAACACCAGCACCAAAAAATTAAGAAAAAGAGTTAAAGTTGTTGTTTTGTTCTAAATCGTTTTAATTTCATTTTTTAATCGTTCAATTAATAAAAAATCTTTGTAAAAGTGAAAATTTTAATAGTAGAACTTGTTTCCCCTACAACTTTAGTATATATGTTGGCTTTAAATATTATTATTAATTCCCATAACATTCCATGGGACTTCTCTCAGTCCAATGAGCTGCACCTGATTCTATTTTTAAACTCATTGAAAGGGACCTACAGTTTAACGCCGGCTTCGAACGGAAAATGCATTTAGAGAAGTTTTCAATAGTAGTAGTGATACTCACAACCAGTTACTAGCTAATGTTATGAGGTGATACCGCTGTCGAAAGACTTTTTCGTTTTTCTTTTTTTTTAAGATGGTCTGGCTTAGTATTGAACCGACGACCTTCTGGTTGGTAGGCGGGTGTCTTACCTACCATACCACAGCGGCACGGCTTTATATATTATTAGCGCTTTTTTACAGCGTGCTTGGATTGCAAATATTTACATAAATTATAATTTAGTGCTTTTTAGTGCCTTTTGAGTACTAAGTCTGCGCGTTTTGATCATAAAAAGTTGGCAGCGCTGCAAATTACACACAAGCAGCAAGTAAATTACGTATTTACAGAAGTTTAAAGAACTTTAAGAATTATAGGCTTAAGGTAGATAAAGTTGGAGGACTATAACTCTGAAATTGTAAGAGGGTTGATCAAAACTGTTGCCATTGTAAATTGGGAAATCAGAACACTAAAATTGTAAAACTTTTGTTCAATCTGGTTACCAAAAATAATGCTAACATAAAAATTAAACGCTTTAACTCTTGTTAATTGATGCCACTTTGGGCTAAGTGGGCAATTGAGAAATAAAGTCCTCTCACAGCAATTGAAAGTGATATTTCGACTATATGTAAAATTCTAAGCTGAAATTTGTTTTTAGGACTTTTTTTGTTAAGATTTTCGCGAATCATCTCAAACAATATTACAGCTTGGAAGAATATTCCGCTTTCAATTTGTGAAAATTTATTTTGAAAAACGGTGATGTTTCGGCTAATTCATAAAGTACCTTGTAAATTATACGATGGACTCAATTTTAGCTAAATGAATAAAACAACAAGCAAAATCTCCGAATATGAACTAAAAACACTCCAAGACAATTAAATGAGAGTCTATTCCATAAATATTGACTATTTGGTACAGATTGTTAGACAATGGTATCATCGGTCCACATTCCTTTAAAGTTAGAAGCTGTTGCTATGGTGAATGGTGTTATTGGTCATAACGCTGTTTTACAAAATATCCATTTCTCGACATCTAACATGGCGCAATTTAACGACTCTTGATCATATTCATTGGGGATACATCAAAGCCATGTTCTGTGCTACAACACAAAATGTCTTTGAAAACTTGTTAGTTATAAGATTTTGACAAATTGGTTGTGGTGGTCATCGTTTTTAAAACATGAATGACATTTATTCATTGGTTTTTCTGCTATTTTCTTTTAAATTAAAGTTCGGATGCGCTTATAAAAGTCTTTTTATATTGTACTAAAACAAATGCAATAAAAAATCAAACTATTTCTTCATTCAAAATCTTATTCATTCAATTAAAACGAAAATTTAACAATAATAAAACATTTGTGCTCCGTTAAAAGTACTTGTATGTGGTTGAAAATGAATATTAAATATTTGTTTTTATTAAATATTACCTCATTTTGTACACGGCTCCAAGCTTTCCAAATGGGCAAAATTGCCATATTGCCATCGTAACTCCGTTCTATTCCCCGCCAACATTCCGTTATCACGTAATCACTGTAGTCACGCGATGCTGTTCCATCTTTATTTTATTGTGAGTTTTAATGTATGGGTGTTTTGTGTGATTTTTTTTCGGAAAAGGTACATGAAAAGTTAAAACATCAAAATGGCGCCATTATTTGAGGTAGTGGTGTTAAAAACGGAAGTACAGTCATCATTAAATAAAAGTTAAAGCAAAAATTAATAATGTTTAATAAAATACGAAAACAAAAGAAAGTGGAACAATATACTTAATAACTATAAGAAGTATGTACAAGTAACAGAATAGAATGCTTTTATAAATGTATTTCAATAATAGGTTTGTATAAATTTTTATACTATTTGTATGTAATTGTGTACAATATTCGAATTCTAACTCATTATAAATACATTTAGATTTGTATATACATACGAGTATATATGTATGTATGCATATACGTATGTATATATAATTATGAACAATTTGAGTTTTAGCACAAGCTAAGGAGGTTAATAGCCCTAAAGTTAATTGTGATTTGCCCTTGTACTCGCATTTACCTTTAAGGCTTTTACAATATTTATAATTTCCATTACTGATTTCATCATCAATCAAAGCCTTGATTATGTCATTGCATGTAGTTTTATTAGTAACACCAGATACATAACGCAGTTCATCGTCAAGCCATATTGTTATTTCTTTATGACCTTGTTCCTAAAACAATAGAAATTTTAAAATATAGAAGTTAAATAAATTCTTTTTATAATTAAATTGTAATTTAACCGAAGTTTAGCAAGTTTCAAGAATCAAATTTTTGAGACTGCTTAAAAAGAAAAAATCCACATTGAAATTTTGTTAAAAGCTGTTTTAGAAATTTGATATCAACGAAAATGAAAAGAAATTAATTTCGCATGCTGATTAAACACAATTTTTTACGTAGAAAAAACCCATCACCGAAGCTATTGAAATGTTTGACGAATACTGTAGAGGCTTAGCTTAATCAATTTGCGATGCAATGAGATAATTTACTGAGTTTTGTAGTGGTCGTGCCAGCACAAATGACGTTGAAAGTTCAGGTCGTCCAAAAGATGTCGTTACTCTAGAAATATCCATAAAATTCAAGAAATTATATTGGACTATCGGAAAATGAAAGTGCGTGAGGCTGCAGGAATCTAAAGCGAGCGTATACATAATATTTGACTGAATATTTAGAAATTCAAATTTAATCCGCGCTCACGATCGACCATTAATAATAATTCTCATAACTTTCCATGGAGAAACACAGGGACTTTCCTCAGTCAATGAGCAGCATCCTATTCTACAGTTTAATGCCAGTTCAGAACGGCAAATGCATTAGAAAAGCTTTTAATTGTAGTACTACTCGTAAGCATCTAATAAAGGGTCCGCCAACTAACGTTTTTTTTCACCTAGTTCTTATTTCGTGAATGGTAACACTTAGCTCATGTATGATTTGACAGGTAATTAGTTTTATCTTTCCGCTGAACGAATATGGTTGTGTATACGCCTGAACAACGCTGGGAGTTTGCGATCGACTTACAGAAGATGCCGATATTGCCAAGGAATCGTATTTTTGGATGGAATTCAGTTTCATCTTGGCGGGTATGTAAACAAGCAAAATTGTCGCATTTGGGTCACAGAAAACCCGCACGCATACATTAAAAAGCCGATACACCAAGTCGAGTCACTGTTTGATGCGGATTTTGGTCCAGAGGCATAATTGCGCCATTTTTCTTCGAAAATGAGCAAGGAGTGGCTGTTACAATCAATGGCGATCATTATCGGGCCATGTTGAACGAATTTTTGTTCACAAAAATTGAAGAGGAGGATATTCGCAGGAAGGCGCTACGTGCCACACAGCCGAAGCTGCACTCGATGTTTTGCGCCCTGTTTTTGAAAATCGCATTATCAGCCGCAGAGCTGATGTCGTTTGGCCACCTCGGAGCTGCGATTTGACACCGTTGGACTATTATTTGTGGGGTGCCGTCAAAGATAAGTGTTACGCCAACAAGCCAGAGACAATTGACGCTTTAAAGGACAATATTCGTGAAGCCATTGGTGAAACACAGCTGCACATAATCGATAATGTGCTTAAAAACTGGACCGATCGTGTAGGCTACTGCATGGCCAGACGAGGCAGCCATATGAATGAAATTATTGTCCATTATTAACCAGAAGAATTGTACTTTCAAATATAAAAAGAAATTTGAGAAAATAATAAGTAGTTTTTTCTATAGCATTAAAAAAAATTTATTTGGCGGACCTTTTGTTATGATGTGATACCGCTGTAGACAATTTTTTTTCTTTTTCAGACGGTCTGGCCTGTCACTGTTTTTTACCCAGTGTTTTTTACCCACCATACTACATCGGTACTCGACTATTAGCGTAAACGAATTACCATATGAAGAACTTTTGGTAGCACACGGTGTTATTTAAAAAGTAAATTTCATACTGGTGTATATTATTCAGATCATTAGGATATTTTAAGTATTGGTTTTTAGAAAAGTCAATGGAATAAATTACTTCCAACGCAGTCGGCTTTTTAAACAGCATAAACCGGTTGCCCAGAACACTGCTTATATCTTAACAACTTCTACAAACTTACCACTGTAGTGCTATTAGAGCCGTACAATGAAATTGAACGACTTCGACGACTGTAACCACTTCGGTTAGTAGAGGCACGATTGTGTATGTATTTGTTATAATGGCGTGGTTCCATATCTAATTGTTCGCATTTTGGGAAAAAATTGACATCTTTATTGTTATTGTTTTTATCGAAATTGTGTTTACTTTTAGGTGGTAAAATGGGACTGTAACGAATTATCTCTTCCGGTATATTCAACAAAGATGGACAAATTTCAAGATTTTCATCGATTAGTGTAGAATTTTGTTGAGGAGCCATGGTTAGATACTGATTATACTGTAAAAATAAAAGCAAAAGAAATTAAAAGTAAAAGAAAAATAAATAATATGCAACAAATATTTATTTAAGTATATATAAAATATTTTTTTTTAATGTTTCCATTTATGAAAATTATAGGAGTATATGTCTAATGTCGATATCATGCAAACTTTACATTTTCATGAAAACCATCATGCAAACATATAATTTGAAAAGAAAAACAAATTTTGCACTTTTTCGTGCTTTAATTTTTTATTTTTTAGTGCTATTTTTAGAAATTGTGCATTTCACACAACCCTATTTGACCAATAATAAACTAATGCCGCCCTGGAGTCGGCGTTTTTTTTATTCAATCTAACGATCAATTTAGATTTCGACGAACGATAAAATAAATTACCCTGTGCACATTAAATTCGACTAATATCGCAGTTATTTTTTTTAATAATACGACAAAAAGTCTGAAGCGCTTAATGGAGGCAGAATTGTTTTTTTGTTTAAACAGCTAAGAATGGGTAATATGGGTGGAAAAGGGGGGAGGGGTTGTTCGTTGAAACATTTTTGTTCTATTTCGTAACATACATACATGAAATGCAATTTGTAGAAAAAATAAAAAGTTCTAAACGGTTGGGAGTCGCTTAGAACAATATTTTAAAGGAATGCAAATGTTGTGTTTTAGCTTTACGTTTACGTTAGTATGCATAATTAAGTAATAGAAAACTTTTTATAGTCCGGAAACTAATAGTAAATTTTAATTTTTCGTAGACCTATTTTTTTCCTTTTGTACAATAAAAATATGGACATATCGTACATATGTATATGAGAACATAAAACAAAATAAAACTGATTTAACGGTAATCCTTTATATATAACCGTTCATAATTTAATATGTGTCTATGCTTCTGTATAAACTGTATGTACTTTTAAAAGTTTTTAAATTAAATAGTATGTAGTATGTAGCCACTCACATTAAAAATAAACTTTTTCAAATTTCGTTTAATTACATTTAATAAAGCACTAATAAAGCAAAAAAAAAGAGAAATTTCTACCTATAACATAAAGTGCTATAAAACAAACCAAAGTGAGATACTCCAAATTTGAGATCACATTGAAAGTCGGGTAGACTCTTATATCTTCTTATAAAATACACGCTATTATTTTTTTGCATATCATTTTTGATTTTTCAAAGCCTGCAGTCTCGTTAGGACGTACTCAACTGATTTTCTTCACACATTAGGACTTATCTGACTCCATTTCTCCTTAAATATGACTTTTAGTTGTTCTTAATTGGTACACGAACGAGTTTGCATTCGACGTCCAAACTTATCCCACATATACTCAATAATATTTAGTTCGTGACTTTGGGTTAGCCTCCTTGCTTCATTGGCCTAATACAATTTTTAATTATCATTAATACCCAATACCGTGCACTTTCTCTACATTATTCTTCAAAATTTGAAGATAAATAGCTTTACTCATTGTACCTTCTATAAAATGAAGAATCCCAACCTCTACAGTGGCCGTATAAGCCCATTCCATCACTGGAAAAACCCCCATGCTTAACCGTTTGTTCACTAAAAATCATTAAATTATAGTATTACATCACACAAAATATAAGGTTTTTCGCTCCAAGCGCCAAGCTAATTATTATTATTACAATAACTTATAAATATAATCAGTGTTTAAATAGCTTGCTTTAAAATATCAATTTCACTAAAATTTTTGCTTTGCTTAAATTTTTAGCATCAAATTACATAATTGCTTTGCTGAATGCTTAACGAAAACTTTGATTGTTAATTAGAAAAAGTAAAAAGCAAAAGCAAACAAATTAGATATTTAATAACTTGCTTTGTCAGCAAAGCAACCACTTTATCAAGAATTACTTTTGCTGTAAGCAATAGCTCAGTTCACAATCTTAGCCGTTAATTGTGAGCGGTTTTTTGTTTATTGAATTTTGAAACACCTTTTGCAAACTACTCAATACACAGCTGATTATTAAAAAAATTACTTCTACTTTAGTCCTTAAAAAATGCAGTCTGTCTATTTTTTTATTGGGTTTTTCTCTTTTGATACTTTTTTATGTTGTGCGTTTGCATTCTTTCGACTTTATTTTTCTATGTTTTTATTTCTATGATCAGCTGTTCATTTTAAATATAATAATTTATATATCAACTACGGTTTTGAGTGTGAGATATTTTCAAAACCGTGGCAAGGGTATTTCTGCGTATTTTGTTATTGTATGGTTGAAAAATACCTTACCATTTGCAAATGCCATGATGCCAAACCATTTGCCATTTGGATTTTGAACTGAGCTTATAAGTTATTGTTTATTTTATTTTTGCTTAACAGTTTACTGCCACTAAATGGAGCTCATAAGCAGCATTGTCAACTTTTAAATTTCAAAAAGCACCAAAGTCAAAAAAAGCGGAATTTGAAAAAAAGCGCTAAGCTTAAAATTGTTTTATTTATTTTATTTCATTTTAATAAAAGTTTGATAAATCCAAGCATTATTTAAATTTCCGATTCTTTCTAATAAGAATTCAAACATAACAATAACTAAAGCGATATATATTTGTTTAATTTGCAGCTATTGAACTTATATATGTATTTGATACAAAAATTAGAAGTGCTATCCAATACCGAATACTTTTTGGCTGATAATTTGTATTAGTAATGAAGTCACTTAGACCAAATTCAAAAACTTTCATTATTACCGTTCTCAAGATATTAAAAATTCACTATTTTTAAGTTCAAAATTGCGTACACGAATAGTGCTACGTAATGAATGAGCAGACCGCTGAGTGTCGTTCACTAATTAACAGGGAAATCAGAAATATGCTCTTAAAACAGTATTTTAAAAATATAAATATACAGTAAAAATCCGAAAATATAATGTAAAGGCTTTAAAATATGCTCTAAAGAAACAAAAACTTCTTCTTAAATAACAGAAAAAAATTGTTATTCAAAATTTTTTTTATTGGTATATGTATTTGTTGTTGCAATAAACAACAAGACATTGACTTAAATTTTCTATTACATCGGAGCAAACTTTTATACGTTGAAAATGTAATTTCAATGCCTACTGATGTAATGTGGTCATATTTAAACAATAACAATTCCGTAAGATCATATTTTAAAACTTTTATTTAAAAAGATGCGTTAAGATGTTTTGTTAGACATTTGCATATGGTATAAATTTTACTACAACAAGTCCTTCATTTTTTGCTATTACCCGTTTTAAATCAGTTTTAATATTAAGTTGTGTATTACAATCTTTCATCTTGCCATTATTCTGAACCGTTTCGGTTAGTATGACATACGGCTCAACTAATATTAGGACATTGGTTTGAAGTTTTTTAAGTATTTCAATGAATTCGAAGTTTGTAGAAATAAAAATTATTTCAGTTTTTGTATTAATATTTTTTAGTTAGAACTTGTAAGATCTTTTCATAATTGTAAGCCGATGGCCGCAAGCCAAGTTCCTCAATGAGTTATAACTGGTCTGGATACATCTCTTTTAAAAATTCAACTGTACTTGGAGCTTTCAAAGGCACTTTCTTTACATTTGCAATGACTTACATTTTCGTATTGATCTCTATACGTTCGCATAAACGATGCAGTCCATGAGTAATACCTGTAAGATGCGTTTGTTTAGGGTAAAGCACTTTTATCGTTTTGGCAGCTTTTACCATATACGGCGCAGCGACTGTCACAAATAGTAAAATCAAGTTTTTATTCAATTGCAAAAAGATTGGTTTTGTCCAAAACAATTGTGTTAATAAAGAAGTTTTGAGTTGAGGTTGATGCGTTGTTGTCACAATGTAGAACATTGGTCATTGTAGAAGATTGGTCTTTTATGCATTTGCGTATGTCATCTAAGCATTTTTGATAAATATTTTTGACATACAAAGATAAGGAGTTTGAAAGTCAAACTCTGTTTCAGATCCTGGTAAGCGGCAATAAACTTTATTGAAATATATGTATGTAGATGGCGCAATAAATTTCAAATTGACAGATAAATCCAAAATTCCATTACTAGGTCAGAATTTAAAACAAACATTTTGTTTTCGCTGTAATAATATGTTGGAGCACATAAAATCCAAATATTTGTTAAAAAACTCTTTAAATATGAAAACATTTCAAAATCATGCTTTCAAAACTGAAATGTGCAAAAAAACCGCTATTATGAGCAGACATTTGCAAACAAATGGATGCCAAAAATCGTAAAAATTCATGAAATTCATGTTGTTACCATTTTATAAAAGTTTTTAGTACCACTTGAAATGACTTGGTGCCACCAAAAAGAAAAAAGCACTAAAATTAGAATAAAAACACTAAGCACTAACAAGAAAATTTTTAGTGTTGAAAATTTTAAAAAGCACTAAGAACAGTGCTAAAAGCACTGAGTTAACAATACTGCTCATAAAACAACATTTAAGCATTCAGCAACACTGTTATTTAATTCGAAGGTAAAAATTGAAGCAAAGCTAAAAGTTTAGCTGAATATGAATATAATATACATATACATATGTATGTACATATTCATAACTAATAATACAATTAACTTTTATTATAAAAATATTCTTGTCTAATTGTTTTTAAACTTTGATAATAACTGTTATTGTATTTAAATGTCAATTAAAAGTATTTTTTATTTTTATCGCTTAACAACCTTTATTTATTTTTCATTCAATAGCTTCGATATCCTTTTTATAGCTTTTTAAAATAGACATCAACTTTATTGTTGACAAACAACCGAGTCATTTCCTTAAGTTTGGAAATAAAAAATAGACCGAACTACAGACTACATAAACCTGGCGAATAAGCTGTGTGATGAAGCAATAAGTCGGTCTTATTGAGGTGAAACATCGTCAAATACTTCTTTGAAATATCATTGCGACTCTGTTTTTGTATTATTGCAAGCAAACACGGCATACATCTATAGCAATGTATGACAATTTTTTAAGATGCCTATCATTTTAACAAGCCCTCGCACCTTTAGCTGGCGATCAACCAATATAATTTAATGGATTTTATTGACCGCTTATGATGCAGACACTTCCATTCACATTTCAGGACTGTCTTGTTTCTAAGATACTTCTCTGCTACTAAAGCCCATTTTGGAGCACTAGTATGACGATCATTGTCGATAGTTTGCAATAACCAACGTTTATTTGACCATGAACAAATTTGAGTTTACTATAATCGGACCTATTTTTAATATTTGTTATATTTTTATAACGCTTGATGAAGTTAGAAATAGTTGCTGGTACTTGATTAACAATAGCACTAAGGTCACGTATTGATTTACCCTCTTTTGGTAGTCAAATATTGATTTCCCTCTGCTCAATAGACGTTCGCTTTACTTTGAGGTTCTATTGCCTTTGTTGCAGTTAAAAAAATAAACTATCTTATAAAATGTGGATTTTAGTGGAATAAAAAAACTTAACTACACAAATTAAAAGTTTAATGAAGTTTACCGTTGTCAAAATAGTGAATTTTAGCCATGCTTTGCATAAGTGTTCCATTATTACTTTGGCACTAAAATCAGAGTATATTTATTTTACTTAATTGTTTGTTGTTGTTGTTGTAAATTTATATAAAGTTTTTTGTTGATTAAAGATGAGTCTGTTAAAAACAACCATCATTCTTTCTAAAGATATTTTTAATTAATTTAATATTAAGGAACTAAATTACAAATGGAAGCTGTTCCATTATTACTTTGAGCCACTTTATTGTTGCCACCTATAATACTGCCTTAATCCCATAATACTGTCGGCATCCATACGTTATGTTGAAGTTTTTGGACTACCTACGTACATATTTATGTACATACTATGTTTATTATTTCTAAAAGTTAGTTTTTTTTTTATATGATACGAGTGTTAAAATATGTACAATAGGGCGGTCTTAAGTTGTACGGACAATTTTTTTTCAAGTTAGAGACCGTAACTCCTCCCTAAAATTTGTGGTTTTGTGTAAAAATACGTTATGCAAAAGTTATGGTCGTCGGAAAAAAGGAAGCAGTGGCGCATCGCCTCTCAAGTTGACCTCTTTTTGAAAAAAATAATATACAAACTAATAAAAACTACATTTCTCTGTCTTTTTTATATATTAATTTTCAGTTATTTATGTATGTACTATACACTTAAACATATGTACATATGTAAAAAAAATTTTATTTTTATAAACATCGAAATTTTATTTTTAAAGTTTTCAAAGCAAATTTCAAGTGCGATCCGCCACGGGTTAACCTTGTCCAATCGTGATAAAATTTTTCACCATATTTTCAAACTATAGCAAAGATTTTTAGGGGGAGTTACGCTTATCGAAAAATAAAGACCACTCTAATGTATAAGTAGGCATACGAAGAAATGTAGTTAATAATTAAATTTAGTTCATCAACTTCTTATTTTACAGCTCTTATGACAACAATTTATTGCTATAAGTACCACAGATGTTTAATCGTAACATATTAAATATTATACTTTTAGAAATACTATTAAACTTTAATAAAAGCTTTTCAATGTCAATTTGAATTTGTCAATCAATGCAGTTAAAAGTTTGCATGCTTTCAATAGTTTATTTCATTTAAATAGTACTTAAATCAAGAAAAACTAGATAGTAGCAAAACCGAAAATGAATTCATAAGACAAACGAAGATCAGATAGACTGCATAGAAAAAAGGTAAACTTTATAATTACACTAGTACACTAGCTTACAAGGTATTTGTTCACAGTATGGGGTTATAATTAAGACTGTCTAACATTGGGAAATATAGTAAAAGAAATCTAAGATGTTAAACTTTTGAGTGTTTATAAAGAATGAAAGTTAGGTTATCACAAACATCGAAAATAAATAGTTTTAGTTCTTTTTTATATAAATTTTTATTTGTTTTCCTTATGGCACTCCAACTAGTTACCTAGTCCTAGTGAAACCGTTTATCATGCTAGTCACTCATATTTCCAAGATTTCTGCAAAGAGTCCAAATGGGAATGTAAAAACTGAATTTTGAGGGACATATTTACACCAGTGCTGCGAAATAAGATTTTCAAGTTGTACCAACTTTCGTGAAAAAATTTTCCAGTCCGATTTTTATTTATTTATTTTTTATTATAAAAATTTAACTGAAAACGTAAAATTTCATTTGCACATACTCTATATCACATTATTATTCCACTATTAAAGTTGTCTTAATTTTTAGGATATGAAGATTTTTTGCAATAAATATATATTGCATTAAATAAAATATAAAAAAGTGATGAAAACTGAAACAGATTTATTAAAAACATATTATTTTATATTACATCGTTTTTAATCTTATATCGTTCAAGGCGAATTCAAATCATGTGACCTTGGCTTGCTATATAAGCAACAGCTGATAAGTGACTATGTGCCAAAACGATTTGCCATTACTATTTTTTTACAACAAATATATGTGACACACAGTTAATTTATTTACTATTTGGTTACTATAGTGCTGCATTATTTTGACACAACGTTAAAGTCTGTTTACAGCGTTGTATTCGTTTTCCAAATGAGACCACCTTGTTAAATTCGCCTTGATATCGTTTTTTTTTGTATCGCTGACAGCGTTACCACGCCATAAATTGATTTCCTCCCAAAAATATTTTTAAATTCTACCAAAAGCGTTAGAAGCCTACCAAAAATTGAAGTAAAAAATTTAAAAATGCATTTGTTAATTACAATCGAAATACATTACAATAGAAATACATACATATACTACATATGTACTTTACCATAAAGCGGTTTTGAGCGACTAAAGTACGTTTATTATGAGTGTGACGTAAAACAAAAGGTTTGATGCAAAAACAAGGTATTCTGATATAAAAACTTGATGCCAACGATAGAGCATGGCTGTAGGCAATTTGGAGTATGGAGTTGGTTTGGTCATGGTTTGGAGTTGCATATCGACGTCTGAGATTGGCATTTAAGTTTTTATTGATAAGACTATGGATCGCTTCATATATTTGAATTAACTTGAAGATAATTCAAGGAAATCTATGAATGGGTTTCTTGAAATCTGATACACGTTCAAAGGCAGGGTTGACGGTCTGTGAGCAAAAGAACAAAGTTATTAAAGTTGAAAATTTTAAAGAAGTGTCGACATTAGTGAAAATTGTTGTTTATGAAATCAAAGCAAAATTTTTTGTGTCCAAATTATATACGATTTTTTCATAGTACTGCCAACATGAAAACTATTTAGTAAAGTAGTCATTAGCTAATGCAGGATTTTTGCATTCGTATATGAATTTTTTCGTATATGTTTTTTGCATTCGTATATGTTACGATGTTGCAAGTTCTTCCCGAAACAAGAGATGATTGGGAATAATGTGCCACATAATTCACAGCAAATGTTATACTTAAAGTTGTCATATCTATAGAAGACAAAAAATGGGATAATAATGAAATACAATTCTTTAAAATACATTCGTGAAAAGTAGTGAAATAGGTAAACTTTTGAAATAGTGTTAAATTAGTCATTGGGGTGCTATTGTACTTTTGACTTGCAAATAGTGCTAAAGAAGTACAATTGTAACAACTTTTCCAACCCTGATTTACATCCGTCCTTTCGAAATTCTTCAGTAAATCAGCAAAAATATATTTACAATTCGTAGTTTTTTAATTTTCTAAAATTTCTCTAGTCGCCGTCGAAAAATGCAAAAATTTCATATTTTGAAGACCTAAAAATGTTCTTAGATTTTTACACTCGGAAAGATTCAAAAATAGGCTGCATTCTCTAAAGCCTTCACAAAAAACGTATCTATTATAAAACTACCTTTCATAAAATTGCGTTTCAAAGAAGGTGGAAAATCGCCTTATATTCAATGTAAACGTTCTATTCGTTATAAACTTACAGTTTACATGATTTTTTCTTTAGAGAACTTAGGAGCTGTTAATTAAGTTATTAGATTACAATTGCATGGAGCTACGAAAAATTGATTTTGTGACTTATCTCTAAATTTAGCGGTTTTTAAAAAACTTCAACTCGATAGTACCTACCAGAAAAATAGCGTTACTTCCCTGATATTTTTCCTGTAGAATAGCGTGAAATAAATAGCAACCTTCATTTGTTTTAAACAGTTTTATTTGGTTGTCATATTTAAGCTATGGAATACATTATGTAGAGTCTAAATTCGGCTAAAAAAGAAAAACATATTACAATGGATTAAAAATCAGTACAGGTTTTTTTTCATAATATGTTATTATTCGCTTAATTTGGGCTATACATGCCGCTATTATCATTCAAATTTTATCAGAGTTACTAATGTACTCTGTATATAAATTAATAGGAAATCACAATTTAATGTGAAATGATATTTTTCAGTTGTCTATTAATCAAATAAGGACTTGATCACTGATTATAATAAAATAAATATAATAAATAATAATAAGATGAAACTATATGCACTGTATGATGGTTCTAGTACATATATCCATTATTAAATTCAAAATAAAATTATTTTTACAGAATGTATTTGTAGTTACACACGATTTTGGGAGAAGGTATGTCAAAAGAAATTAAACTTTGATTTTTGTATTGGCTCGTATTAACTAACACTTTTAGGTTACATGAATCGTTTAAAAATTTAGACGACTTTGGGATCAGTGTTATATTTTGTTAAAGTGAGAAGACAATTTTTATTTTTCTATATACATACATACATATATGAAGTTATTGTGGATAAAGATAAAATTAAAAAGAGAAATAGAATAAAATTCGAAAAATTGCACTACAACATAAAATTTGAAAAGTTTTAAGAGCTGCTAAATAATACTCATCAAACAAGAAAAAAAGAAAGTATTTTAATCATTGAAAATCATACATCTCAGAGATAATTAAAAAAAAATCAGCAAAAATATAATTTACGTTCTCTTTTCTTTGATTAGCTCATCTGTGTGCTTTTAATGGCATTATAGTTTTTTATTGAAATTATTTGCAAATTTTTTCCGATTGATTGGGACATATGTATATACGATTTTTAATTTAATAATCTTTTTAAATAGTATAAGTATTAAAAGTAAAAAAGTATTAATAACGGCCATATGCAAAAAGAAATCTAAAAGTAGACTTGAAGTGCACGTTAGCTACCACACATTTTCAACTTAACAAGCATTTGTTAAAAAAACTTATGCAAAAACCCTACATTAGTTAATGACTGCCCTACTAAATTTTAAGTTTAAAAAAAAACGATTCAAAAAACGAATTCCACACATACGAGTAGTCGAACCAAAAATGATTTATTTTTATTAATTTAATATAAAATCATATGTTTTTAATAAATCTGTCTCATTTTTCGTCACGTTTTTATATTTTATTTAATGCAATACATATTTATTGCAAAAATTGTTATATTATTCATATCCTAAAAAATTAAGACAATTAATTTTATTAGTGGAATAATAAATACACGAATAACGAGCTTTGTGTATTTGTTGTGATTTTATGTACATCACTAAATAAAAGGTGTTTTTATTGTGCTTAAATGAACTAATTTATTAGAAACAAAGTTGTTTTAAAAGAACAAGGTTCGAAAATAATGCTGAGGATGATAAAGTGGGCGTAAAAATGTATATACATACAGTGGAGTTCAAAACCAAGTACACGTTTTGAAGTTGAACAGAAAAGTTCCTATAAAAACTTAAATACTCTATCAAATAAAACAAAACTTCACAAATTTATTCATTGTTAAGTTCTTTCATAGAAATATTAATAAAAGTTATGATATTTAAACACTGGAATAGGAAAAAGGCAATGGTATAAAAGAATCTGCATGCACTTAATTTTGCACTTTTCGCTTCAACAGAGAGGAACTTATATTTCTAAACGCTATTCTTGTTCCCTTTTTGTGACTTTTTAAAGAATTTAGATGTACTCCCTACCATATTACCCAAAACGTAACAGAAATCTGGGTCAAATATTGCCATAGCTTCAACATTTTTCACGAAGTCCAATTATATTTTTGCAGGCGTTTTTTTACTATTCCAAAAATTAACCATTGGATTGGAATTAGGGCTTCACAGTGATCACTATTTTACCTAAAATTTCTGTTGCAACAGCCATTCTTTGACAATTTTGGCGGTCTGGCTTGGATCACCATGTAACTAAAAGATGACTTTTTCTTTTGGGTAAGGTTTTATGCCTACAAGAATTTTCCTTGATGCTATTTTTATTTTTATATTAAATATTCATAACATAAATGTCACTTTAAAGTAGTCTTAAAGTAGGTAGCTTCCTACTTTAACATTTTTAAAGTTAACGTAGGTTTAACAAATGGATTTTAAACTAATAATCGTTTTAGCATTAAGGAATTTTGCTTAACAAAGGTTCAACACGCTTTGTTAAATTATCTTGCATATGGCCGTAAGTAATCAAAAGGTTTTTATCTATATCTATAATTAAAAACGAGTCGCCAAATGTGTTGCTAAGCGCAAAACTCAAGAACGGTTCTATCAATTCGACATTTTTGTTATATTTTCGAAGGCATAAGGAAGGTTGTTATGAAAAAAAAAAACATTTAAATTGCGTGAAAAATAATAAAAACAACGCTTTTATTTGTTTGAGTGAATCACTCGTAAACAATTAAACCGATTTTGTTGATTTTGTTAAAGTTTGGAACACAGCTAGGTGCAGCTAACAAAAGTAGAATAGGATATGCCTTTTTTCAAAATTTGACCTATGAGAAGCTTTTTTGGTTGCTTTTCTTATAAAATAACACGTATTTTTTATATATAGTTTTTGTTTGTTTAACATTCATCAGACAATTAAATATGTTGTATAGAAGCACACTTCCAAAGTCGCATTTTGGGAAGTTAATAAGTGATAAAAGAAGAATATAGGGTTAATAGTCCCTTCCAATGATACAAGCAGTTATTACGTTTCATCTTGGGGACTATAAAAGATAGAGCTTCAAACCTTGTACATGATATTCTACTATTAAGGTGAACATTATGTTTAAAAATGAACTCCACAGGAAGAGTAGACGTGGTACCATAAATAATAATATTTAAAAAAATAATTTATTATCGTACTTCTCAATAAATATATCAGCGGGAGTTTTTAAAGGTCGTCTTAGAATTTTCTTTATAGAGACAAATAGGTGGTTAGTTATAATCATATACCTCATATGTATTTAAAAAATAAAATTTTAAATTTTAAATCTGGCTCAAGTTAGTGTGAAATTAATCGTATTATGTAGTATTTTAAGCAGTCTACTTTATGTGTTACTAGAGTAACAATTCCGGCGTTGATGGGAGCCAATCTCACCCTTTTTTTGGATAATGTGGATAGATAACGAAGCTTAAACTTTACTGTTCTCCACACACACGAACTTCTATACTTAGTATGAATGGGAACTTCCAGTTATTTTTTAAATCAAATTTATAAACTTTTGCTATTACCGTTCTCAAGATATACAAAAATTAATATTTGTTATGTATGAAAGATACCACGCCTCTTAATCCGATTTCACCTACTTGACGGATGATTTGAAGTCACGAAGTTACGAAGTCACTTAGACCAAATTTAGAAACTTCTACTCTAACCGTTTTCAAGATATACACAAATCAATATTTACTTTATGTAGGAGTTATCATACCAAATTTTTGACTGAGGACCGCTTATATAAATAATTCTATGAGCGTGACGCCGCCCGTGTTTAATAAAAAGACAATGCATGTATTGGTTAGTAAATCGGTTTAGTGGCTTTCGAGTTATTAAATAACTATACTATATATACAATAATATACCTACATTTATATATATATATATATATATATATATATATATATATATATATATATATATATATATATATATATTAATATATAATTTATAAGTCTGACTTGAAAGGTTAATATTAATAAATTAACAAAAACTTAAATCCATATTTAAAAAGTTCACTTAACACACTTTTTTATAGGATTTCGAAGCTTCTAGCTTTAGCAGAATACTTTTTACAGAAATGGTAATTTCGATAAAAAAAATTCATCTTGTTTTTAATAAAAATATAGGTTTAATAACTGCTAATTTACTATTGTAGAATTTTTTCTTCTCCATTTTTTATTTATCAAGAATCTCGATGCGGTACGGCCGTAATTCTAAAACTTTTGTTAGGAACTGACTACTTAATGATTCGCTAATAAAAAAATAGTTTGAAGTTAATAGTATTCTATATAAAAAGTTGGAGCTTTTTTTGGCGGTGATCAAAGCATTATTCAAATTTTTTAATTTTTGTTCCTTTTAATTTTAATTTGTTCTTACATATGTAGTTAATATCTATTAAATTTCAGTTTCGTATAAAAATTAAATTTTTTTTAAACAAATTGTTGAAATTGAATCCGCATTAAAATTTGGCACCCAAAGAACCACAGAATAAAGAATTTACATCAACTGTGAATTCTCCCAGTGCCAAGGGTTAACACGGATATTATTTGAAATTTATATAATACACTTATTATGTAATAATAAGAATTTAACTTTTTTAAGTATGTAATTGTTATAATTGACTATTTCTTTATATAAAATATAACTTACATTTTTCTTTTAGGTGATTTGGATGGATTAAAGAAGACGAATTAAAACATTAAATATGATTTGGCACTTAATATAGAATTATTTAAAATTAATTATTAAACGAAAATGAATATTAAATGATAAATAAAGTGAGAACAAAAATTAGCAACACTTCATAAAAATATTCAAATCAGAAATATGGATTTTATGTGTCAGTAATTTTAAGTCACAATTGAGATTTAGCACTGCTTCCCTTCAATTTCAATGTACAACTATGGCTGGAAAGCATGTTAATCCTTTGAGCTTTCACCCTTGACTATTTTTCAAATTTGAATTTCTGTTACGATTTCAGTACTAGACAAAAAAAAAAAAAAACTTGGTTAGATGCTAGGCGTCAGTAGTTTCCGCTGAGCAATATTTTCTATTTCAATTCCGTTTTCGACGGTCGTTTACACGTAGAGTCTATCTCTGTTTAGCAAAATGCAATGTACAACACACTTTACACGAATTGAATAGCGCCTATTAGCTGGTGTTTATTGTACTCTATTTCACTTGGCAGGCACCTGTTTTTTTTTTATCGAAATTTTATTTATTTTCCAAAAAATTACAAATATTATTAGTATGTAAATATGTTTCACGTAATTGTATGCATATACACAACATGAGAGTATATAATATGTTGTATTTTTGGGTAAAAACTACTGGTGTAGAGTGTTAAATGTTGATTCTCTGGAAGTTTTGAAAAATTAAAGTTATGGTTTTTTGCTTAGCTATTGGTAACTACGGTAACTGGCAGAAGGACTCGCGAACTTTTGTAAATTGTAACGCACAGTATCCTTGACGACGAATGACTAACTTGAATTTTATTTGTTACCGCAAAACTAAAGCTACTAACAAAAATTGAAGAGATATGAAATAATATGAAAATTTAAGAAAAAACAACGTTATACAAGCACGAATACAACAACAACATTACCAGAAAAAACTCTCCAGTAAAGAACCTGTCGCTAGAGCCCTATATGTCTTAACACGATATTCGGTGAGGTATTGCCGTTTGGATAGGGGTAGGTATTGTTGTTGTATTCCTATTAACCTGGTTGGTATGACAATTATATGTATGTGAGTGAGTGAATGAATGAGCGTATGTCATACGACGGTGGTATACGAGTTAGTATGTGTGTATTAAGCAATGACATGCGATAGAGCCAAGCACCAGCAACGTATGTATGTAAAAATAAAAAAGGAACTACCAACTATCAGCCACCGTCAAACACCGCGTACTCCTAAAACAGCAGTAGCAACAGCGATGAATAACTCGTATTAAAATAATAATGAAATTGAAATACATATAAGAAAAAGCAGGTAAAACAAAAGTAAATTTACACCAGCTGAGCAAAATTCAGCCAAATTGTGGCATGCGGCTGTTTTAAAAAACAACATGAGATCGTTGACTGTTGTTGTTGTTTTATTTAACATTAGTTGTTTTACCAACTGCCTGCCAATTTCATAACTAACATGTACTACCAAAATTCCTACTTTTATCTTCATTTACAAATGTACAAGAAACAGTGTGTCAGCAACATAAATACATACATATATACATATAAAAACTTACATATGATTGCTTGGCCGTTACAACAAGCCCTTAAACATTACTGATAATGTTAGTCGGTGTGTGCGTGTCTAGAAAAAAATATTTCAAACGTCATTGCCTCCATCACAAATAAATATGTACACTATTTAATAAACATTTAAAAGCAGAGTAGGAAAATAATAATGAATTTATTATTTCTTATACATATATCTACCTATAGTTCTTTATGATTAATTTGCCTATTTAACTCTTCACAGCACATTTTTTCATAATTCATATATATTATTTCAGAATATCTTTATTTTTTTATCTTCAAAATATTTTTAAAATTTTACTATATATATGTGTATTGATTACTATTTTATATAGTAGAACTTTCAGTGTTTTTTACAAAATAGATGGGTTTAAGTGGATGTTTATAATGTCTAGTAAATAGTACGGAAACAACCGCTGTTGGACATGCGTAGAATCATTTTGTTATGATCAATGTTAATTTCGCAATATTTGCTTTTGGCTAAAATTTGGTTAGAGGCGGCTGTCCACATAAAGGAGGAACACATGTAGAACAGACCGGCGCATTGTGCTACCATAATGAATCATACTTCTAAGCCTGAAACCACCTGTGGCTTATGATAAAGACTGCAAATCTCTCAATATCCATTTGAGATAGTTCAGGGAGGAAAGACGCGTGGTAGAAACCCAAGTGCTTCTTTCTCAGCCATCTTGTTGAGAGATATGCGGTAGTCTGTAATCGTTCTGGGGGTCATCTTGTGAAATCCCAGAGCTTTCACCGCCGAATATAGTAGCTCTTATGGCTACTACTACTACTAATTGTATAAAATAATTGAAAAAATCATGAGTTAAATGTGCAAAAAAGATGATATTGTACTTA
The DNA here is from genome assembly GCA_023159175.1 of Wohlfahrtia magnifica. Lineage (NCBI taxonomy): Eukaryota > Metazoa > Arthropoda > Insecta > Diptera > Sarcophagidae > Wohlfahrtia > Wohlfahrtia magnifica. Next base: position 3,105,395 of record JAKWBJ010000193.1, read on the forward strand.
GCTGGCCAGGCAAACTTCGTCCCACCTAAAATTGATCACTTGAGCTGAACACACATTCTCAATGTGCCTTTCTCTTACATACTTCGTCAGAGAGAAACACGGCCAATGAGTTATAATAAGAAAAAATTAATAATTAAAAACATACGCAATAATGCAACTCAAAGACGTCAAAACAACAACGAGTTCAAATGGATATATGTACATATGTATACATAAATGTCGAAGCAGTATTTGTAAAAAAAACAAACGAATTTATAATACTGTCTTTACAGTTATTTTACAACACGAAAAATTTAACCACTGAATCTTGCCCTATTGTAAAATAGCTGCAACGCTGCTAATGCTTAAAAATATGCTATTGCCTTCGGAATTAATTTTCACCTTGAAAAATATGTACACGAAAATATTATTTTGGTGTATATACCAAAAGCAGTTAATCAGTTGTGCTTTTATTTTACACACTTCGCCAGAGAGAAGCACGGTCAAAGAGTAATAATAACAGGTCAGTGGGTAGCACTGACGAAGTTGTAGTTGTTACACGCGCTCCAAAGCAAAAACTAACAAACATGCATGTTATATATGTGTGTAGCTATAAAGCATCGTATTAACATCTACTAATTGTTCTTCACCGGCGCGAATTAGCAATAAATTCCCTACTAACCAGATTCCTATAAATGGGAGTAGAACATCAATTTTTTGTTTAGGTAGTTCTTCTTTTTGTTATTTTTGTTAAATTGTTTAAATCGCGTAACAAAAATTACACTGCTCAACAAAACAGAAGAAATTGCCTGTTTCCTACTTTTTTTTGTTTATGTATCATTTTCATCAAATTGACGTATTTTTAAATAATATGGATACTAAAATATACATATTTATTGGATACTGAAATATGTATATTCTATTGATGTTTTTGATATGGCTTCGTTAAGAAGATGTTGTGTGCTTAATCCAAACTGTTTTTGTTATATTTGTGGTGAATATATCGAAAACCTATATCGGAAAACTGCGCTATATCAACACTTTAAATACAATTCCTTAATCAGGATAAGCCATGGGTATTTTTGAAGGGCCGCATATTAGGCAGCTCTTGAAAAATCCTTATTTTGTCAAATCAATGACTGAAGTCGAATCCAAAGTAAATGAGTAATTTCCTAGGCAAAAAGAAATCTTCGAGTACATGATAACGAACTTGCATAAGCCAGCGTGCAACATGAGTGTTAAACTGCACTTGCATCACTCGCAGTTAGACCGATTTCCACAAAATCTGGGTTATTTTTAGCGAGGAGCAGGGGGAAATATTTCATCAGTATCTTCTGACAATGGAATAGCATTGTCAACTCAAAACTCAAATATTATGGCAGATTACTGCTGGAGTTTACAACGAGATCTACCTAAAGCCATTTTTTGCCAAAGTTATTAATCTCCATATTTCACATTTTTTCATTGTCAGGGACATAAAAATACCCAATAACACAAAAAATTAAAGGAAACAAAACTTGTGTTGAGCAGTGTTATTTATTTAAAAAAAATTATATTATTATTATTATAAAAAATTATTTTTCGAGCAAACATAAAAGAAAGAAAAATAAAGGAAATAGTAAAATACTTGGAATTCGCGTAGAGAGCGGACATTGTTTCGTTTATTTACTTCCCCTTAGTTATGTTATTTTTTGTTTGTTTGTTTTATAAACTTGACAGCTAGTGATGGCAAAAACACACACAAACTAAATTACTAAAAATGTGGCAGATTCGTTCATAAAATTTTGTATGAGGAATTATATAATTCGGCTCGTAAGTGGGGAGGGGGGTTGGATTATGAATGAGAAAGCGAATAATGTAAAAACGTTGTGGTGTAAACATGGCATAACTCAAGATTTATGAGGTGTTTGGAAAGTTTAAAAAACCGCTTCTTGTTGTATTCGATAGCGCATACATACATATCAGAAAAATAATATCACTTTCCAGTTAGTTTAGATTATTAAAATTATAATATTATATAGTTCTAGTTTATTAGTATGCTTCATAAAATTTTTTGTTGCGTTTAAATGCTTTTAATTTAATTACCTTTATTGTAAAACTACCACTACAACTATACCCTCGTACTTATAAAAAATCTACCAATATTACCACACAACCACTAATAACATCGTTGTTACCAACTTTAGAAAATATTTCCCCGCGTATTTGAAGCTTATTTTTATTTTGTTAAATGTGATTGTTGATAAAAACAACAACAACAACAAGAATGCGACACTAATACAACCTGAGTGAAAGAATTAAAGGAAAAAATAGTGTCCACACTGTCACTTATATTTTATTGTTAATGTTGGTTTTTAGGCTGTGTTTTTCATTTAGTTTTTAGCCTTTTTATTTTTAAATGTATCAATCTGACAGTAATGTTTGTCTAGGATCTATTTTTGTTGTGTAATTTTATTTTCGTGATATAATTTTGAAATAAAGCAAAAATAAAAAAAGTAAAAACGAAATGTGTCGATTAATTGGTAGATGTGTGTAAAAGGCTTTTTCACGTTTATTTGTTTTAATACAAAAACAAATAAAAATTGAAATTTTTTTTAAATTAAATTTAAATAAGGACGCATTTACAAATTTAACAATAAGTTAATTATATTTTTACTTCAATAATCCTTTATGAGAATATATGTCAAAATAATTAAATTGTAATTGAATGTTGAATTTATGCTCCTTTTTCGCAAAATTTACTGGGTGTTCCAAAAAGACCTTTTTATTTTCAATAGCCCGTCATTTAAACAGTTGTTATGAGTAAATCTGTAATTACTTGACAGATGACAAGTAAAAACTACGGCTGTAATAAACATGTAACGATGTTCTCTATACATATGCTTCAACAATGGATTGAAATTATTTAAATCCAGTACAAAAATGGTGAAATGCGCGCATACAGTTCGCAAAACTAAAGCATCTACTTTAATCTGATCTCCTGGGCCAGCGATTGAAATGGAGAATATTGCTATTGTAGTCAATAATGTAGTAGAAAACCCAGTATTATTAATTTCTCTTCGATATTTGGTATTGGGCAAACAAACAGAACAGTTTTTTATTTCTGTACAGATTAATTTTTGTTATTAAGACTTATTTTTGCAAAAGCACACAAGGATTGGTCCGTATAATAATGGAAAACTGACCTGTTTACTGACAAATTAAAATCCAATTTAATAATTAGAATAGTGAGAATTAGTATAGAAGTATACCTAGTTCAAGGCTCGATTCACGCAATTGTAAAAATAATTTTAAGCATGGGGGAGGTAACACAATGGTGCGGACTTGCTTTTCAGCAAATACAGTAGGACCCTTTTACGGAATCGATGGCATAATGGATCGATTTCTTGCACAAAAACATCTTGGAAACGAAAAATAATTCCATACGCTACGTGGAATAGTGCTACTTCGATGGGTGTTATAACGCGAAAATAGCCCTAAGCACGCATCGAGGTTAGTCAGAAATTTCACTGAAGGGAGTAGGGTTCAAATCCTTGATTGGCTGGCACAATCATCGGACTTAAGCCTATTTGGAGTGATGAAGAGGAACATCTCAGGAACACGATTAAAAAATCAAAAGGAACTTTGAAAATCTAAAAGGAGAATGAAACGTATCGCGGAGTTCGTTCTAAAAAAATTATAAAAAATAAGGGTTTACCAAAGAAATATTAATTTGCTGCTTTTGTTTTGTACATCTTTATTTGAAGACCGCGATAAATGAGCGAAATAAATAGCGTTATTAGTTTCTATAGGATATATTGCTCTTGTTTTGTACGACACTGTAGGTTATAAGGTTTTTAAAGTTTAGTTAGCACAAGAACTCACACCTACCGACCATCAATAACCTCGTATCTTTGCTGATTATTCCTTAAGATGCATTAAACTGATCCAGAATTTCATCGATAAATCATCATGCATTATGGGGGTAATTTTCATCTCGGAGAATACAGTAATAAGCAGAGTTGTCGTATTTGGAGATCAGAAAATCCGAAAGTTATTATTGAAAGACCTCGTTCTCCTCGACGTGTAATGTGTGGTGTGGTTTTAGGTCTAGCGGGGTCACTGGACCATCCTTTTCCAAAAATGAGACTGAAACAAATGTTACGGTAAATGAATTGAGCAGCTGAGCGATGGTTAATGATATCGTATGGTCGGAATTGGAAGATATTGAAGCAGACGACATTTGTTTTTAACAAGACGGCGATACGTGCCACACATGTAACGATACCAACATTCTTTTGCTTGAAAAAGGCCACGTGGGAGTAAATAACAATCGATTCAAGACTACAAACACGGAATTCGTTATAGAGGACATACAGCCGTAGAAGAGCAAAATGAATAAAATTTCATGAAAAGAACATGGTCCTATAGTGGTCGTGGCAGCTCTTTACAACTGAATAAACATCCGATGATATGGCTTGAAAACACTTATTTTTCATATATCAAAATGATACCTTTTATTGGAAGACCCTGTATTACAACTGTTTTTATAAGAGCGTTCGAACTTTTAATCCAAAAATATACAACAACAAATTAATACATTAATAAAAAAGATTCCTTCTGGCGTGAAATTCCATGGTTATTAAATATTTTTTTAAAATCATGTCTAATAGATGATCACCACTATAGGCTGTTACTTAACGCATCCTATCTGTCGAATGGTTGAGTTTTTTTTTAAATTTTGACTTAACTTTACTAATGGCATGAGCTATATTGACCTTCGATTGGTTAAGCATTATTTAGTTATTAGCATAACCGAAGAGCTTAGTGTACCCACAGAGAAAAAGTACCTAAGAGGCGTCGATCTTGGAGGTCACGAAACATTTCCGATTCGAGAAGTAGCATTATTATCAATATGAAGTTTCAATAATTTAATGGCATGCTAAAGCCTTTAAAATTATCCTTTGGAAACCAAGTTGTTCATTTTGATTAAATTGATTTTTGAAAATTAAAATTCATTGATCATATGTCGACAAAGTACATCATTACCTATAAGAGCGGCCTCCACCTTATTTCGAAGGAAATACCTGTATCTTTAAACATGTCCACAATTGTTCAATAATGTTTAAGGTCATTACCATTCATAAAGTTATAGCCACTATTCAGATGCAGCTTTTCGGCGCCTGAAAACGATAACCTTAAATTTGTACTCATCACGAGAAAACAAGGCATTCTCTGAAATTTGGATTGGATTTATATCCCCTTGTGTTTATGTGCATAATTCAGGCTTATTGAAACTCGGTTCTAATTTTTACAAATATATTGTAATTTTTAGTCGTCTTTAGAGTTTTGTGGCATATTGTGTATATTTATGAAGTCTAATTTCCCGTAAAAAAGTAGATTAGCTTGCAGTTCTTCATAAGATTAATGCCAGTAATTTCTATACATAGATATCTAACTGTGTATAGATATCTATGATGTAACGAATATTTCATTATTTTAACTTTACATACTGGTTAAAGTTTAGTACATTTTACATCATCGATTTTTGTTAGGTAATTCCATGGTGAAATTAGATAAGGTGAAGTTGTCTGTACAACAACTAACTTTTGTACAAAAACAACAGGCAATATTTTTTGTATATTTTATTGCACATGTCAAAAAATTTCCATAAAGATAAACGTAAACAAAGGTTGTATACAGTTAATACTTGTAAATTAGAAATATTTTACATTGTTGAAAATTTTAATATTAAAATATTTCGTTTTCTGCACGTTTTTAATTATAAACATTAAATATTTAGATATATTTATAAATATATATTTTTAATGCGTTTTGAAACATGTTTTTTTCTTATAAGACATATATAGTTTAACGATATCCTTGGATTGTTCTTTTTAGAAAGTCTCTGCTGTGCTAGAATATGTATTGACAGCATGTGAACACAATAGAAATGAAAATTCATAGGGTAATAAATTCAATGGGAATACATTTTCCCAGATATAAAATCCTCCTATTCCAAACAAACAGGTAGAAGGAATTTCGGGAAAGGGAATTTCGAAATTTCAAGTTAAAATTTATAAAATATTTGTATGGCATATCTTAGGGAATCCAATTAAAATTTTTTTATTTACATTTGGTATTGAAAATTTATAAAATTGACGCCTCTAAGTATATGTGATGAAAACTGAAATATATATTTTTTGGTGTATTCAATGTGTTATAAGTCGCTCATGCGAACCAACTAAACTGATTTTGTTGGACACAGAATCAGCTAAAGTAAGTCCAACAAGGTGTTTTTCAAAAGTAGGCCTTGAAAAGTTAAAATCAGTAGAAAACAGGCAAAACTAGAGACTGTTTCTTTTTCTTTTTTAAAGCAAAGTTTTTTGTTTGTTAACATTCGTCATCCACCAAAAAGTGTTTTTTAAACCTACATGTTCCAATGCTGTAATCTAATGGGAAATTGAAATTTAGAACAGCTCTCCTGAAAAATTTTGTTAAATGAGTTATGACACTGTTGCAATAAATGAGCGATATGCTTTATTGAAGTGTCATATAATTTTCAAAAATTTTTTATTCAAATTAAAACAAATAATCTTATATATAAAAATAAATGTGTGTTTGTATGTTTGCAGACAGAAGCAACTATCTTGAAATTTTTGCTATTTCTTTTAGGAAGAACTATATGCTATCTTAAATGTTTGAACTGGGACTGGAAAGGGATAAAATAGGAAAGAAGTGTAAAAAATGCTGACAAAGATAAGAGTTAAAAGAATACTTAAAGTAGCGAAGAGCGTCGGGTTTGAGCCAGAAATAATATAAAATGACAAATATATTTGACGAATGTTGCCATATTTTTTAAAATAAAAACACATAGGCAAAAATAACATTGAAATTACCAAAGTTGTTTTAGATAATATGTAAAGATAACTGTAAGGTACAAACACAGGTATCTGTTTGTAGAAATGACGGGCATAAATATAGACAGTGCTGGAAGTCATACAGCTTCAGTTTATGATTATGCTGAATTCTGTATGAATATACACCAAAAACTCTATGCAGGATCTTTGCCTGACCCTGTAGGAATGTGTGGAACTCTCAAGAGCTGTTCTCTAAATAACATTTTCACAATAACAAGCAAACGATTTAAAAGGACCAATTTAAGAGGTTCCCCATTGAAAAATTTATAAAAAATAAAAAAATAATAATAAAAAAATTATAAAAATTTGTTTGTGTCATATGCTTACGTACATTGCACCTATTTACGTACAATCCTACGTACGTACGGCACGTGCTAAAATAAGACATTGATTTCAAATTTTCACGGAATACTTTTTTACAAAAAAAAAAAAAAAAAAAAAATCATTTAAAAAATGTTGATTCTAGAAAATAAGGAGCAATCTAATATACTTATGTACATGATGATTTCAATACTCATAAAAAGTTAAATGAAGCTGCAGTTAAAAGGAAGAAAGACAATGGCGAAGTTTTGGCAAATGAAGATTTGAAACGATTGTTTTCTCAGTACGTACATTAGCAAGACAATATCTTAACGTGAAGTTGGAAATAAGTGGTGCAAAATTCTTAAATAATTCGTCGAATACCATGCTCGGAAGGACGATTGTGTCCAACGTAAAATAAATAGTTCGTGGTGATTTGCCATCAAATAGTTAAAAGAAACTTAAGCACACAGAAAAAAATCATTGTAAAATCAATTAAAATAAGGTTGATTTAATATTTTTTAATAATGATTTTGCTTTATTATCGTTTCATGTTGATTCAACATGATTTTACAATCAAATAAAAATAACATTTTTATTTTAAAAAAACCAGAAATCATGTAAAATTAATATTGTTATGAAAATAAAAATGCATAAAAAAGAAAGTACACCACATCAGGGACTGTATTATGGGATTTTAATCTATTGGTTCGTGACAAGGTTTTGAATGTGTTATCCTGGTAATATCAATTAATTTCCAATAAACTGTTTTTTCAAAATTAGGCCAGCGAGTGGTTAAAATCAGGAGAAAACGGGCAGGACTAGTGACTTTTCTTCTAAAATATAGTTTTCTTTCCCGATCACTGAGTTTTGGCACTTCATAGTACATAATGCCTCCTTGATTCCACCAAAAGTGTGAAAAATTGCAGTATAAGTACGAAAACAACGTAATTGCACTAACAAATTAAAAATATTATCTAATTGAACGACATTAGGAGGCAGGTATAAAACTAATAAAACCCGGTGAATTGAGTTTTTTTTAAACCCGGGTTTTTATCAACTCTGCTCATAAGCCTAATGAGTCGTTATCTTAAAATATTTCTGAAGGTTTTATTATATTTATAGAAAATACGAAAAAGCCATTAGAGAAACACAATTTGATTTCCTAAATATGCGGCTGGATGCTAGAACTTATTTTTAAATATTTTTAAAAACCGACTGTAAATTCGTTTTTGTTATTGCATAATCGCTTAAATTCGACGTCGAATAGCAAATACAGAAAAGAGTAACAATATGTACTCAAAATTGCTTTCACTATTTACGTGTTATATATGTATAAACTAAGCTGGGAAACACTTAAAACGCTTTACGTTATTAATTCAATGAAATGTTTAAGAAAATTTAAACAAATTTGCTTTATATTGAGAAAACATGTTTTTATCTTGATTCTTGACAAGCAGTAAAAATTTGTTTAAATCGAGTGAAATCAATGCCATCTGGCAAACCTTCATCTGGCAAACATCATTGTCAAAAAAATCGCATGTACAATGGATTGCCAATTTTTTTTTTTGGCAAATGTCATGCAACCGTGTAAACTGAAAGTATAGATTATAGTTGGAATTTTCCATTGTCTGGTCGTGGTCAGAAAATATCCAGGTCTGACAATATATGTATTTAGTTTGATCTGACAACCTTCTGAACAGAGCTTTACTTATTATTAATAAGTTTTGAGGTTGATATTCATTCTGATATCATTGATATTGCGATAAAGATTACGAACATTATAAAAAAAATATGGTTTAAAGGCTTGCATTATTTATTACTTAAATGTCGAGCCATAAACGCAAAAAAGACGTATGCGCCATGATTATCGATTTTCGTTTTTTGACAAAAATCATTGTATTCGATTATTGCTACCAGCATACAAAATTTTATGATTTTACAGCAAAAACAAAAAAGTTTTATGTACTACACTAGAACAAAAAATATAAAAAAAATTTGTTTTTTGTCGCTTACGTTTTTTTTTTTTGACGGTTTTGGCTCGATGTAAGTATGAAGTTACATTGAAATGATGTTGTTAACATAACCTGTAAAAATTAGTTCAAGGCTATGACTAAATAAATAAAAGGAAAGGAATAAAAATTGTGTTTTTACATTTCGAAAGAGCTTAAAAACTTAATTTTTCAGCTGCCATGTAACCTTTAAACAATTTTTCTTCTCCAAGCTTACTTTTTTGTAGCTATTTTCTATGTTCATTGGAATTGATACCAATATCGATGAAGCAGTCAATGTTGCTAGGTCCGTTGAGCATAAAATCGTCAAATTTTTCAGAGAAAATTGTCATCACATTTTGGAAAACCCTCAAAACATTGAAAAAAGTCGTCAAAACACAAAATGCTTGTTGATTTAGATTTTATTAATAAATAAAGTAAAAATCGTCTTTCTGTAAGATAGTGATCCAAAGACAGGCCGCTAGAATTTTCCTAAACTGTTGAAAATACAAAAAAATGTTATTCAGATGATTTATAGGAAATTTTGTTTTTAAACATTTGGTGGTACCTCGATTAAAATCCGTTAAGTCGCTATCAAGTTATGATGAAACATATTGACATAACTACCATATTTAGACGAACAATTTGCCACGCCAATAAAAAAATTTTAACCCGATGGAAAAAAAATGAAAACGGATTCGAATTCAGCGCATCAAATTCATTATATTCCATATAGTTTTATTTAAAGGATTTTTTTCTGTAGACCAGTGTAATACGTTGCCGTACTTTAGTAAAACAGTTTTTACTCAAAATATAGTAAATTTTTACAGTATTATTTAACAAAAATTTTAATTTTAAGAACAAAAGTCGTTGTTGTTTTTTTTTATCGTCAAAATGACGATAAATCGTCACATCTGACAACAGTAGCAACAGTACGGGAGTAAAATTGATTACGAGTTATTAATTATATAGATCTATCGTGATTTTTTTTTATATTTCTAAGATATTAAGTTAAGCCTTTGTGGTTATATTTTGAAATTAGGCCAATTGAATGGGGCTTTGGACACGGAATCGTAACATCATTATTTGTATATTAATAGAATTAGGTACTTAAAATTAATGAAATAATACACTACAAACAGAAAAAACCCAATTTAAAATCAACATGAAAAGTTGTAAATTTTAAGTAGTTGTATATTTCTAAACAAAATTTTATTTTAAGAATAATAATTGGAGGTTTTTTTAAATATTTTTTGTTCTTGTGTAGTATACAAGACTTTTTGTTTTGCTGTAAAATCATAAAGCTACATCTTACAGCTATAAAATTTTGTGTGCTGGTGAGAAGGATCGAATACTATCGATTTGTATCAAAAAACGAAAATCGATAATCATGTATGTACTCGTATGATATGTATATGTATTTTTTAAAATAAAAACAATTGCATGATATGTATATTTGTTTTTATTTTAAAAATTTTTGTTACAAAAATTTCTGGTCTTACATGTGATGAGTGTTTCTTATTTTATTTGTAAAAATAAATAAATAAAAAATAAAAAACATTTGCTTAAAAAAAACATTTCAGCTAAAAAATTTATATCCGGTGGGCTACTTAAAAGTTTACATTTAAAAATGCTATAAAACAAAAACGGTTCGAAATTTTGCCAAATTTATTTTTTTGTTGTGAAGTACAAATGTTAGAAATGAAATATTATTTCTTTCTCATGGCTGACGCGGCTAGCCTCACAGTACCCCATTCGATCGATTAATTTTCGAGAACGTTTTTGAGTGTATGGGGTCGTTTCTCGGCAATAGCATTATGAATGTTGACCTGCAAGTGCTCAATTGTCTCTAGTTTGTCGGCATAACATTTGTCTTTAGCGGAGCCCCACAGAAATAGTCTAACGGTGTCAAATCGCAGCTTCTAGGCGTTCAACTGACATCACCATTTAGGCTTTCATTATTCGACTTTTTTGAAAAAGCCGTTTTCGGTTAATAATTATTGAAATAAGTGGTTAACTGGTTCTTTTATTTAAATAAAATTGTTCCTAATTCTTGAAGCGCAGAGCTGGACCATGTCGTTTTAAAATAAACAGAAGCTGACAGAGAGCTTAAAATTAAAATGGCAATCAGTAACAAATCCTATAAAAGCTATATCAAAACGGTGTGCGGAAGTCATACAAATAAAGTTTATTACACAAAGTACTGAAAGTGGCTTAAGTTTCGAACAGCTACTCAAGGAGCTAATTTCGTTTTTTTCTTGCATTATTCGGTAGAGAATGGAATTAAAGGTTTGTTATTATAGTTATTATTTAGGTGGCTAAGATAGCATGAATTAAATACTTTGAAAAAATCTATTAGTAATATACGAGTTCTAAATTGCCTCGACAAGAAAAGTGCCTTCACTAACTAATATATCTGCCGTTCGGAACGGGCGTTTGTAGGTCACTCTCAATGAGTTTAGTTGATCATTCTCCATATATAAAAATGAATATTTATTTACAGAAGATGAGAAAAAGTTATTGTTGCTCAAGTGTGCATATCTTTTTCAAACTACCTTGGCTTTAAAATTCTTTGTGGGACGTTCAAAGTTGTCATATACTTATTTAAATTAACCGGTTATTCGTGTCAAATCAACCGGTTTATTCGGTATTCGAAAAATTAAGATTTTGAAAAAACGGTATTTGACAAAACCAAAAAAACCGGTCGAATAATACCGATCTCCTATAACGTACCACCCAAGATGAAAATGAGCGTCATCCGAAAAGATGATTTTTTTTGGCAAAATCGACATCATCGGTCGGTATCTCGTTGGCCCATCTAGCGAAGCGAAAACGATGCGGATGGTTATGCAGCTTCAATTCTTGAACCAACAGAACTTTGTAAGGCGTCATATCGAGATCTTTTCGCAAAATTCGACATTAACTGGTGTCTCAAATGTTCAATTCTTGAGAACGATGACGTGTTAATATTGATGGATTCTTGCGCACACTCTCAGCCACAGCTTCGATATTTTCAGGTGTACGTATTTTACGAGCACGCTTACGTCTCGGCGTCGCTGCTCAAGCATATTGTCAGGTTCGAAATAACAGCTGGTTAAGATTTTAACCGATCTATGGACCATAAAAACGATGAAGTTAAAGAAAAATGTAATGTGACAATCTCTCACGAAACGGTAAGGAAAGTTTTAAAAAATAATTTTTTTAGTGTCAAATAACTCTTTACATATCTATTGTTTTTTACTCAGTTGAAGAGGAGTGTGGTGTTGTCAATTGTCATTAGCCGGTTCATCAGGCAGTTTTTAAATATAAATAATAATCAAGGGCAGCACATAAAAAACGTTTAACAACCGTCTGACTTTTGGCATAACGTTATATTTTGTGCTGAAATGAAAATGGTATAGTATTATAACGATGGGCATACAAGAGTGTGGAGAAAACCCTCAACATCGCTTGAAAAGAACATTATCGTTCCAAATGTTATATTTTAAGAAATATCAACATGGGTTTAGGAGCGCGTCTCTAGGGAAAGCGTAGAAGACTTTGCTTTTATAGAATCAACAGTGGAAATATAAATAATTGGTTAAAAAAGCTACTACATAGGAAGGTCATACCAAATATTAAAAGTCTGAAGAATGTTTTAATTATCCGCTAAAGATAATGCAAACACATTTTCTAATTTTTGTGTAAAGAGTTAGCTGACAATACCAAATGTGAACAAAATTTGTTTCTGTTAAATTTCTTATGTGTTTTGAACTGAATTTGTTTTATATTTTACTAAAGATTTTAGAAGATATGTATGTGTATTATTATAATAAATTAAATAAATTAGTGTTAGGAAGCAAAAAGTGTCTTATATAAAAAAGTACTACCAAAAGAAGTCCCAAAAACCAAAGTGAGTTAAAGCTTTAATTTTGGAAGAATGGAATACAATATCAACAGAATACTATATGTGCAAAAATTAATTTATTCGATGAAAAGGCGTCTGCAAGCCGTGATTGATGCCAATGGAGGCCACACAAAATATTGACCATTCTGCAATCAAAGATCCACTCCATTGTTTAATATTAGAACTTATGTAAAAACATTATTCACAAAAAAATTATGTAGTTTCTTTTGTTTTTAATCCTATTCTTTAGTCTTACTTCTTGCTTTTTTCCTTGCTATTATTTGTTACTTAACACCCAGCTGAAAATTAAATAATAAACAAAAATAGTATATATTAAACAGTTGTTTTTTTTTTAAGATGAAAGTCATATTTTCACTATGTCAAAACATTTTCTTGACAAACTGTATGTATATACTTTATATATGTAAATATCCACGTGCCTTAAAATTTTTTATATAAACATATGTATGTGGTTCATATATAACAAGTTAAGCAGGCATGTTACTTCAACATGTTTCATGTAATTTTATATGACCATCATATTATTTTTAATCGAATTCATAGTTAAGCATACAATAATTTTGTATTAATTTAACATAAAACTTATGTTGTTATAACTTTTCTCAATGTTGATTCAATAAGAATTCATATTATTTCAACATGATTATCACTTTGATGTAACTAAAACTACTATATTAATTTAACATGATTTCTAGTTGTTTTAACATGAAACGATAATGAGGCAAAATCATTATTAAAAAATGTTGAATCAATCTTGTTTTAAATGATTTTACAATGATTTTTTTCTGCTTGTACGCGTGATGGTTATCATTACAAATTCCATATGTTTTTACAAGGTAGTACAAGTTGCAAGAAGAATGTTAGTGTCAAGAATCACTCACCCAGCATGTTTTGATTAAACCAAAATATTAAAAATTTAGAACATTTTTAAAAACCTCTATTTACCATATTATGTCTTTCGAAAACCAATGACTGTGACAACAAACTGGTTCGGTAAAAATTCTTATAGACGCACAACCGACATGATTCAGTCTACTCCTAATTTATTGTTGTTCTACCCCTAATTTATTGTTGTTCTTTTTTTATATTTGTAATTTCATGTTATATATGGAACATGCATATATTAACTCTTGTTCTTGTGTATAATATATAAGGAATAACAGATATACAATAAAAAAATGCTTTTACCATTCACTGCCTTCCCATACTATAGCAAATTTCGTATACAGTCAGCTTCAAAAGAAAGTGAATTTAAAACGGATTTTAAAAAACCAAGTACCATTTGATTCATAACTAAACATACTCCTTTAATAAATTTAATAATGGAACGGTTTGTATATAAAATACCGTGTAAAAACAGCTCTAAAGTTCAATAATTTGGAATAAATGGGATTAAAAATTGGTTTATTTGAAAAATATACACATATTTATCCAGTTTACTTAACCATAATCAAGTCAGAAAAACGTTATAACAAATCCAGTCAAAATGTGCCTCAGAGGCACATTCAAAGTTTTTACGGGTTCGCCAAATAATTTTTGTTTTTTTTGAAAATGCTATAAAAAAAGCTACTGAATATTTTCTCAAATTTCTTTTTTTATTTGAAAGTACAATCCTTCCGGTTAATAATGGAAAACAATTTCCTACACGATCGGTTAAATTTTTAAGCACATTATCGATTGTGTGCAGCTGTATTTCACCAATAGCTTCACGAATATTGTCCTTTAAAGCGTCAATTGTCTCTGGCTTGTTGGCGTAACACTTATCTTTGACGGCACCCCACAAATAATAGTCAACGGTGTCAAATCGTAGCTCCGAGATGGCCAAACGACATCAGCTCTGCGGCTGATAATGCAATCTTCAAAAACATGGCGCAAAACATCGAATGTAGCTTCGACTTTGTGGCACGTAGCGCCGTCCTGTTGAAACCAAATGTTGCTAATATCCTCCTCTTCAATTTTTGGGAACAAAAATTCGTTCAACATGGCCCGATAACGATCGCCACTGACTGTAACGGCCACTCCTTGCTCATTTTCGAAGAAAAATGGCCCAATTATGCCTCTGGACCAAAATTGGCATCAAACAGTGACTCGTCTTTTCAATGTATGCGTGCGGGTTTTCTGTGCCCCAAATGCGACAATTTTGCCTGTTTACATACCCGCCAAGGTCAAAATAAGCTTCATCTGAAAAGATGATTTTTTTGGCAAAATCGGCAAAGTAATGTCGCAATATTTCCCAGCGTTGTCCAAATCAGACATGAGATAAGTGTTACCATTCACGAAATAAGCACTAGTTGAAAAAAAACGTTAGATGGCGGATAACAGATTCTTATGGTACTCGATAGCACCTATCTGAAAATGATACAACTTATCAGGTATTTTTCTTTCAGCCTTTTTTATCACATAGTTTTTTGTCTTGTATAATTTTTTTTGACGCGTAAAATATAAAGCACATTTTTTTTTCTACAACTTCAGTTGTAAGAATTTCTTTTTTGTTTTCTAAGAATTTTATAAAGCTTTAAATAAGTACAGTTTTAAATACATATAAAATGTTTAAATTCATCGTATTGTGGCGAAAATGAAGATACCGACATTTAAAGCCATAAACTTTTTAATGGAAATTATTCTATTAGTTTGTGTCAAGGCTACGATCACTCTTCCAAGGGTGAATAGTATTGCCAACACCTCTATAAGTCGGATATGTAATTCAAATCTTAACGGAAACTAAATAGTATTGTATTTAGATTGTGGAATGTACTAGAACATTTGAAATTAATCTTTATTTACTGTAAAAGGCGCCTCATTCTGCTTAGTCGGTCAGTTATAAGTCAGCAGTCATAGAGTAAAGTCATGCTAAGAGTTGAGTATTGAAAAACTTTGTGTATTAAGCGCAAGTTAAATATGTTGGACACTGTATAAAGTTAATTTGGGAAATAAATACTGTATGAATACATACATATGGTTTAAAAATACATACGGTTTAAAAAGGATAAAACGTAACAGTATTTTAAAAGACTGAAATTAAAATGAAATTCTAGAAAATTATGGTGTACGCTTCCTCTTGCCTTTGACTGTATTCTTATTAGCTAGTCATGTATTTATGCACTACATATGCAGTACATATACGTATGTATAATGTGTTTAGCAGGTGTCAGGAGCCTTACAATACAACTCGCTATCCTTTTGACATTCTATTAGATTATGATAAAAAATTTAAGATATTTACGAGTTTGTGTAACTATAGCAACAAATGATTTTTTGTATGTGTAAATTAAGCAAAATCGATTTTACTTTATTTATATTTATGTATGTATGTACCTGCATATGTACATATGTAAGTGATATATAATATATATTATACATATATATATATATATATATATATATATATATATATATATATATATATATATATATATAATATAATATAATATATATTATATTATACATGCAATGTACATACATATGTATATATTATTGTAAAAAATTAATTGAACTATTCATGCAACATTCGTAGTACAAATTTTATAATTATTGTCGTATAACTGTAGTGATTACATGATTGAGGAGTCGCAGAACAAAACGTACTTTTTCACATATTGAAATTTTTGGGAAATTGACATTTATTTATTTCAAGCCCGTTAAAAAATATCAATAGATCAATAACCGCTATAGGATACCACATTACATGTAAATAATGTTCGATATCAAGCTTCTTTTATATTGGAAAAGTACGTTTTGTTAAAAGGAAAGTATAAAAGAACGTTTTGTTAAAATAAATAAAATAAAACTAAAATATTTTACTTCTAATATATAGATATATATATTTCTAACATATGAATATTGTTACGAAAATAAGGCTGGGCACCACAGCCTTTATTTCATCGCTAACATAAATAAACAAAAGCTGCAAGAACAACTATACGTGCTGTTTACAAATAACCAAATCTACAACAACAACCAGAGATAAAATAAATAAAAATAACACTGCTACAACAATAATTAAGCAGCAAAGAAAACAAGTAACAGACAGCAACAACAAATACTAAGAGCTAAAAGAGGTAGATGTCCACATACGCATGGCTACAAAAGAATTAAAAAGAAATTAAGAGAAAGAAGTGGGATCTACCTGAAGTATCGAGAGGTTCGAGAGCTTTCGATGTGTTGTTTACTCAGCCATATAAAAAGGACAGCGATGCGAACAGCAATCAGTTTATGTGTCGTAAACTCAGCGAGTTTAAGTAAAGTTAACTCAGCGAATATGTTACTGGTGTGAAGAGAGTTTATAAGGAGTAAACTCGTGAAGCTAGTAGTGAAGTAAAAACCAGTTTAGTTGGAGCTAACTCAGTAAAGAGAGTTAAGTGTGGATAACCTCTGGTTGAAAAGCTTGTGATCGAACCTAAGTTATAACTACGATCGGGTTGGAAGATCTTTGGGAAGAAAGACCTGTCGAGTAATTGTTGTTGTTTACAAAGTTGTAAACAGACAGAGTAATTAAGAATAAAACTTGTCATTGTCTGTAAAAAGATTACAAGCAGTGATGCACATAGCTGTGTTAAATAAATGATTTTTAATTAAAACCAAACCCAAAATTTATTTTATTTGAACTACAATCTACGAACTCAGAAAAACACGTTCTTAAAAAGGTAAAAACGTAACAATATTTTACTTCTACTCGTAATATTTTTATGTTGGCAAAATTGTGAATAACGGTAAGGAGGAATTTCAATAGAGACAAGCGCACAGAAGACTAGCAGATTTATAGAACTAGCCTAATGGTTGCAACTGTACATGTGTGTCTGTATATTCCCGCTTTTCACGTGTAACCTTCAGGTCACGGATCAAGAGTCTTGCGCGTAGAATATTTACCCCGAACAGCGTATTTTGGGCGATTGGCTCCTTCAAACCTTACATAGCTCCAGGTAGGAATGTGATATTTCCGGATCTATTGTAGAAGAGTTCTGACGTAATCCTATCAAAGGGTTATGTCCCACAAGCGTCTGGGAGGTGACGGTTATTTTTATACCAAAGGCAGTGATCTTCCAAAATTGTATAGACAATGGAAAGATTGTCCTTTAGGAGAGGTACATTGTGGATCGCCCTCTTCATCCGAGTCAGTTCGCGTACGTGAAAGGGGCACACTGTGAGTACCAGAGAAGTGATTCTTTGTGCCTTATTCGATATTTAGAGCGCCTTTAACAATATAGACTTGACACCATTGCTATGTGTTGGAAAGAACGGGGTTGGAAAAGTACATTTTAGCTTGGATCAGTTCCATTCTTAGGAGCAGGGGCATCAGCTCGTCTACTGATGGGGAGAAATCCACTGTGATGGCGTCAAAAGGGTGTCCTCAGGGTGAAGTACTTTCTCCATTATTATGGACGGTAGAGGCGTCAGTGTAATTGATTATTTTGATGACCTCGTTTTAAAGGTCTGTGGGAAATATGAGAGTACGTGGTGCGATCCCATGAGAGGAGCCCTGGTCTGGGTGTGAAATTGGTGCACCCAGTAATGGCTCTCAGTGAAACCCTCAAAATAGTTGTTATACCTTTTACAAGGAGATATAGTTTATCATGTGACTGGGTACCTTCCTCAACGTTTCTAAGAAGGTTAAGTACCTAGGTGTCATTCTAGATAGGAGGCTTAGTTGGAACTTGCACATTGGTGTCCTCTCGTGCGATAAGAGCCCTTTGGGTAAGTTGCTCCTCCTACAGGAAAACATGGGGTATTTCGCCAAGAATAACACTATGGATATATACCAATATTATTCGGCCCTTTATCACTTGTAAGGCGATAGCTTGGTGGAGAAAAGCTGAGGAAGCTACCACCATGAATAAATTAGGAAGGGTACACAACATATCCAATAGCGGCCTTGGAGGTTTAACACCGCATCACATCTATGTGATACAGGTGGAGCATGTTCGGCGACAAAATGTTTCATCAAACGGTCCCAGAATGCGTCGGAAAGTCTGTCCATTCTACGCAGGGTGATTGGGGAACCATCTTCGGCGCTGGATGTTATGCCGTTCGATCTGTGCTTAGAAAGGAGATTCAGGGTTGAATTTGCAGACCTAATGTGGCCTTAGTTCGGAGTGAGTTTGATGTAAACTGGTATATTTATGGCTCCAAAATGGTGCTGGTGTTCATGGACCTAACCGAGATCTTTCCCACTTGGAAAATCACTGAGTGTTTTCCGGGCTGAGATCATGGTCATTATTATACTTATGTGCGTAGATCAACCTAAACAGTTGGCTCAAGGGTAAGGCCATTAAAGTTTTCTTTACGTTAAGGGCAGTTATGATAATAATGATAAATATTAAAAGAAGTCAGAATTTTGATGTTTTTGTATCGAGTAGTTCTTAGAGTAAATATTTAGTATTCTTACACGTGTGTCCATGCTTTTGTAGTGTTAATTTTCGAAGTTATTTTACATTTTTATGTATGAATCTGTTTTGAAGACTTTGTTTGATTGAAATAGTAAAAACTCTAGTTTATATTTTCCTAACACTTTGCCTAACACACATTTTCCTAACACTTTGAGCAAACTAACATCTAACAATAAAAAATAAAAACAATGAAGAAAAAAGATATATGTATATATGTATGTATGTAAATATTGGAAAACTTTTACTTTTAGCGGCTTGCACAACTAATTCAAAAATATGGTGGCGATATGCATGGAACATTATATTCCGTCCAAATTTCATCTCTAGCAGTGTGCAAGCTCCATTTAATCTGCCGGTGCTGGAATATGTTGTATCAAACACGAAATGTTTAACTTTTTGCAGCAAACCCCATTTCTCCAAACTACCAAAATCCCAGTTGAAATTTCTTTGCCCGATTCTGAATGAATGCGTAGAACTCCCAAGAGCTGTTCTGACCATTAAAATTAAAAAAAAACTTTGTAACCTATAAGGACCAGTCGAACATATGGTATGTATATATATATATTATGTATTCAATGCTGTCATTTTAAATTATTATTATTATATTGTTTTATTAAAATCCGTATATAGTACTTATAAATAAATAATAACTGATTCCATCATATTCGATTAGAACTAGTTTCATATTCTGGACAAAAAGTTGACTCTGATATTAATTTTGATTGACAATCATTTAAAGTAAGTTATTACTTGTAGAACTGGTCCGAATTAAAAAATTAATAAATAATGTCATGTTTACACTAGGCATCCATTTACTTTGTTCGCTGTTTTAATTACTTACATGAAAAAGAAAACAAATTTAATTATTGAAACGAGCGGACTTTTGTTTTTTTTTTGTTTTGTTCTTTACATTACTTTGTTTATTTAATTTACAGAGTAATTGAAATTGTCTTACTCACAATTTGAATTATTCACTGTTAAAATTTTGTATTGGAATTATGGAATTAGGCTTAGAACTATGGGGTTAAGTTACGAATTAGAGAGCGGCTTACAAAAAAATTTATCGTGAAAAATACTCCAGTGATACTTGGCAAAAAAATTTACTTAAAGTAAATAAATGTTATATTGTGACATAACGAAAATAGACTAAAGTCAATTTTTCTGAAATGGTTTATTTACTTGTAGGCTTTTTACAATAAGTTACATATGTATATAAAAGATGTAGAAAATATGAAATATTTGATTACATTGTTAAAGGTTTTTTTCATTAAATTATTCAATTATTTTAAACAAATTATTAAATTTTTTTCATATCTATTTTATTCCTTCGCATTTTTTGCTTTGCTAATGATATAAAAAAAAAAAATAATTCTTCAAACTTTTCCTTGTAGTTTTGGTATGGGTATTAATGGGTTATTAATGGTATTTTAATATTAGTTATTTATTATTTAATATTTGTGATTTTCCTGGTGATGACACTTAAATGATCTCACCCGCTGATTAAAATAGTTATATAAATTACTCTGTTCGAACGACACCTTTCTAGTTGGTTTTGAAATTTTTACTGTTTCTTTTTTCTTTATTAGCTAAAACCAGGCGAGATTTGCTACCACAATTTTAAATTTTATCTTGTATGTTATTTTAATTATATTTTTTACTTTTTTTCACCTTTTGTCTCCTTCCGGTCTAATTCCAGGCATTTGAGAGAGCATATAGTTCATTCCAGAAAAACACTGTAGAATCTGACGCTTAGCTGTATACAGTCAAACACACATTCATTTTTATACATATATAGATTGCTTTTATCCAGTATGATGCTTTAATTGTTGGCGTTCTCCACATACTATATGTATATAAAATTCAATATTTAGTATGAATGGAAGGCGCCAGTTACTATCTGATGCTGTGTATTGTTCACGACTTTGGTAGAACCTAATTTAGAAACTTCTACTATGAAGATATACAAAAATGAAAAAAATATTTTCTTCTCAAGGTAAATGAAATATGATTGGGCTTAACAGTAATGACAGTAATTTTCCATTTTGTAAGTCAATCTTGTAGTAGGTTAAGCTGATTCTGTACATAAAATTAGGCTGTAGCCGAGGATTCATGATAAGTTATTATTGCTGTATCATCAGCGTATGTTGCTATTGTTGCTTTCTCATAAGTGGCCATGTCGGACGTATAAAATTTGTACAGCATTGGACAGAGTACGCGGAAATAAATGGATTAGCTGTTTCGGTATTTTTTAGTTTGTATAATCTTTTCTTAAAGATATTGGAAGCTCGATTAAAAGTTGTTTTATCAATTGGGTTGTTGTTTGCCATACTCTTCTCAATTTCCGTTTGTGCAAAATCATCTGTCTTATTTCTTGATTGTTATTAGTTTGCATTTGTTGTGGAGTTGATGAAAGTGCCGCTTCATGAATGAGACAAGTAAAGTTTTCTAAGGCTGTGTCCAAGTCATAGCTAGTTTTAATATCCGTTTTAGATGAAATAAGCTTCCGGTTTAAGAATGTGTTCTTCGGCAAAGTGTCATAGTTAAGTATGATTGATGAGTGATCTGAACTTAAGTCGTAATTATCTTTAGTATTTAAAAGATGTGTTGGTACTCCAGAATAGATAAAAAAAAAATCGAGCAAGTTAGGGATTTTACGCCTATCGCTTGACCAATAAATTGGTCTACAAGTAGATAACGTTCTATAATTGTTTGTGGTTCCGCATTTGCAAAGTTCTTTTCCTTTTGGGTTTTTAATTCTAGGGTACTTGGCATTGAAGGCACCACAGACTATAAAACTATTTCCTAGTTTTTTAAAGAAATTTTCATAGTCTTGATATGTTAGACTGTGTTTAGGAGGGAAATATACTGAATATATAGAAATAGCAGTGTTGCTACAATTTATTCCACTTCCCTGTATGGAACTCCTTATTACTGGGTCTAAAACTTTGTATATTAGGTACGCTTTAGTTAATATAGCCGAACTAGCGTAAGCCCTGTAATTTGAATGATTTTCTTCAATTAAATCAAAGTTTTTAATTCTAAAATTTGTTTTCGACGTGAAATGTATTTCAAAAATTAGTAGTATGTCTATATTATTTATTTTAAGCACCATTCGCACTTCATGCTGCAATATTCAAACCTATTTGCATAACTTGGTAATAATGATCGTCATCAGACTCATCCATTTTTATAACATAGCTTCCATTTTGGATAACATATTAATGTCATTATTACCTATATTGCCTCTATCAGCTTGTGAATATGATATATGTTCTGTCCGATCGGCATTAACAAAGCCTTTAGGCTGTGAACTTAATTGGGGAAATCTTTTGAATTAACTTGAAAACATCGAGTCGCAGGCCTATATCACACGTTTTTCGATTGCCTTTTGTACACCAATTTCTGATAAACTCTGCAGCCTTTATAATTAGCTGTATGATTCAGAGAGCAATGAGCGCAACTTGGAGATGTATTGATGTCCTGTTTACATTGAGCTGTTGGATGATCATTTCCACGCGCATATAAATGCTTTTTAACAATATGTTTTTGTGTGTCAAAATTGCTGACAACGAAAGCACTGAACTAGGTCATTTTCCTTTTTAGGTGAAAGAAAGAAAGAGGAGGTGTCTGTGGTTTAAAAAGTAGACGCTACTAATAAATTTCGAGCAAGATTTCAAATCTAATTAACTAGATTTTCTTGTAACGTAAATAGGCTATTTTATGTAAAACTAGCTAAAATCCGGTGTGCTTAGCTCCCTCCATTATAACTATTATCTTGAATGTTAGTTTAATTCATTTTTTTACCTTTTTTTCCCTTCAGGTCCAAATCCAAACATTTGAGAAAGCCTTTAGTTCCTTCCAGAAATACACTATAGAATCTGTCGCTTAGTTGTACACAGTCTTCAAGCAAACACACATAAATTTTTGTATATAAGATTCATATATACGAGTGGATATTACAAAATTCAATATTTAGTACGAATGGAAGGCGCATATAGACTTATATATATATTTTAAGCTATTTGTACGAAATACGGAAACTTTATCTTTAACCATTCTCAAGATATATATAAAGAAGTAAATATTTAGATTTTATGGGAAGTACCATGTCCACTTGTCCAAATCCTCCCACATTGTGACTGATGATTTATATTGACTCTGAAGTCATTTAGACCAAAAATTCAAAAGTTTCACTTCAACCGCTCTCAAGATATACAAGAATCAATATTTACTTTGTATGGGAGGTACTGCGCCTATTAATCCAATTCCGCTCAGTTTTTGACTAATGATTTGAATTGACCGTGAAGTCAATAACAGCAAATTCTAAAACTTTAACACTTTAACACTTCTCAAGATATACTAAAATCATTATTTGCTTTGTATGGGAGATACCACGTCCACTTGTTTAATTCCGCCTACTTTCTGACTACTGATTTGTATTGACTACGAATCTATTTGGGCCAAATTTAGCGACTTGTTCTATTACCATTTTCAAGATATAGAAAAATAAATATTTACTTTGTTTGGGCGTAGACCGTCCAGTTGGAACTTTTAAAACTTATATATTCCAGACATACAGAGAGATACTGTAAAAATTTCAAGGAAAACCACTGCATTCGATTGGCATAAAATTTGGTTATCAAAATCTGTTCTTTAAGTGTACCAATAAGAACTAGAAAGAATTTTTTTCAGTAAACTGAGGCAAATTACATGGAGAAGTTTGGTTTATTTTGTTTATTATAAAAAATCATTATTATATTGTCGCTAATGAATAAGAACGTATGTATATACGAGTACACACGAGTATGTACTCGTATGTATTTATGAATGCCAAGCAATGCCATCTTTTTAGAATTAATTTTTTTAAGGAGCCGTCAGACCGATATATCGCTAGTAAAAAGAGAGTGAATGATTTTACATTTCTACATTTTATTAAAAAATTAATTCCAATTTGTTCTTCTACGGCATTAAACAATTTACAAAATTTCAAAAATTTGGGTCAAAAAATTAATATCAAATTAAAATTTTTCAAAAAATTTATTTATTTATTTGGTATTCTTAAGGCCCCAATACAATTAGATTATATAGTAGAGTATCACTATTTGATCGAATAATGAAAATAGCCAATTTCGAGTAACAAATAACTCGAACAATGTGTGTCAATTAATCGAGCAACTTTGGTATATAAAATTTGGGGTGTAAAATAGCAAATGTTTATGACTATTTTGTTTTACGATTATATTATTTGCTAAAATTGTATTTAAAAATGAAACACGTATATATATATATATATATAACGATTTTAAAAACAACCTAATATATATATATATATATATATATATATATATATATATATATATATATATATATATATATATATCACTTCTTTTTGTTTCCATTATCATCTTGCGAACATAATTTTGCCTGCTTCCTGATCAGCCATTACTGGTTTATTAGACATTTTAGTTAACGATTTTAAAATCAACCTAAATTCCACAAGGTTACCCAATAGAAATAATTTTTTTTAAATATATTTCCAAAACCTAAACAACAGAGATGGCAATCAAATCGTGCAATCGATTGCTTAAGATTGAATCTGACCAAAATATACCAGACGATGATCTTTAAGAAGAAAAAGATGTGGATCTATTGCACCGCAAGTTTTTGTTTTATCTCCTACACTATTCTTAATATTTCTTAACGACTTTCTTCTTCTTACTTCCAATCCTATCCACTCTTTTGTTGATGACAGCAACATTTGTCATTCATGTTATTTTGATCGTAGGCCGATTGGGGCGAAAAAGATGAAAATGAACGACACACTCTCAAGCGATCGGGCAAAAATCTCCGAGTGTGGTCGTGCGAACAGTCTCGATTTTAATGCAAGCAAGACCCTATGTTACTTTTTGATACTCAGACGTGGTGTTATGTTGTCATCTGTGTCCATGGGTAATGTAGATATTTTGAAATCAGATGCTCTGGATGGGCATGAGAATTCACCGTGGCGTTCGTTGGAACGATAACATATTTCATGTGTCGAAAGAAGCATTCAAACATTAAGACAGTGTACGAAATACTTTACTCCATCTGATCTCCTTAATATTTACATGACCTATAACCGACCCAAAATGCTATACAGCTCTCATGTATTGGCAGGTGCTTCAAAGTCATAATGGATTGATTTTAAGGCGACGATATGTCGAAGTGAAATTTAATAATTTTATTTTAATATATTCATTTACCTAAGTCGCTGGCAAGTTTTCTGACCAAATGAACATAAAATAAGGATAATAAAGGATTTTTATATTTTACAACAAAATATGCACGCAATGTGCAAACTCATCCATGCTTCGCGTTTCATTTTCATTCATTTTTGTGTACCTTTCCTCAACACAATACATACATATGTATGTATGTATGTGCATACATATATATGTTAGTTATTAAATTAAAAATGTAATAATAAAACACTACGAATAAAGGAAAAGAAAAACTGTAAAGAGTAGAAAACATTGAAAACTATTAAGTTTTTACATTATGTATTACAGTAAAACTTCAATATGACAAACCTGAAGGGAATCAAAAAATGCTTCATTATAGCTATATTGTTGGGATGTGGAAATTGAAACACGGACTGATTTATAATTAGAAGAAAAAGAGTTTTATCAAAACACATCTATTCAACCGAAAGTACGAAACAAGAAGAAGAGTATGATAGATAATAAGGTAAGGATTTCACAAAAGATACATAAGATCAAAGGGATGTCAGATTTTCAATTGCCAACATATATATTCGTTATACGTACATAAGGTGTACTTCAAAATGATAAGGTCACCTTAATATTTGCTCAATTCATCCAAACTATAAAATGTTACGTATGGTCACCTTATTAAAAAACAATCTACGTTCAAATAAGTGAATAAATAATAAGCCGGTTTTACTTTTAGAGATGTACCTTTATATTAAGTTTATTTAAATTTATGTAAATAAGTACAAAATTCAATGCATCAAAATGAAAAGGGTCATTTATCCAAACTTTTATTTAAATTAAGCATTAACCAATTATTTTTAATTTATACAGTTCCCATTTCCTTATATTGTCTTAAAAATACGAGATGGCATCGCACTTACTAAATTGTCCAGAACGTTGAAGCGGATTTCGCGCCAGCTGTGATAGGATACAACCCACAGCGGAAGAAAGAATTATCTCGCAAGCTTCAAACTGGGATGGACCTTACAAGGTAGTCAAGAGGCTAAACGATGTGATATACTGAATACAGAAATGTATAAAAATGAAAGTGGTACATCTAGAGTAACTTGCGAGCTATGGGAAGAAAGATAATGATCCTATTCGGGACGAACAGGCTTAAGTGGGGGACAGCACTTTAAAGCTGTATTCTGGGATTTTAGTAGATATGTGCCACCCTGTCAATTTCGCAGTACTGCCAAATCTTATTATTATCTTATCTTAACGTTACATTTGAATTATCGATTATGAAAATAGAAGATGGTTGAAATTTCCGGAATCTTCCAAACTGTAGGCAATTAGTTATATAGAGCCTGCTTTACCTACACGACAGTTAATTATCGTTTGACTGTCAATAAATAAAGTTGTGTTAAAGCGAAAATAAAAGTGGTGTATAAACGAATATTTAGTGTTGTATTAAGACAAACAATATAAAAGTTATAGTGAAGTAAATAAATAAAAATGTAAAACAATAAATAAAGCGGTGTTTGTTGTATTTTAACGCAATTTAAATGAACTCAAACGTTGTAAAAATGTTAAAACGTAACAATACATATATACTTTCAAACATATTTAGATTTCGTTGTTTTAAAGCCAGTACTTCATTCTGACTTCGTTGTACAGAGGCTTTGAATGAATACTTCGTTATATAGAGGTCTTATAGCTGATAATTTCATCTTTATAGCTATGGTACATTTTTGTATGAAAAACTTTGCTATAAAGAGGGTCTCAAGGGCTCAGAATTATTTCGTTGTATTGAGATTTTCGTTGCAACAAAATTCGTTATATCGGCATTTCATTGTATATGTACATATTTATATTAATATATAATAGTGAAAGGCCAATGTAAGCGGCATGCGGCATGCGGCATGCGGCATCTGGCGGCAAAAATATTACCAGTTCACAAAAAAATAGTTTTTTTTATAAAAGTATTCATACAAAAAGTTTGACACGTTATATTTTATTTTATTTGGCAATGCCTAAAAGCGGCCTAGAGCCAAAGTTGAATTTAGTTTAACTTTTTTGCCGCTTGAATGTGTCAGATTTAAAAAATATAAATATATATTAAAAAATAGGAAAAATAAACAGCGAAAAATTTATTTTGGTAGTAAAAAATATTAAAATTTGTATGTTTTAAAAAAATTTTTTTTTATTTTATATTTTCAATACAAAAATTTCAATCTAATTTGCCACTTTAATTTGCCTAACAAAATAAGTTTAAGCGGCAAACAAAATATCTGATTGCTTTTCAAACAGGATCTGATGGTCAACAAGATCAAATGCTTTTGAAAGATCATAAAAGATACCAGCAACACCATTATAACCTTCATCCAACCCACGAGATATAAAATTAATAACATTAACAACAGCATTTTCAGTACCAATTCCCTTTCTAAAGCCATATTGGCTATAATGTAATAAGCTGTTATATATGAGATAAGTTGAAAATTGTTGATGGATAATTTTCTCAAAAATTTTATCTATTTCATCTTTTATGGGTCTATAATAGTACAATCAAAAAGTCCATAAGATGACAAATATATGGCGTTATTAAAATTTTGTCAATGTGATTTTTATTTCGTACTAACCTTCAAACGATATGTGTATAAATTTGACAGCAATCTGAATATTGATTCGTAAATTATAGTGTTTTGTGTGAAGCAACTTTTGTTATTGAAAAAATTGAAAGAAGTGAATTTAGAGTTTTGATAAAAAAAAAAAATAAAAAAAATCCAGTGGAAACCAAACAATAGCTTGATAAACATTATCCAAACTGTGCTCTATCGAGACAAATGGTAGAGAAGTGGTTTGCTGAATTTAAACGTGGTCGTACAAGCACAAATAATGCAGAGCGCAGTAGACGCCTAAATAAGGCTGTTATTCTAGAAAACGTAAAAAAATCCACAAATTGATTATGAACGATCACAAATTGAAGTTGCACGAGCTAGCTGACATTGTAAAGATATCAGATGATAGTGTTTTTACCATTTTACACAAACATTTGGCTATGCGAAAGCCTTGTACAAAGTGGGTGCCACAAGTCGATGAAAACGATAGCAAAACTGAATAAATTTGGCTTCGAATTGCTTATCCACCCTCCATTGAATGCTTGCTTGAAGAAGTAAACGCTGAAACTGAGGTCTATTTTGACGAGAAAGAGAAATCGTACTATAAAATGGTATCGAAAAGTTGGAAAACTGCTATACTCGTTGTATAGCCCTCGCGGGCAACTATGTTGAATAATAAAATCGAGTTTTGTCAATTTTTTTTTTACTTATACTTATATATTGAATGATCTGTTACATATCTCCTTTGTTGGCATTTACGGTTTTTGTTATTGGAACAATTTTGGTTATTTTCAAAACATATGGGTATTCCGATGTCAATATAACATTATTAAATATATTTACTAAATATGATTTAACTTAATGAATAAATTTGGCGGTAAGCTATCATGGGCAGAGGACTTATTATTAGAGAGATTAAGTAAAATTTGCGAAATTACATAATTTGTTGTACTACTAACATCCATCTTTTTTTGCAGAACTTAAACGTTCGGAGACTATTGCATGAATCAGTTGAAGAATAATAAATGTTTTTCTTCATGATGTGATCAATTTGCAAAAAATATTTATTTAACGATCGCATTTTATCTGATCATCAGTAATTAATTCATTATTAAATTTTTTTAAGTTTATTTGGGCTTTAACATTTCTATATGGCTTTCATTTAAGAATTTCCAACACTTTTTAGGATCTTGCTGAAATTTGTATAGGTTGTCATGATAACACTGAGTCATCTATTCTTTGCAGGCATTTTTTATAACTTTACTTATTCTTTTTAAATTATTTCCAATATTAAAATCATTAGGCTTTCGCTTCTTTGTTTTAAGATTCTTCTCTTAGATTTTATTCAATTGTGTAAGCTCTAATATATCCAAGGTGCTATTTCCTCTTTTAGTGATTTTCTTTTATTTATAACTGAAGTTGAATAAATATTAGCATTTGATAAACGTTTGATCAAATTCTAAGTATCAAATGTTAGATTTTCAATTAAACGTTTAGAATTATCATTTAAAAAATGTTCTTTAAATTTTTTGTACCCACAAATCTTTCTTCTAATCTTACAAGAAATCATATTATGATCAGAAAACTCGCATTTGATTACATCAATGTAAAGCGAATTAGAAAAATTTGTAAACACATTGTTACATTGAAGTAGCAGATATCGGAAGTGTAATTAAAATGTAACAATTTATAAAATCATAACACTCAAGCAAGTTCAGCAAGAAATTCGAAGCATTATTTAAGAGGTCAATGAATTAAGAGGTCATAAATTAATTAAATTTTTCACGGTAATACCCATATACATATATATATACATACTTATGTAAGTATAGTTATGTAATTCTTTGGATAAAGTGATAGAGATTTTCAATTCGTTTGATCTTTTTGTCCGCTTATTCTTTTTAGTTTCGTACACAGTGCGATAATATTAGCTGTTTTACGGCTAAAATTAGCTTCAAGTCAGCGTTGCGATATGTATCTTTTCCTATCTTTTCCTAACTTTTTTTAATTTAAAATAAAAAAAAAAAACACACCAAGGATGTAGCATTACAGAAACAATAATTTCTACAAAGCATACTTGGAGGAAAAATTTTAAAATCGCCCGTATGAGTTTTTTGCTAATAAACGAAAGAACTTTTTCAGAAATTTAATTATGAAACTCCTGGAAAAATTGGAGTAGGCCATAGAGAACAATGGCATATATACAGGCTTCGCCAAATAAATTTTTTTTTAAATGCAATAAAAAAAATACTGAATATTTCAAATTTGTTTTTTTATTTGAAAGTACAGTGCTTCTGGTTAATAATGGAAAATAATTTCATTCAAATGGCTGCCTCGGCTCATGCAGTAGCCTCACGATCGGTCCAATTTTTAAGCACATTATCGATTGTGTGCAGCTGTATTTCACCAATGGCTTCACGAATATTGTCATTTAAAGCGTCAATTGTCTCTGGCTTGTTCGCGTAACACTTATCTTTGACGGCACCCCACAAATAATAGTCCAACGGTGTCAAATCTCAGCTCCGAGGTAGTCAAACGACATCAGCTCTGCGGCTGATAATGCGATCTTCAAAAACAGGGCGCAAAACATCGAGTGTAGCTTCGGCTGTGCGCCACGTAGCGCCGTCCTGTTGAAACCAAATGTTGCTAATATCCTCCTCTTCAATTTTTATGAACAAAAATTCGTTCAACATGGCCCGATAACGATCGCCATTGACTGTAACGGCCACTCCTTACACATTTTCGAAGAAAAATGGCCCAATTATGCCTCTGGACCAAAATCCGCACTAAACAGTGACTCGTCTTGTATCGGCTTTTCAATGTATGCGTGCGGGTTTTCTGTGGGCATAATACATATTGAATTTTATTCAACAACTTTATTTTAAGTGTGCAAATTTGATAAAACTGAAAATATGCAATCTGATTTAAAAATTGGATCAATTAATTGTCAGATTTTTCCTTTATTTATTCCTCATACAACAATACATATATAATGACATTTACTTATTATATGCGATATTTTAAATAAATTGCTATTATGTTAAGATCTTTGGCGTTTGTTCTTTTCCATGTTTTTTGCTTCCTTGATTGTTTCGTCCCACTGCCATTATAGTTAATGACACTTCGGGCTTTCACAGATTGTGGCCGATCTACTTCTATTTTCTCCTATTGATTTGTGTTTTTATAGGTTCTTCATTCACTAAACGCTATAAGTCTTCTTTAGTTGTTTCTTATTGGTACACAAATGATTTCGCATTCGATGTCCAAGCTCATCACATAATAGCACAATAACATTTAAATCGGGAATTTGGGAATGCGTTTTCAAGATATTCAAGATAATTAACTTGTGAATTATTATCATATTAATGTGCGTTAAGTTTGAGGTACAGTGGCTTACATTGAAAGTCGGGCAACTCATTACAAGAAATTAAGATGAACGTTAAAGAAAAAAAGTAAGCTTTTTAAAATCTTTTTATTATATTTAATGAAGCACTAATTAAGCAATAAAAAAAAGGAAAAATAAATTTGTGACTGTAACATAAAATTTTATAAAACAAACCAAATTGAGAAACTCAAAATTTGAGCTCACATTGAAAGGGCAGACTTTTATATTTAATTTTAAAACGAAAATTACTATTTTCTTGCATATCTTTTTGATTCTTCACAGCCAATAGTCTCCTTGGGACGGATTCCCGTAGTTTTTTTTCACACATTATGGCTTATCTGACTCCATTCTTCCTGAAATGAGACGTTTAGTTGTTCTTTATTGGTACACGAACGATTTTGCAATCGACGACAAATCATTCCACAAATACTAAATAATATTTAAATCGGGACTTTGGGGAGACGTTTTCAAGACCTTTGGGAAGTTGTACAGCATGTAGCTTTGAGACTTTGGCATAATAAAATTTAAAATTATCAACAATACACAATATGATTGCATTTTCCTTTATATTATTCTTTAAAATGTCTCGGTGAATAGATTTATTCATTGTACCTTCTATAAAAGCGGGCCATATAAGCCTTCATGACTAACCGTTTCTTTAGTGTTTTAGGGAAAAGTTGTTCATTACGGTTACGCCAAACAAATTGAACATAATTTCACCGGAAGACCTTATATTTGTGTTGTGTTGTACTATAATTAAATAATTTTGTAGTTTAAAGTTAATTGAACTTTTAAGACTCGGGTGGGCGGCGATACGTATGGAGGAAGCATAATGAGCAATTTTGT
Organism: Wohlfahrtia magnifica; assembly: GCA_023159175.1. Classification (NCBI taxonomy): domain Eukaryota; kingdom Metazoa; phylum Arthropoda; class Insecta; order Diptera; family Sarcophagidae; genus Wohlfahrtia; species Wohlfahrtia magnifica. The sequence continues at coordinate 3,137,900 of JAKWBJ010000193.1, forward strand.
CCTAAAACCACTGCATAGAAAAAACAAAATGTATTAAACAATATATTCAAAAGTTTTAAAATTGAATGCTTATAGGCAGATTTACTACGTTCCTTTAGAGTTGCGTTTAAAATTTATAACACCGAACGCATATTTGGTTTTTGAATATAAGCGTTCAGTAATAAAAAATGAATTAAAAATTCTACTGAATAAAAAAAGTGTGCTCCTCCATATGTGAATGATTAGAATTTTTTATGGTTAGAAAAACCGTAACCTGAACCGCCATTTACAAAAACAGAATGAAATATATAGCCAATTATTTCATAGAAAATGTAAAATGTTTTGTTCGAAGCGTTCGATCTGAACGTTTTATTTAAAAAACTTGAATGAAACATCTTACATATACTTCTGATCAAATTTAGCTATTTTGTTTTTAACACAGCTACACACACTTCAGAAGTTACCCCACAAACAATTTAAAAAAAGATTTAATCGAAACTAGTATATGGACTTATATGAACATATGTATATAAAACTTTTTTTTATCAAAACAAAAGCTATTTTAACCCTCTCACGTACGAAACTGGTACGCAAAAGATTTTAAGAATCTGAATATATTTTATATATACAAGTAATTAATAAATGTTATTTTAAATACCGCTAAAAAGAAAGAAATTGAATTAGATAGGTAAAAATCTCCAAGGATAAATGTGTTCTAATATGCTTAAACGGACGATAATTACTGGACTGTGAAATTACATAGTTAAGGAGCTAATACAAATGTACGTTCTTAAGTTAAAAACTATTTGTGTTTGCTTTAAACTATACTTACTGTACAAACAAAATTGTATTTGTTGTTTTAAGTTTCGTGATTAGCCAAACCCTTCAGACAAAATAAAGTTTTGTCTATAAATCTTCAGTTGGTATTGGTTATAAAAAAATGGTTTAATTTTAAAGAAAACTTATTTTAAGCAGTTGAGACTCCGGTGTCACATATGCGCCAAAGGGTTAAAGTTTCTACTTTAGTATAAAGAAAAGGAAACCAATTGTGTATACATATTTATATAGGCCAACAATAATTTCGATTTCTATCAAAAAACATTGATTTGTTAGAAAAATGTTTTTGGGAAATTCATATTTTTGGTTTGAGTGAATGCAATACATACTCGTACACTATCAGACAAAATAAAGTATAAATTTTTAATCAATATGATCATTTTGCTAAGAATTAAAAACCACTCAAGATTTTTCCAAAATTTATTTTAAATATAAAATGTAACGCACCTGAAAAATAAAAATCAATTTCTATATATAAAACATAGAAGAAATTACTTTTTATGGACTTTTTGTAAATTAAAGAATATTTTGCACGCGACAAAATAAAGTATAAAAATAAAACAAATCAGATTAAATCAATTCCTACATAAAATTACAACTAATTATTATTTTTTTCGTGTATCTTTTTTATTTTTAATGACACCTCGAAGCCGTAATGTTTCTGAAGATATACTTGTTTATTTAACCGGTACCCTTGTTGACAAGCTTATGGCTTTACTATTTAAAAATATGTCCCAAATTGATGATATTTTATCAACAGAGTTCAAATTTGATCATCCCAACAAATTTTACCATATTTAGGTTTTGTTATTTTCAAAAAATTACCTTACAATGCATAATGTGTATTCAGGATTGTTGTCCTCTTAGAACAGAATCGATCCTAATTTTATTATTTCGTGGGATTTATTCAATTTTTTTTCATTTTATTATACACATTAGCTGCGATATTGCTATCGATTTTTACAAAGTTACTGACTTTTGTTTTAAAATGGCAGACCTGAAAATTCAAATCTTGTAATGGTGCGTCTATGAAATTGGTACATCGAAATATTTTTAAAGAATATATTGCTTTTGACATCCATCGTGCATGGCTAGTTGGACCAGGCGTTTGAATATTATAACGCTCTGCACAAATAAAGATTAAGATCAACTGAAGTAATTCTTTATGGTCTTTTCGATTTTTAGATTTACGAGTAGTTAGTTGTTCATAACTAAACTTTATACAATTTTCACGTTCAGCTGGACTTATTTGTAATAAAACAGTTGCATCTTTATTGACACTTCTAAATAATTTTTTGTTAAAACTTGGCCATGCTTTAGCAAATCTTATAAATATTGCAACTACTGGAGCAGATGTAGAATATAACTTTGTTTCGAAAACGCTGCGCAACATATTGCTTCATACACATGATGGCGATAAGGTAGATTGATAAGACTTCGTCATATTTTTGTTGTTGATACCAGTATTTGTAGACATTTTATCATATGACAAGGCGTTTACTTGGTTCACAATATTCAATTTAACTAATCTTTCATAAGCTGCATCCGCAATATTTTTGCCAGTTGAAAATTCTACTTTCGGTGCTCCAAGAAACTTCGATATGCAATTCGTTCATTTTTTGTGAATCCGATCAAATCTTTTTATGAACTTTCCACTAAAATAAGCTTCCACCGAACCAATTTTACTAACCTTTAAATGATAAAAGGATTGTAACAGAATTTAAGATAGCTTTAGTGAAAAATAAAAAAACAACTTACATTATCCGTAAAACCAGCTGAAATTTATTTTCTTGAAGCAAACGATGAATAGTTGAACTGTTAATGAAAAGTTCTTCTACACGGTGTTCTAATGCTTCAGCTACTGTTGTGAGAATGTGAACTGCCATTCCATCAAACACTTTAGCATTGTCTAGAGCTGTTACTAACCGAGTTGTAATAATTTTTTTTTTACCTAAAACAGAGTTTGAGTCTTAATTTTCTTTCTCGATAGTCATTTGCTAATTGGTAACTCGATAACACTATCTTCATCAGTCCACTCCACAAGTTGACAAACATCTATAGAAAATCGAAAACTGAATATTTAAAACTAAAACTTATTCATATTCTGAAACTTCATATTCTTCTTCGTGCTTCCTTTTACGTGCAGCTTCTTTATCTTTTCGTTCCTGTGCTTTTTTTTCTCCATTCGATAAAGCCATATTGACACGAGCCATGAAAACAGATCGTTTTCTTTTTGTCTTTGCATTTTCAGAATCTTCTACAATCGGAATTTTGTCCAGCGTATCGACGGTGGATATATCGAATAACTCGTCCAGATTTTCAAGAAATGTTTCAGCAGCTTTATTTGCTCATTTAGCATTTCTCAGAAACAGTTTTTTGAATATTGTTTTACTTTTCATAAAATTGTAATAATCAATTGCCAATTTTACGCTTTGCATTGCTAAAATCTTTATAAAGTGAATATTGTAAAATATAACTTGCAAAGACCGATTTGAGTGCTTGGTGCTTCTTCCGTGGTCGATTTCGATGATAAATTGTTGTATAGCTCTCTCAAACACTTGAATGACAAATTATACAGTCATACTGTTAATAACTCACTTCACTTAGATCAATACTTACATAACAAAATAACATATCAATTAACTCACGGTTTTAACAACTATGGTATTTGGCGTTATAACGACAATGTTTGAAAAATATCCCGCTATCAGCAGCGACTATCGCTAAGAAATATACAAGTTCTAGGAATAGTTCACACAAAGAGTAAAGTGTTCTAAAATAATAATTAGGAACTACCGTTATTGCAACAAAAGACACAGAAAATTTCGCACAACCGATATATTAATCTTACGCAAACAAAAAATATCCACTATTTTTTACATTTTTTTTTTAAATGCTATACCTTAGAACATAACAATTTTTTTCCCTTGTTATCAAAAAGCAATATAAAAGTAGAAATCAAATTAAAATTGCAAATGAAAATCTTAATAACATAATAAATAACACCTAAAAAGGTTTTTTTTTTCTAAAAACATGGCCAAAAATTGAAATGACCCACTTTACCTCACTTTTCCCTATATAATACTGAATAATATAAGGAAGAAGAAGAAAACTAAAATAAATGTTTTTTCTTTCAGTATTTTTTGAAAAAAATAATGTATAGGGGCGATTAAAAAGTGACAAATGTATACAAATTGATGTTTTACCCATACTCACTTGTTGAATATTTGAAGTCGTTTCCGGGTCGATAAAACGTTATCGGATTCGGTCCAAATGCTTACTTTTCTAATACAAAGGTATAAACATTTTCCCGGGGGCTTATGAAAATATTTCAAAATAACCCTAATATACTGTTACGACAATAAGGTTGCGCACCACAGCGTTTATTACATCGCTAAAATAAATAAACAAAAGCTGCAAGAACAACTCTAACCAAATCTACAATAACAACTATTAACAGAGACAAAGAAAATAAAAATAACACGGCAACAACAATAATTAAGCAGCAAAGAAAACAAGTAACAACAAACACTAAGAGCTGAAAGAGGTAGATGTTTACGTACGCAAATAAAGAACTAAAAAGAAATTAAAAGAAAGAAATGGAATCTACCTGAAATATCGAGAGGTTCGAGAGCTTTCGATGTATTGTTTACTCAGCCATATAAAAAGCACATCGATGCGAACAGCAATCAGTTTATCTGGTGTAAACTCAGTGAAAGTGTTATTGGTGTGAAGAGAGTTTATAAGGAGTAAACCTCTGGTTGAAAAGGTTGTTATCGAAACTAAGTTATAACTACGATGGGGTTGGAAGATCTTTAGGTAGAAAGATCTGTAGAGGAATTGTTGTTGTTTACAAACTGGTAAACAGACGGAGTAATTAAGAATAGAAAAATTGTTATTGCCTGTAAAAAGATTACAAGCAGTGGTGCACAAAACTGTGTTGAATAAAGGATTTTTAATTAAAACCAAACACAAAATTTATTTTATTTTAACTACAATCTACGAACTCATAACAACATGTTTTTAAAAAGGTAAAAACGTAGCAATACATATCCATATATATTGTCAATTTATTTGTAAGTTTATTTGTTTGTTTGTCATTCAATCACGAGTAAACGAAGGAACCGATTTTGATGAAATTTTGAACACAAATAGATCTAGCTAACAAAAGTGTTTTATGGTGAAATTTTTTTTAATAGGAGAGGTTAAAATGGAGGGAAAACCGGCTAAATTAGGTCATATAAGAATTGATGTCTTTTCTTCTGATATGACATGCATGTTTTCTTCATCCACTAAACTATTGTGCGCAAAAGTACATTTTCAAAAGTTGAACTTTGGGGGGTTTATAAGGTATAAAAGGATAATTTTTGATTAAAACCTCATTACTGTGAAACACCTAGTTATTACGGTATATCTTGGCAACTGTAAAAAATAGAATCTTCATATTTTCCACATGCTAATCTATTATCAAATTGCACATTAAGAAAAAATTTTACTTGATAGGAAGAATGGGCGTAACACCTTTCATAAAAAAATAATATTTATTATCGTACATTCCAATAAATATTGCAGCGGAAGACGTCAAAAGCTTAAGCTTTAGCATTTTTCTGGATCAATTATTTATTGAAAATTTAATAACTGTGTTCCTATTGAAAATTTAGTGAGTGCGTTTAAGCGAATTCGTACCTTACAATGCCAGGAGTTTCTAACTATATAAAAAACAATGAGATAGTTTTCACTTGATATCTGATTACACAGTTCGCAAAAAATGAATTTTCATTTAAAATTAAACTTACAAAGTTAATCAAAAAAAAAAAAAAAAAAAAAGGATGAAAGAACTTCAAAAATACACAAAATTAACTCATATTTTCCTATATATTGTATAATGTACATAACATACATATGTAGAAAATAAAAATAATATAACAATACGTATGTGTGTAAGTATGTGCAGTAGTTTATAAATGCAATAACAAAAAACTGATAATTACGTTCTTGGTGTCAAATGCGAACCTAGAATGTTGCGTTTTCATGCAATTATGATTACGATCTATGAGATCTTTTATTTCATTTTACATCTATTTTCAGTTTTGCTTGTTTTATTATCAGTTGTTACCTGCTGGGGGTTGTTAAATCGTTGATACTTAATATTCATAGATTTAAGGATACAACCGGAAAAACTATACGCTCTAATGATTTTTAGGTATGAGAAATGTCAGATCCATTAGTTTGCACGTATGTATACTTACGTTAAAGCGAAAAACTAAAGAAAAAATTGATGGTGTGCGAGTATTAGAGTGTTTGTTCGAAATTAAATTTCTACTATAAGTTAACGTTAATACATTAAAAATATAAAACACACACACAAACACATCACAAATTACAGCAGTCCTGAAATCATTCATCTAATGACCAGACCCCATTTGGTAATTATAATTCATGGGAATACTTTGATGAATTATATTCAAAACAAACAAAATCAATGGACATTTTCTAATAAAAAAACCTAAAATTAGAAATATAAATAAAAATTGTAATTGTTTATTTGTATGTACAATACCTATACATACACGAGTATATATGTATGTATAAAAACATAGGGAAATAATAATTTTGTATTCATTAATGTGATATGAAAAATGTTGTTAAAGAATTTGTTAATATTATATACAAACCGTTGGCTTAATATAGAAAGGGCGTATCTACATTTTTTCAAAATTGCGTTTTGAACTTTTTTTGGTAGGGTACATCCAAATACACCTTTGTTAAAAAATTCCGTGATCTATCCTTGAAAATAGCGGATTTATAGCTTATTACATAAAAGCCCTAACTAACTAAATATTTCTTTCTTGAGAACAAAAAAAAATCCTTCCTAAAAAATTGGAGCTAAGATTGCGTTTTTTTCTTGTATCAAAGATTTTTTAGTTTTTACAGTTTATTCCTTCTCCAGTGAAATAACAAAAAATCGAGATGAGCCATTTCTATATTAAGCCATCGATACATACATATTACGTGCACACCACATTAATTTATCTTTAAAATATTCGAAATACATATACTACACATGATATGAATGTACATATTTCATTTGCATATGTATTTATTTAAGATATTTATGGTGAAATATCGATTTTATTTTCCGTATAACGCCAATTAGAAAATGGACATGAATTTTTGATTTGTTTGTAGTTGTTGGCGCCCATGAACACTTAGTTGGTGAATAATTGAGGAAGTGTGCATGTAAACAATTACTTCAATCCGAAAACACGAAAACGATTTTTTTACAGTTATAAACTTGAATTATAAAAAAAGAAACAAAAAATTTTGATCAGAGAACGTAAAGTATTGACTTTTTGCATTTAACTGCTTAGAGAAAAATAAATTTCTTGCTACGAGTATATGTTAAATAGCAATATTAACATGTAATTTTGTCTTAATCGATGACAATTAAGATTTATTGAGATGTCCTGCTGGGCCCACATATTGGAGACATTTCTATTTTTGGAAATATGTCTGTGTTTATGAACTCTACCGCAGAAACTAATGTCATCCTGAAAGACGAATTTTTTAACCTGTTTTATTTTATGCAAGAAGTAAAGTAATAGCCACTTTACTTTGTGTTTTAAAAGCTTCGATTGCTTTTAAAGTAATATTTAAAAGATATTTTAACCATAAAATACCATCTCAGATATTTTGCTTTGTATGTAAAAGAGGCAAAGGTAACAGTTAATTATGATATTATAAGAATTAAAAGCATCATAAATTACTTGTGTGCCGCTGAGGTAGGGAAGGTAAAACATCCGCCTACCAGCCAGAAGGTCCTCGATTCAATAACAGACCAGACCATCTGAAAAAATAAAAAGTTTTTCCAACAGCGGTGTAACCTCATAACATTAGCTGGTAACTGGTTATGAGTATTACTACTATTGAAAACTTCTCTAAAGCACTTGCTGTTCCGAGCCGGCGTTAAACTGTAGGTCCTCTTCAATGAGTCTAAAAATAGAATCGGGTACTGCTAAATTGACTGATGGAAGACCCAGTGTTCCTTCATGGAATGTTCTTCTAATTTATTTATTACCATTTACCATACTTATAAACACTTAAGTATAGTACGATGGCGGATTGATATTGAAGCTACCTAAGTAGGAAAAAAACATTTTTTTTTCAAAAACCATTCATTTCTCAACATAGTCTCCTTTTAGCTCAATACACTTAGTAAGACGATTTTCCAACTTTTTTATACCATCTGAATAATACGATTTTGGGAACCCCTCAAAATATGCATTAGTTTCGGTAATCACTTCGTCGTTTGAGATGAATCTTTTCCTGCGATCCATTTTTTCAAGTTTGGAAACAGGAAAAAATCACTAGGGGCTAAATCTGGACTAGGTGGATGATCAACCAATTCGAAGTGGATTTCTCATAGTTTTAGCATCGTATCTAATGCTGTGTGAACCGGTGCGTTGTCTTGAAGAAAGAGCACTTTTTCTTGTTTAAATATGGTCGTTTTTCCTTGATTGCATCAACTAATTGATCCAATAAGGCACGATAATACTCTCCTGTGATTGTGGATCTCTTTTCAAGATAATCGATGTGCAATATTCCGTGTGCATCACAAAATACAGTGGCCATAACCTTGCCAGCCAATTTCGCTGTCTCCGCCTTCTTCGGAGCACTTCCATCAGCCTCCACCAATGGCTTCGATTTATTTTTGGTTTCAGGTGTGTAGTGCTGAACCCACGTTTCATCAATAGTTATTAATCTAATCTAAAAATCAGCAGGATTATGCTTTATCATGTCCATACACCGCTGTGAAGTGATCTGTCGAACTCGTTTTTGTTCAACACTGAGCAAACGCGGCACCCATCTTGCCGATAGCTTTTTCATATGCAAATGTTCATGCAAAATATTGAACACACGTTCATATGATATGTTTACCATTTCTTCAGTAACCACCTCTTTTGGCTTTCCTGTTGATGGTATTGTTGCGGTGCTTCGGCCCCGTTTAAATTCAGCAATCCAATATTTTACCATATAATCTGACGGAGCAGATTCGCCGTAATGTTTATCAAGCTTTTCTTTTGTCTCTTTCGCCGTTTTGCCTTTTAAATAATAGTGCTTAATCACTACACGAAATTCACTTTTTTCCATTTTCCAAGAAACTCACAAGTTGCTTACTTCAAACGACTACAACAAATAAACTAATCGATGAATTTGGCTAAAATTTTAACAGCTGACGTTTGACAGATCGTAATTTCTAAGAAAGAAAAAGTTTGTGTGTTTGTGCTGCCATCTAGCGCTAGGTAGCTTCAATGTCAATCCGCCCTCGTATAAAATATTACGCTCTAATTAAATATGATATAACTAGTTCTACTCATCATTGGCATTGCCCGAAAATGCACACGACCAACAATGACAGCAGTTCATTGTTATTGTTAATAAAGTTAACATATGATTTCTAACATATGTCCGCCATGGTTACAGTCAATGGTGGCTAGAATATTCGCCTTCAATGTTTCACGAGTTGCTGGTTTGTCGGTATAAGCCAATGACTTAACGTAGCCTCAAAAAATTAATCCAGAGGCGTTAAATCGGCGAATGAAGGGGCCAGTGAACAGGATCACATCTGGAAAGAAAATTGTCACCAAATTGATTTTGCAATAAATCATTTGTTAAGTGCGCTGTAGACGACTTGTGCCGTTTTGTTGCAGTCAAATACCGTTGATGGTTAATTGATTAATTTTTGGAAACAAAAATTCAGCCAGCATGGCTCGATAATGCTCGTCGTTCACCGTAATAGCAGCTCCTTGATCATTTTGAAAGAAATAAGAACCGTTGACGCCGCTAGCTTGTAAACCGCACCAAATAGTCAATTTTAAAAGATGTAATGGTGATTCATTAACGGCTTGAGGGTTGGTTTTTTCCAGATTTTGTTGACTGTAAAATGGACGAAGTGCTCTCTGAACTTCGCCAACAGATTAATTTTTTTAATTTGAATTTCCATAATTTGGAACGATTCATGATAACTTGCCAAAACTTTACTAAACAGAAATGTCAATACAGTTTAACATTCTCAACTGTAAAACATTAGTTATCTATATCGATAGTTCTTATGAAGTTAACAAATAGCCCATAGTGTAATAGTTTTACTACACGCTGTATACATGTAGCATATACATGTGTGTGACGCAGTGGTGTGTTAGATAAGCCACCCGCCCACCAATCAAGAGGACCTGGGTTCACTCTATATCTTTTAACTCTTTATGTTTTTGAAATATAAATAAATATAAATGAAATATAAAAAAATAAAATAAATTAAATGAAAAAAATTATTCAAGGGCGAACATCAACAGACACTGTCGTAAACATATTTAATTTAATCAAATTTTTTTGCAAGATTTGGTTCAAACTTTTTGTGACAGCATATTCAACACAGTAATAAAATTTAATGAAATATTTAACCGGATAATTTTTGTTAAAGTTTAGTTGGGATAATTTATAAATCGACCTGCAGTCGATTAGTATAAGCTAAATTGCACAAGAAAGGAAAATTGCATAAATAAATTATTGTCAACTTAAACCGCTCTAAGGCATACTAAACTTGTGCAAACGTTTCCTCAAAGCTATTTTGATAAGCAGTGTTTTTTAAAGTATCCTGCAAGAACTCGATTGGAAGGAACAGGGGCTTGAAGCCGCATGCAATACACTGGCTGTATAGAACCGTAGTATGCCACATTTTTTTCTACGGTGGTGGGTAGTGTGCAGCGGTCCGCTTTCCTCCTCATCAAGACAGCGAGCAGGATTGCTCTACTGGTGACTCTAAGCGTGATGCTCGATGTCTGTCCTTTAGTCCTTGAATTTTACTTTCAGACGGCAAGGTGTGTCCTACGGCTCACGAAGCTAGGCGTTTGGCGGGATGCTGATTATGAACACGTGTTTTGTATTGTCTTGGTTTGCGTCTTGACATAAATAGTAGTGATTATGTCCTGTTGACTATGAGTTTTGAGATTGTAGGGGAAGAAGGAAGTGAGGCCCTTGTTGGTTTGGCCTTTTATACAAGACGGAGGAGGGCACTGATGCTGGCGCCTACAGCGGACGACTTGAACTTAGATACTTTTATAAGTTGAGAAACAAGTGCAGAGCCTTTTAGGTGACTTTTTTGCGGCTCTCAAGGTAATCAGATCTTGCTCGAGGTCTGAAGTCGTTCTGGATTCCAAATCGGGCCTGGGTAGACTGCGGGAGAATGTTAAACTTTGCTGGGTATCGTATCGCTATGGTGTAGCTGGAAATAAGACGGCTGATGAATTGGCCCGCCATGGCTCGGAGTCAGCAGTACTGCGGACTGACTACTTCGTTTTGCCGCCATTGAGACGTTCTTCGCTGTGAAGGCTGATCAAATCTGGTACAACGAAATTACTAGTCGTATGGCGTCTTCTCTTCTCTCAAAGATTAAATCGTAGCTGAGGCTGACTACAAGTATTATTACAGGCTAGTGCGGTGTCCGTTCAATGACCTGTACATCGGTAATACCTATACCAATTGTAAGGATGAGGATACCGATACCAATCGAACCTAATCTCCTTTTCGTGTACTGATCCTACTGTTATTCTTCGGTTTGCCAAGCGCCTTGGCTGGCTCTGGCATGTGCATTGATTGCGTGCCGATAAGGTTAGGACCTTCCAGTTTTTGTACATTTTTTTGTCTACCTTCTCTCTCTCTCTTTCTAGATCTATCAGTTATCTCTCTACATTTATTATCTTACTTTTCTATACAGGACGAACACAATGGACCATACCATTAGCGTTTTGTAAACTGATGGCTGTTTATACTCTAACCTAAACTAACATTCTTAATATATTCATCAGTATTCATCTCCACAATCGTTAGTTTCTCTGGCTTGCTAAATATACGTCTAACTTACTTGGGCCCATATGCTGGTGCAACTCTGCTGAGCAGTCACATGTAGTATTACGGTGAACCTAAATATTCGTCTTCAGATTTCAAGTGAACAAAACAGACCAACCATACACAAAAGAATATATTATGTTGACATCCACAATCGTTACAAGTCAAAATATTCAATCATGTGTCTCCTCAGTTTTTTTAATAGAACAAATTTGCACAATAGATACATGTTATAGCTAAGAATTGTTTGTAGTCTTATTTTGCAAAAGTCATACACATGTTTTTTCTATATTGTTTAGTTACTACGATTTCTGTGTTAGTAGAAAAATATGTTGAGGAAAAAGTAATCCTTTGAACACTAGTACAGTAAAGGTTGTACTGCTAATGTCAACATTTTTAGTGCATTCCTTGTTTTCGAACGCGTCTAAATTTAATACTTATACACATGAGCGCGATGATTATTCAAAAAACAAGTAAAAGCTGTAATCGACTCAGAAAATCCAAATAATCTTGTTTAATTAAACCTTGTACTTTAAGGAAAACGAAATATATATATTTTTTAAATACATATGTTTATAAAATCAAAATTAAAAAAATTAACTTGCTAATATTACTCAATTCTGTATAATTAATTTTAATGTTTTTTATATGGTATTTATTTAATTTAGTTTAAATAATTTACTCTTTCAGATATTTTGAATAAAATACAGTAGTAAATGTTAAAAATAGTGTGATTGTTAGAAATATAATCAACGCCTGTCGCCATTCTCACACCTCTTCTAAGATTAGAAAAAAGGGTATTAAAACCATTGGGGTATTTAATGTGTTTGTAATTTATGTATGTGCATATATATGTATGTAAGTATAAAAAAACGTAAAAGTATTGTAGTTATTAAGCAAATAGTTGCAAATCGTATGTAGAAAATTGAAAGAGTAATAAACCATAATTATATAGGTGGATTATATGAGTGAGTAAATATACATATATAGAATGTGAAAGAACTTCAATACTCGTATACTATCCAAAATGAACGATAACTTACTGCAATAATTAAATTTTCTTAAATCTCGTACCAATTTAAATGAACGTTATGCAAATGTTTAACAATATACAATGTAATTTAAAAAAATTATTGACATCCACACAGACAAAGGCGATACAATTAAAACACAAATAATTTATTAAAATTCTTTGGCAACATTATTATATGCATGCAGACAGCGTTTATATTTATATTATGCAGCAAAATCCTGTGGTATTTGAAGAAAAAATTAAACTAAAATCGTTTATCTTTCAACGGGTCAATGAATCTAAGTACACAACTTATTATCAAGTCATTTATGAACCGCATAAAATATTTATCAGTGATTTTGGACTCCAAAATCTATTGCACAAAAGCATTTCTGACTCCAAGATATTGTCGAAAGTAAAGTAGAAAATAAAGGCTATTAACAATAACTTATAATTGTATGACAGAATTGATGTAATTTAAAGCTTTGATTTTTTATACATACAATTTTTTCTCCTATGCTTTTCGATGCTCAACATTTTTCACGAAGTATCCTATTTTCCGATTCACACAATTGCTGTTCTGTTCCCATCTTGCCAGTTTTTTGCATAACTATATTCCATTTTTCCAAAATAACTTTAAAAAAAAGTTCTTTAGATAGAGGAGTATAATACCTGCTAAGTTAAAAAATAAATGAGCTTGTCAGTTAGATTTCAATCTGCAATTTAAAACCGACCGATACCAATATAGAAATATTATGTTCACACGAAAACGTTTTTTTCGTAATAAGTTTTCCCATTAATTATTCAACACTCATTCATAATTCAACATACCAAATTGTAAGTATTTCAGTTTCACTTACTCTGTGAATTACTAAAAAACATATTAATGCAATTTTTAGTTTTTATCGTTTTATTGACACCATTTATCACCAGCTGTTGAGTATAAAAAAACAAGGAAAAAATAACTTAAACAAAAAAGGTAAACAAACAAACGATGCCCGCTCACTGCATTGTTTCCATTTCCTAAAAAGTACATACTTATTTCCGTTGTTATTATGCATTTATAAAATTTAACAAAAATAAGAAGAATGCAGCGCACAATTTACACATCAAGAAAATAAAAAGGAAAAACTGTCAAAATCAATTAGAAAGATTCCATATGGACAGGGTAATTCGTGTAAATAATTCAAACAGCGAATAAAGTAATTCGTAATCTCGTGTGAACATGGCATAAAACGCCAAATTACCTAACCAACAAAAAATTTAAAATTAATTTTTTATAATACCGTAGTGTGTCATCATAGCACATTACCTCATAAAAGAAATCAGGCTTCCTCAAACAATAGCATTACTGTAATGTTAGTTTAGGCGATTTACATTTCACGTAACGATATTTAATTCAAAAATATACAATTTAATTTATTAAAAATTATTAAATATTAAAAATTTGTATACCAAAAAAGGAAATTTGGTTAAAAGAAATGCAACAGTCACAGAAAGTTTATTATATACTTCGGTCATATATAGCATATGAATTATTGTTAGGAATGTATTCATATAAACACATGTGTGTTATTAATATTAAGAAAAGTGAATTTAACCCTCGTGCTATTCTTTCTTTGCAGGTGCATGATCAACGGAATGGAACGAATTTCATACAAACAATTCAAGTCTATGTATCAAGACACATGCTTCTTTTGATGATAAATTGAATTTTAGTTCAAATAAACACTTGTCGCTCTCATTGCAGACAGGTAGACAACAGACGTAAAGATGAAGGAAGGAAACCTGTTATTTCAAGATGTAATCAACATACATAATTATCGTTGAATTCCATAGGGGATGAAAAAATACATTTAAATAGAACCGTTACAATCAAACAACAATTAGTAATATATAGATATCTGTATAAATGAAAAACAAAAACAAAGTCCGACTGAAGTCATCTGTTTGAAAAAGGTTTCAAGAAGTAGTCACTTAAATATTTGCAGGGAATGTTATTTCATGTCATTTACTTTTCAAAATATCTGAGTTCCATAGTGGAATATTTTTACATTTTTGGGTCTTATCAGATACCACACATTTATTAACCTTGAGCTCAAATCTAAAACGGACTTGATCAACTTAGCATTTGTACTTGTTTATACGTTTTATTTTTTTTCAAGACTGTAATTACGCTTTTACAAAGTCCATAAAAAACAACAACAAAATTTTTACAACAACTAAAGCTATACAACAAAAACTAAAAACTCTGTTTTTACGCGTCAAAAATAAGTACACAAGGCAAAGGCTTAAGCATAAGGTGGAAAGAAGTAGAAATATCTGAGACGTGATACCATTTTTCTGAAAGGTGTTATTGAGTACAACAAGAATCTGATTTAAACATTTCCACAAAACCTCCAAGATCCTGAGTTACGGGTAAGAAACCGATTTTTCGTACCTTTATGCACTAATAACTTTTTGAAGTAAAAATTGCTTTAATTTTGCGCGAAAATTTTTTTCGCAACAAAATGATGAATAACCCCCAAACTGTTGACAATACAAAAAAATTTAATTCAGATGATATATGG
This sequence comes from Wohlfahrtia magnifica, assembly GCA_023159175.1. Classification (NCBI taxonomy): domain Eukaryota; kingdom Metazoa; phylum Arthropoda; class Insecta; order Diptera; family Sarcophagidae; genus Wohlfahrtia; species Wohlfahrtia magnifica. Next base: position 3,153,203 of record JAKWBJ010000193.1, read on the forward strand.
GAAAACAGTTGCTGGTACTTGCATTATAATCGGTCAAGTCGTTTTCAAATTATGTTAAATTATATTGACATAACTACCATATTTTGGCGAAAAAATATACCACGCTCATAAAAAAAGTTTTAGCCCGATGGAAAAAAACTGAAAAACTGATTTGAATTCAGCGGATTTTATTTAAAGGCTCGAAAATTTTATGTATTTTGTAGACTAGTGTAATTTTTGTAAATATGTAGTAAAAATATAACAAAACATCAGCATTTCAATGTGACCCTTTTTGAATAAGCTGTCGTGCCCATCGAAAGATAAGAGGATAAATAATTAAGTTATTTATATTGAAACCGGTAACAATTTTAACAAAATTTTTTTTTGGAAACAAAAAGATAATTAATTTTTATATAAAAATGTTTAGGTCACCTTCTACAGGTAGTAAACTTGACGTTATTCAGTTGTGAGTAAGAACATGAGCTCCACTCCCTCTGAAAGAGAGATCATTTGTAACTGCTTCCAAAATGTTGGATAAGTTGCTAAGGTTCTAAATGCATTGTTTATATCTCGAGGAAAGGTTGTTAAAGCTATAAAGTATTACAAAATTCTAACACTTCTTATAATTAAAAAACAATAGACAGCGCAAAACGACCCAAGCCAAAGATAAGATTGTGGTCGGAATAAGTAACGCTGATCTCTTTCTCGCATCTCCTTAGATAAGTTCAAATATGGAATTATAACACAATGTTGATATATCAGCACAGACCGCAAGAAGACGTCTGACAGAATAATCTTCATCGTTTTATTGCTGGCAAAAAGCCAAACGTGTCGAAGAAAAATGTTCAGCAATCAAAGTCTAATGTCTTCGGAAATCATGGCAGACCCTATGTCCGACGTCCTGTAAACACTCCAATATACGCCAAAAAAACTGTTAAGCACTTAATTGACTTAATTGCTTGTCGAAATGTTTTTTTTTTTTAAGATACTGGTACCTTTATATGCGTTTTGCTTGCAGAGTTTCATTATGCCCTTGGAAATGGTCTATCGCTTTTAGTCTTTGAGATATAGGTTTGAAAAATGCGGAATATCTCGAAAACTTAAAGCAATAGCATGTTTGCTAAATACTGTTTTCTGCCAAAAATACTATATTTTTCAACTTTTAAAGCCATATTTCAAAGACCTTTATTTAGAAAATGTATCGTAATGTAATTTCATTGCACCATCAGTAAGAACACAAAATTTTTTAAATTAATGTTTTATATCGTAATTCAAACAACAGAACCTAAAACTTTTTTACAATCCATTCGGGTTGTTTGGGTTCGACTCTCTAAAGTCACTGCTATAACATCGACACGATTTTTTGCAATTACTCGTCATGAGACATGCGTTAGCAATTACAAACATCGCTCTGTTCCATGGATGTGCGACGAAATTCCTGGATCTAAGTTAACTAAATCTATATAATCTGTGCAACTGAAATTAATGGGATGCCTCTTTTACGCCCTGAATTTAGTTGAGTCATATACAACGTTCAAGATAATACAAAATGTTGTTAATATATGTATTTTGCAGATGGGCGAAAAATTCATTAGTTTTTATCGTTTATGAGTGGTATTAATTGCGTTGACTTAATAAATTTATGTAAAAGCGCACTGCCATGTACTACTGAATTATAAAATTTTACATTATAATACATCGATACATAAACTTTTATAAGAAAGTTAGCCAACATTTTAAAATTTATTGAAGGTTAATTAATTGAAACATATAGGCGCAAGAGTCTGCTGGCTCTTGTTAACCAGCGAGAATGAACAATTTGTCTAGGTTTCCTGCTGGCTATATCTTCTGAACACGAACCTTCCGATACAGCTTGGGCTATTCGAAAGAGATATAGAACATCAGCAGAAAAATTTTTTTCATCTTTAGCGTCCAAAGGTGGAGATATATTTCCCAATAATACAACTAAATGTTTGTTTAACTTTTAAGGGGTGTTCATTAAGCATTGATAAAATAAATGCATGCTTACTGGAAATTGTTCACAGGTCTGAGTTCATCAAAGCCACACTAGTGGTATTTGGTCCACTTGTATTAGATTTTTCTAAGGCATTGAACAAATGGCGAATAAATGACGTTGAATTGCAACAAACAAACAAAACAATGTAATGGTTTATTTCACAAGACTTTAAACTTTAGTATAATTCCATTTTTAGTATTGGTGGGTTCCCCAACGCAGCAAGCTCCTATGAAGCTGGTAAGCGATAGGATCCTTGAAGAACTCACATAATTGTAGTTGTTGAGTATTTAAACTTTTATATGACTTAACAACTTGTTTCTTGAAAATCATTATATAAGATTCCTTTTCTACTCTAGGATGGTTTTTTCCACTAATTTCTTCAAAAGAAAAAGCTAGTAAGGCTGAATCATTGTTTTGCATACGACTAACGGTCTTCCTGCTTTTCTTTTTTTCACGACCTACTACAGTAAAGCCAATGTCTTTAAATAAAGCTGTAGCTCAACACGAGGAAACTCTGACTGATGTGGTGTCGTATCGCTTAGCGTAAGGTCCCCTTTTGCGTATAATCAGCTCCCTTGCAACATTGCAAATTCGATTTCAAAAGCGACGCCCATTTGTGAAGAGTCGAATCTATACGAAGGATCTAAGCTAGGTGGGAGTTCGCTAGACAGCCGGTCTACTATATTTAATACGCATTCAGGAATTGTATTCTTTCTGCCGGTGTGTGAGTCAATCATGAATGCTATGAGACAATTAGGAATTAATTCATAGGAGCATGGCATTGTTGGTTTGCAACTGCATTTACCGATATAAAATACATCATTCAACGATGTCTCAAATACTAAATACGCATAATCTCATAATATATTTTTTACCTCTTCATGGTATTCGTTGATAAATGTATTAAGTTTTTGATATGCAGAATACATTTAAAAAATTTTAAATTTGTGCTTACGAGTTTTCTTTTTTAAACCTTCTGCATCCCTTAGATATATGTACTTACTATGATCCTTTGATCAATATGACCCAACAATAAAATGTAAACAACTACTACTTACTATGATCCTTTGATCAATATTACCCAACAATAAAATGTAAACAACATTTCATATTTAATATAGGAAATTTATTTGTTTTCTTGTTTTTTTATTTAGTATAATAAAATAAATGAAATCTAAAATAAAAATACATACATACATACATATAAAAAATAAAATTAAATTCGATATTCAGCCTTTTTTTAATAATAATTATATTTTTAATACTACTTTATACACAATGTGACCATGTGCTCTTTGCAAATAAATTTTTTACAAGAATCACATTTAGTGGAATACTTATTTGAATTCCTTCCATGTTGACAAAAGAAACAGCGCTTTCGTTTATTTGGTAAATTACTGGATAATGGTACTATTGTACTATTTTGTTTAGAACATTGCGAGGCACCTGTGCGATCATTTTGTGCGTCCATGTAGAAAAAACTTTCTTCGCAAAATATGCTCCTTTATTATCTGATCTCTGTCAATTCTACTAGATAAAGCCTGCGTTCGAAATTTTTATTGGAATTCCAGGCAGGATTCATATCCGTCCATATGATGTAGGAGTTATATGCTGATAAATCTATCATATTTGAAAATAAGGCAACAGGCCATCGCTTATGCATGCGCTTACATGTGTAATTAGCAACTAGTTGGTCAAGCGCATAGCACCAGCTTTGGTTTGGTTGTAATGGTGTATTATTTCAGGTGTTTTTTTGTCATTAAGAGGAGAACGTATTTATTTATTTTTTATTTTTTTGAACATAGGATACTACTGTTATATCATTAGAAAACCAAAAATCAGATTGCAATACTGGCTTTTATATCTAGAATTTTTGATGGCAAAAAAGTTGTATTTTTACGGACAGTAACAACTAATGTAATATTCCGACAAAGTAGTTGAATGGCAAGATTGTATGTAGTAAAAAAATTATCACATGTAATTGTGCATCCCTTTGGCAGAAGGTCTGATAATGTTAGCACCACTCCCCACCTAAATTGAAAGTATGGAAATAAACAAATGTAATACGAAGCACAAAAGTCTTACCTTGATTTTTTAGGCTGCGTATTTTTTACACCTCCATATTCCAGGCATATTTAGTTGTGGATTCGGAAAGTGCCCAAATTCTTATGCCATATATATATGGCGGGCTTTGATGGAATATATTGCCTGAAACTGCACCAACCTCGAAATGGAACCAATTGTTCATCTAGTAACATTTTCATGTGGATTGTAAAAAACTTTGAGCTTATTACTCCACTTGTCCCAAACTTTTCTTATCAGTGCTAGTTTGGTACGAAGTCTTCTTTCTTCTCTATGTTCAGAGCTGTCAAGCCCTAAGCTCTTTGATATGTTTGCAATATCGCTTGTTGGGTCATATTAACCCAACGGATATCAAATGTTTGTTTGTAAATCGTGTTTGAAATGTGGAGGGGGAAGAAAAAAACTAAATTTTATTATTTTCTTCTAAAAGCATAATATTCATCCCTATAATGGATAAATTCAAGTCTAACGTTCATATCTTATAATAAAACGGAAAAATTTTGCACCTGAAAACCAAAGTTGGGTCAATTTGACCCAGAAGGGCTAACTCGTGAGCTACGTTGCCGTTTTAGTTATTTTAACCAAAAATTGGTTATTTTATCTTTCATGTGTAAATGTGTACTTTTCTCGAAATAAAAAATAAAGATAATAATTTCTTTTAACGTTTATTACCCAGGTTCTTACTGAGTGTATCTATTTAAAAACTGGGTTTTTGGCAAACTTAGGCTTCTTATTGTGAGTATGCTATGACCTTTGTCATACTTTCGGTAACATATGGATTTCGTGCCAAAAAACTGCAATTTTTTTGGGCCAAGCACGAATCGAACCAATTTCTTATATTCTGTTTTGAAGAGAAAGGTACACCAATCGAAATGGTAGTCTGACGGAGCACGAATTTTATACAGCGAACGAATTAAAAATAAGAAAAACAGAATGGAAAAGGAGCATTTGATTTCATTGCATGTTGTTTGTGTAAGATTAAATGCATAATACTGGTGCGGATTTTTGCAGAAATTTGAAAATTTAACAATTACCATGTTTTAACATTTGTTAATTGCTCACTACCCTATTTGTTTTCTATAATTGTAGAGCACACAGACAAGTATCAGAAAAGTTTACACAATCGGTTACATGGTAATAGTGTCAAATTAGTGCAGTTATATTCTATATACTCTTTTGATGCTTAAAATATAGAGCACCTTCCGTTTTTGTTCGATAACTTTAGTCATTACAAGAATTCCTTTATTATTTATTGTTGTTTAAATTTTGTAAAACCTTAAGTGCAGTGATAATAACTATGCTGTTAGGTAAAAAATAATCATTAATCTTAGGCAAAGGGCCATTTTGGTACATATTGTGCTCTTAAACAATGAATGCATAAAATGTGATTTTTAACTTGTTAAATAAAATTTATTTGCTATTCACGCAGTATGCACGGTTATACTGAGTTCTATATCTATAATTTCTCTAATCTAGTTAATCATATCATTTGCACTATGTAACTGCGATATTTCAATTTGTATGGCTTTGGATGAAAATAGTGAAAATAATCTCAGTACGACAAATTTCTTCAGAAAATGAAAAAGGTGATGTATGAATCGGTAACGTTTGGAGTAAAAAATTGAATGCAATGGAGTTTATTTACTTTACACCGTATCGTAATAACTTTAGGCGAGAAATTCATAGCCACACATCCAGGGCCAACATGTCATTGCATGGTTTGTTTGATGAAAGTTTTAGTCTCTTTATTTTCTGAGTAATAACGAGTGATGATTATTTCTTATATAATTTCAGATGCTCCTCGCTTTGACGAGGCTTTAGCCCGAAGGCAGAAACTAAAAATAATAAATTCGCTCCAAAAAGGAGGGATCGCTGAGAAGTTAATCTTCCAATATTTTACAACTGTTACGAAGGTGTGACTATTGATGAACAATTGTAGTCTTATTAAGGTAGTTGTTTTTTAGGCAATATTTGCTCTCAAGACATGCTGGCTGTTGATTCCAAAATATGTGTGGAAAGTCAAACCACACCTTGGAAAAACAAACAATTAAACGCCTGACAAAAATCAGGTGAGGCAGATCTTTTTGGATTTCACTGAAGACTTCAAAAGTCGAAATAATATTGCCGATAATTTTTTTTATCTTTTGAATTTGGAAAAGAACTTGTGGAACGGAAGCTGTTCGAAAAATAACACAATACATATTTCTCCAATAGCGGTTATTTTCAAAAAAGTTCCATTATACCCTTAAACATTTGCTTTAAACGAAGCTATTACATTGTTTCATTGTAAAGCACCTACAAGCGGTGTACCAATAACACCATCATCTAGAGAACTAGGGACATATATGTAGCTGCTGCAAATCTAACTTCAACAGTTAATGTATATGTATGTATATGCAAAATACAACGAAAAAAAACTGGTTTAATTTCCTGAAAAAATGATTTATGCACCTGTTCCGTAAATTTAATTCATAAAAATAAATCCGTAAACATTAACGAATCAAAATGGTCCCTTACCTAGGATTTTTAACTTTTTATTTTGTTATCTTCCCTTACATCATAAAACACAATATTTTTTTTTGGAATTAATAAAATATAAAAATACCACGTGAGCTAAATTTTTGAGTTAATATGTTGAAGCGTTCCGTAATAAAAGCAAATGAGAACAAAAAATTACAAAGACAGCAGTGTTAAAGAAACATATAATATTTAAATATATCTTAATTTAAAAGGCTAAAATTAGAACTAAATCTTATAAATTAGAGTATACACTTTATTTTGTCGCCAGCCGTATATCAGCGCATTTAAAATTTTTAGTACAAATTGTTATTCATATCGAAAATATATTTTTAATGGTTTTTAAAGGTTGGTAGAATTGTACGGATTTCGGTTGATTTCTGAAAATATTTTGGTAGAATTAAAATTTATTCAGTGGCAACACTGGCAGCGACCGATAAGTATCACACACACTTATTTTATGATTTTTTTCTCTCTTACAGCTCTGGTATGCAAGTTTTTTATTATACAAACAACTGTTACTAAAAAGATTTTGCTCGTTTCTTCTTTCATTCGTAAAGAGCGATTCTTCTTGCGTTCAGAATTTTATTTTTAAATTCCTTTGTTTTTGATTCTTCTCATGAGTAGTATTTTAAATTCTCTTAAAATTCGGCTCGCAAGAAGAATCGTTCTTTACGAACGAATTCAGTTCGAGCACTCTCCCTACTCTTTAAAATTTGCTTTAAAACAAGCCCAAATTAATAGTATTGTTACGAAAATAAAAATGCCTTACAAGAAAATACACCACATCAGTGCCTTTGGGCTGCATCATGGGATTTTGGTCTATTGGTAATGTCGTACTGTTTTGTATATTTGCTGGCATTGCCAATTCGACCATTTTTGGGTAACACAATTTTACATGTCTAAAATTAACGGACATAAAATAGAGGATTTGAGAGCGTTTGAAACATATCCGGAACTTTCAAAACTGTAGGCAGCTAGGTTTATAAAGAGGCTGCTTTAACTACGTCGATATATATAGATATCGTTTTGCAGTCATAAAGTAAAGTTGTGTTTAGGCGTAAATAGATGTGTTGTATGTATAAGTGAATATTAAGTACAAGATAAATAAGTTGCTGTATTAAAATAAAGTTTATAAAGTAAAGGTGAGGAAATAAAAACTGCAAGCTGGATTTAGTGATAATATGTTGTCTTCCATTAAATCTATGCAAGTTTTTTAAAATACACATAATTCTAATTTTACACAAATTTCTACACGATTTTGAAATAACACGATTTAAAAGCGAGAACAAATTATTTTTTAACCCAAATTTTTGTTAAAGACCACGATATTCTATATAATATTATTCAATATTATATAAGATTTAAATACGAAATAAATTCTTAAATTATATTTTTACATGAATTTTTTGGGAACGTATCTAGAACGTAGATTTAGGTGTACCTTAAACTAAAATTCATTTAAGACCCATACTCACTGTGGGTAATTTTCTTAGAATTTTGTGTAGATTTCGATTTTGACATGCGTCTGTCATGTTTTTTCTTATCTGAACAAATTGGCCCACCCTAATATATATATATATTAATTAATATTTTATCTAAGCTTCTGAACAATTGTTTATATACAATTGAGTAATACTATTACTACTATAATTTTGTTACATTTTAAACTTTTTAAAACGTTTAATTGTTTTAAATTGAGTTAAACGAAATAAAATAAATTTGTTGTTTAATTCAGTATTTATTTCCAAATTAACTTTAATGAAATGAGTTTATAATACAACCCATGCATGTACATCAAGGAAACTGTATCGATAATGAATACACCTAAAGATACACCAACATTTAACGCTATAAACTTAATTATTGTTTAAGTCATTCTATTGGTTGGTGTCAATGTTACGTACATGCTAAGGCTGTACCTATTTGAACAGTGCTACCAATACAATTACGAGTCAGAATTAAATCTGTACATATGTGTTGGCGGCAACTGAATAGTAGGTTGTGGAATGTACTAGAACATTCGGAACTAATGAAATTGAACTATATCAACCGCGATATTCTCCTTAGTGAGTCAGTCATAATGTGGCAGTCATAGAGTAAAGCCGCGCTAATAGTTGAGTTTAATAAGTGTTGAATAAATTCGTGTATAAAATGGAAGTTAAATAAGTTGGACATTGTGTATAAAAAAAGACTGTATAAAATAGCAAATTCGCTTCGTTTATCTTATTTAACGCAATTTAAAAGAACTCAAACGTTTTAAAAGGGTTCAAGCGTAACATTATAATCAATTTCTTGATGAAATTTGGAACACAGATAACAAAAGTGTTAACGGGTACGCTTTTTTTAAATTGGACCTGGGAGTGGTCAAAATCGGAGAAACCCGACCAAATTAAGTCATATGAGAAATAATTTTGTTTATTCAGTTTGTTTATGAGCCAATTTTACATGTAAACAACTAAATCGATTTTTTTGATATATAGCTACGCTTAATGAAAGTTCAATAGGATGTTTTTTTTTTCCAATTTAATTACTTTTTTTCTGAAATGACATGATTTTTTTTCTTGTCAAAGCAATGCATTCATCATCCGCTAAAATGTGTTGTACAAAAGTGCATTTTCAAACATGTACTTTGAGTGGCTAATAATAGGTAAAAGGAGAATTGTGGTCCATTGCTGTTAAAAAGGTCAATTGCTGTTAAAAAGACCATTGGTTCGTTTTCGTTCTACACTTCAACAAACTTCCGCTTGGGCATTTGTTTCAAGCTTTGGATAAATCCACCAGCACTGGACCAAGAACGGCAATCGGAAAACTGAGCAATAAAATCAAAACTTTTGAAATTCTTCCGGTAAGTAATTCCTATCACTCATTTATTATAATTTTCAACCGTTTTTATTTATTTGACTACATTATTTTACTATTTTCAGGTGGTGGACGGCTTTGAGAAAATCGTGTTGAAAAATATGCCCCCTTCTCCGGAAAAAATAGAATTTTCCACTGATTCGAAGTACTTATAAGACATTACCCATTCAATTTCTAGCGGCGTGGTTTCGGTGGATCTGGGTAACATCAAACAATGGAAAATTGTACATTCTCGCTGGCTCACCAAGGCCGCTAGATTATGACGATTATATGTGACAACGGAAAATCCATCCGAAAATTTACAGATTCTGGTTGAATTTATAATTAATTGTTATGTGCCAATGTACTTCAATATGAAGTAGTACAGCTCTGCCGCGTATGGTAGTGTATTATTTTTCAAGTTCATTAGTTGGTCACGGTTGCTACAACCTCATTTACGCATTATTGTCAATCAAGTAATTAAAGATAATTCACATTATGCGCATTCGGAAAATATCTTGCTATCAATGTTGTTAGATTACATTACCCATAGATATAGATGATAACACACCACCACGTCTGTGTATCAGAAAACAACATTGGGTCTTGCGCGTATTAAAGTCGACCGTGTTCGCGCTACCCCACTCAGAGATTTTCGATAGGTCGTTTGTAAGTGTGTCGTTTATATTCCGCCTCAATCTCCAAAAGGCTCGGCCTACGATCAAAAGAATATGAGTGACAAATGTTGCTGTCATCCGCAAAAGAGTAGATAGGATTAGAAGCGAGAAACAGAAAGTCGTTAAGAAATATTAGAAATATAGTTGGAGAAGGAACAGAGCCTTGCGGTGCTTCTGAATTTATCCTGAACTCGTCGGATAAAATCCCATCTATTACCACTCTTATAGTGCGATTTCTGTGAAAGCTCGATATGAATCCAGAGAAGTGACTACCGACACCAAAGGCAATAAGTTTGGGTATGAGAGCCTCGTGCAAGACTCTGTCAAACGCCTTGGTAATATCCAGGGCCACAACCTATGGACCTGTTCCACCCGTAGAGCAACCTTTACGGAAATCATATTGGCGATCGCTCAGCAAAATTGTTGGACTCTAAATATTTCACGAGGTGATGATTAATCATACTCTCCATAACTTTGGAAAGCGCCGAACAAATTGCTATTGGGCGATAGTTTTCACGGTTACTAGCCTCACCCTTTTTGGGGATTGGCGTTACGTTGGCAGTCTTCCAGCAAGATGGAAAAATACCCGCACGATAAGGAGCACTAAAAAGATTAGCCAATAGACGCGCATGCGTCGAAGAGCACTGCTTCAGGACCAGCGCTGGAATGCCATCCGGCCCAGAAAACTTATTAAAGTCGAGACTTGCAAGTTCGGGCAGTGGTTGAACGCTCTGCGGCAAGTTCGAATTACCTGCAAACATTTCAGTCAGAAGCTTTGCCTTATCAACCGTGCTAGTGAATGTTTGGTTATCCTTTATAAGGACTGGAACCGAACTAGCGCTGTTCTTAAGCCTTTTAATGAAAGACCAAAAGCTCTTGCTTCCCCGCGGAAAAGTAAGAATTTTAGCACGTAGGTGCTGTTCGTATAGAGTCTTTTCGAGCCTAAGTACTGCGGCACACGAAGATCTCACCTGTTTACGTAGCGAATCAGTATGATCGTATTTATTATTACGCTAATTTCTGAATGCTTCCTCTCTGGATCTGACTGCAAGCTTGCACGTATCATTAAAACAAAATTTATTACTTGATTTAATCAGAAGCTTTCTGAATGGGATGAAATTATCCATCCTTGGCTTTATTATATTGGCAACCATTTGGATCATGACCTTCACCTTAGTATCAAGGAAACAAAGTTTACAATTGAAATGCCCATAGCTCTCTTTAAGCTCAGCCCAACGAGCTTTACCGTAATTTAAAACCAAGCGCTTCGTAGCTGTGAAGCGTTGTGGAGAGTGGAAAACGAGAAAGAGGCAGAAATAGTACAGTGATCCGAGTTGCCGAGAGGCGCAAGGTGGTTGTACGTGGCAAATAGCCCCACGTATTGGCTTTTTGTAGTTGTGCGGCCTGAAAGGCGTAGTCAAGACGAATTATGAACATTGAAATCACCAGCAACAATAATTTTACTCTACGGGTAATTCGCAATTATACTCGATATAGAATCGGAAAGAGAGTCAAAGCCAGGTATGGAAACCTCTCTTCACGCGTTTGGACTTCTATACAGGAACTCGAAATGCAAAAGATGTGCCCCAATTTTGAATTTAACTCAAAGACAGTTAAATTCTTTATCATACATGCCAAGTGGTTGCTGGCACTAGTACACAACTTCATCGCGAATGTATGACCCCTATGAAAATTAAAGAGGGATAGAAGGTAATACCCAGGGATATGAAAATCCTGTGGATCAGCAATTTCAGAAACCTGGGTCTCACATAAGGCGAAAATATCCGGCCTATAGAGACAAATGTGCGCAGACACGGAGAAGGAGTTCGCTCGGCGTCCGCGCACATTGCAGAAATCTACCGAAAACGTCCTGCCATTACGTAAATAAAACAAGAATAAAATATAATATAAATGCCAAAAAGGAACCATAAGCAATCAAAAATCCAACAATCATCCTCCGGGTGCGGACGGCAAGAAAGTGGGTTGCTGCTGGTTGATTATTCAGTAGCCAGTGTTATACCTTTAAATGGGTCAAAGTGGAATTTTTCAAAATTTGACTTTTGGGCTTCAAATCGACCCGCCCTACAGCACACTAAGAAGAAATCAAATTTTTCCTATGTTTAAGGACCTTATTTTTAAAATTTATTTATAAGTTATTATTATACATACTCGTATGTACTTCTTTTTTATTTCTGTAATTTAAGCTAAAAAAGAAATAAAGAAAAATAACTACAAACTATGTTCGCATTTGTTAAATTAATTGTGAGTCACACCTTAACGACAAGTTTTTTACCCAACTTAATTTGACATTTCTTTGTTTCAGTCTCTGACAAATTCAACCATATAGAGGTACACAATTGAGCAGCGCCTTAAGATTATCGAAGCCTTTTACGAAAATGGGCATTCAAATCAAAACGCATTTCGTGCACTTCGTGATTTTTTGGTCAGCATAATCGGAAAATATTGCTGTTGTTCGCGATAGTGTGGCAGAATTGCCGTCATCCTTGACTGTCGTCGTACTTAACAATTGAACATCTAACGAACATCAAGGACTCCGGCTTCAGTGTCAGTAATTATTTTCGGATTTCTATTTTTTGTTTAAAAACTTGTATCCGTATTCGAGTTTTTGTAATAAGCAATTATTCTAGCCACTGACCGCTGTCCTATTTTGTTTTTTAAATGTGAGATTTTTGCAGTTGAATCGCCATTTTTAGTCTTTTCTAGAACTGCGCTTAATAAATCAGTAGGTAATGGCTTCATTTAACTTTTTCTTATTTTTCACTTTAGAATGCAAGCAATCTTTTAGTTTTCTAAACTAATAATGTTAAATGCAAAATCTTTTCTACTAAAACACAGATTGAATTGTTTGGCTGGTGCAAAAGTGAGCCAATGCAGTTGAGTTCAAGAGGTCGGTATATTCTGAATAAAAGAACTAAATAAAGTTTTTTAAGAGTGGACAAAATATTGAATCAAAACGTCTTCTGTTTGTAAAACAAGCAGAAAAATAGGAGAACATTTACACAAATTTTACTTACATTGGCTGACTTTTGCACTACAGTGTAGAGACTGTATCGTGCATTCATTGCGAACGGTTGTGTTACGGAGGTTTTTTGCTTTGCGCGTATTTTTCAATACGTACGAAGTTGTTGAACAAAGTGTGTGGGTTTTACCTGCGCTACCTGAAACGGAAAACACATAGGGGTTGTTTATTGTGTATTGCTGTGATTGAAGAGCTGACGTGTACATAAACACGTGGAAATTTATTTCACAAGGAGAGTAAGCGGTGACGTGTTCGTATTCTACTGATAAGAATACAACGCGAATATAATGGCCGACAGGGATGCTTCCTGCCCTAAAAAGAGGGCGCGGGTGGTAACTGCGGAGGAGCTACTCCGTACGTTAGAATTGGCGAGATTCAATAGGAAATTTGGCGATGAGAGTGGTGAAGAGGAGCCCACTGACGAGGAGAGTGAGGAGATGGTCACCGAGGAGGTGAATATGCCATGTGGAGACGTGCCTGACAAGGGGACTGCTGTGGGCAGTGTACACGAGAAGAGTGGAGGCTCTAAGCCTTCGAAGAAGGCCGAGAAAACCAAGGCTGTAGACGATGGTGAAGCGGGTCAGAGCCTAAAGAAGGCAAGTAAGCGCGTGAAGGTCCCGGTGCTTAAAACATATAATATCAACATAAAGTTGCTGACTAGTGACCTCAACAAACTTTTGGGGCACAAGGAGTACAACTTGAAGATTTTGGGCGCAAATGTGACCAATATAGAGGTCTGCACCTTGGCAGACTACGAGAAGGTGAAGGCGATGCTGAAGAAGAGTGGTGTATCATTCTACACCTCTACACCGAAGGACCAGATGCCTTACTCAGTGATGCTGAAGGGCCTATCGGGCACCTTTGAGGCAGATGAAGTCGCCGAGTACCTAAATGGTCTGGGCATTAGAATGCAGATTTTGAGTCTCTGGAAGCTGAAGGGGGACAAGTGGATCCTTAGTCTGAGCAGAGACTCGGACCTGAAGGCGTTCCAAGGCATCAGATACATTCTGCACTGTAGAGTGTATATTGAGAAACCGAAAAGGAAGGGGCTGACGCAGTGCTACAACTGTCAGCGATATGGGCATGTGTCGACCAACTGTAACATGCCATATAGGTGTGTTAAATGCGGAGGTTCCCACGGACCGGGGAAATGTAAGGTCCCACCCAAGGGAGAGAATAGCGCGGAGAAGGTAGTGACTGATCCTACCACAGGCCAGGCTGTGAGAAGGATTGGACTGCCGGTAAGGTGCGCCAACTGCAACGTTGAAGGACACGCAGCAAGCTCTGCTGAGTGCCCGAGACGCCAAGAACTTCTGAGGAAAGCTGCTGAGAGGAAGGCAGCTGTCAAAAACAGCAGCGTTACGGCTGCGGGAAACTCTGCTCGTACGGGTGTATCGTACGCTGCTGTGGCTGGTGGTGTTGGAGTACCCCAGAGGCCCCTTCAGGCTCCGTCTAGCGGCCTTACACTTGAAGCGGCGAGAGGAAATTTTAACCTCATCGATGGAGATTGCAGAAGGTTTTTTGGAGGTGGTTTATTGCACTGCTTGAGCAAGATAGGAGGTTTTGCTCTTGAATACGGCAGACTTAGGACTGATGAGGATAAATCCCAGGCACTCCTGGGAATGCTGTTGAGTCTTCAGAATGGTTCGCACAATTAAGTGTATCTTTGTGAATGTCAACTCGATAGTGTCCAGGCATAAGAGACACTATTTAAACTTGTTCCTGGAGGAACATGGACCGGATGTTCTGATGGTGGCTGAACATAAACTGTCTTCGAGGCATATTTTTGAGATGAGGGGATACACGACCTTTAGGCAGAATCGTGTCAATGGACGGGGTGGCGGTACTGCTGTACTTGTTCGCGAGAGTCTGCACGCTGAGAGGGTTCCGTTGGATATGGGAAATGTGGAGTGCACGGCGGTGAGGATTCGTCGTTCTGGTGGGATGGCATTGACTATTGTGTCAATGTATCTGCGACCCAGGGAAACTCTTTGCCCAGCGGATTTGGATCCCCTGGTTGGATTGTCAGCGGCGGGATCGCTCCTGGTTGGAGGGGATCTGAAAGCGAAGCACGAGTACTGGGGTGGAAGTGTCTGCAACCGCAGTGGCGACTGCCTCAGAGAATTCCTGAGGATGTGTCCTGAGCTGGAGATACGTCGCACGGAGGGCCCGACATGTTTCCATGCGGGAAACCCATCGTTTATCGACGTGGTCATGACATCATCTGATATTGTACCGGTGCCGGAAGGTGCTGATGGGCTTAAAACTCTGCACTACGAGTCTGACCACAGGGCTGTGGAGTTGATCTTGCGGATGGATGGGCTTTGCGGTAGAGAGCAGCGATATCTCTTTGACTTTGATAGGATGAATACGAGGGCTTTCAACTCGGTACTATCTCGTGATTTGCCTGACCTTATGCTTCCGTCGGATCGGAATGTGACCTCACGCGAAATTGATGACTGCATCGAGTCTATGACTGGCGTCATTAGGACTGCGATGGAGGAATCGGTTCCAAGACTACCAGTACGTCATGCCGGCGTGCTAAGACTCCACGACAACATCCTCGGCTTCATATCGGAGAAGAGGAGGCTTCGGAGGATACTGAGGAGGACGGGAGATATCTCGAGAATTCCCATATTGAGGGCTGAGATAAGAAACCTGGATAGGATAATCCAGGGGCAATTGCTGTGTTTGAGCAGAATTATTGGACGGATTATCTATGGAGTATTAAGGTGGACAACAGGACTTTTCGGAAAGTGAAGGGTACAGCAGGTGTGCGGCGAAGGTTGGCGGTTGCTGATATAATGAGGGATGATGGAGTACTCATCACGGATGACGGTGGCAAGGCGAATCTTTTGGCTGAACGTTTCTGCGGTGTGCAGAGAGCTGCTGTGAATCTCCAGTCCTCCACTATTGTAGGGATGGTCTTGGAGGAGGTATCGGGGCTGAGGAATCAGGCCCCGGTCATTGAATTTGGCCCGGATATTACGGCGGATGGTGTTCGAGGTGGGGATTTCGCTGGAGGAGGTTTTTCTTTGCTGACTCCCTCTGATATTGGCAGGGCATTGTCCAGTAGACCTAACAAGAGATCCAGCGGGCCGGATGGCATACCGGACCTGATCCTGAGGAAGACGGACGCCACCACATGGAGGTTCTTGGCGTTGGTGCTTAACCACTGTTTCAACATTGGTTACTTCCCGAAAGCATGGAAGGGTGCGATCATTGTGCCTATACCCAAGCCGGGGTCTGACCCTGGGGGTGCTGGTAGCTACAGACCCATATCTCTGCTCTCTAGCCTGGGTAAACTTATGGAGTGGTTTATTTTGGAGCGTATGAGAAGATTCATGGACGATAACGAGATATTGCTGGATTGCCAATTTGGATTTAAGAGGGGCCACTCTACGTCCCATGCACTGATGGCACTTGCGGACTATGTAGCAAGGGGACTGAATAGGAGATATCCGACGATTGCTGTGAGCCTGGACTTCGCAAAGGCTTTTGACAATGTTTGGCAGGAGGGTATAGTTCATAAGATGATGTCGCTTGGTTTCGACAGGCATCTCTGCGGAATTGTTGCGGAATTCCTGAGGGATCGCTCCCTCAGAGTGAGAGTGGGCGATACACTCTCTGATGAAAGAAATATTGTTGCTGGAGTGCCGCAGGGGTCACTACTGGGACCTGTACTGTTCAACATATTCATGTCGGATATACCTCGGCCACCTGACGGAGATTTACTCCTTCTGTATGCAGACGATGTGCTGGTTGCGGCATCTGGACCCAGAGCGGCAAGGGTGAATGAGAGACTCAGCGGATACCTGGGTAGACTGCACGGATACTTCTGCAAATGGGGTCTCTGCCTGAATATGGAAAAGACGGATTGCGTAATATTTAAGGGACGGCGTGGACGGCTGTATCCCAACGCAAGGAAGTTCGTACCGGTGCTGAGGGTAGGCGATGAAGTTGTAAGAGTCTCCGATAGGATTAAGTATCTCGGGGTGATTTTCCATGAAAGCTTTGAGTTTTATCGACATGTGGATGTCGTTCTGGATAGGATGAAGGGGATATACCACTCCTACTGTAGGCTACTGCGCCGAAGGGAAGGTTTGCGTAGGGAGGTAAAGCTGCTTATATACAGGCAGATCATCAGACCTCTGATGTCTTATGCCTTCCCTGTCTGGTTTGGGATTTCGTCCCATCAGATGGAGAGGCTTAGGATCTGGGAGAGACGTATATTGTCGGCTTGCCTTGGATTAAGGGCTCGCCAGTTCCCCGATGGTTCGTTCCGGAGACCGTCTTGTCGGGTCATTTATGACCATGCGGGTTTCGAGAGGATCGACGTTTTTCTTATGAGGACTGCGCTGAAATTTTTGGAACGATCGTCCGTCCTGGAGAATGGGATGGTGACTGGCTGCTTCGAGGGGAGGAGTGATATGGAGACCCTAAGGGTGCACAGATATCTGTTGCCTGTGGATCTCCTAACGTTGAAGGACGAGGGGCTGCTCTATGGCGACGAGGGCCTGCTATTTTATCACAGGAGGGTTAATACGCTGGATTTGGACAGCCTGGTGTATAACACTGCACAGTGAGGTGGATGTCTGTGCCCTGTTGTTGTTAATTAGTTGTAAGTAGTGTTTTAAGTTAGTTTTAAGCATATGAGTGTTTCCGTTTTTCCATTTTTTGCGGAATATAGTATAAGAGTTGATTTGTTTTAGTGATGGATTGCGGCTATTCTGCATTATTTTAAGTTTTAGTTGATAAGTCTATGATAAGTATCATTTACGCATAGAATAAGTATATACATGATTAATTAGTTTAAGATAAACTATGTAAAGAACGAAATATTTGGATGAATAAAGATAAAAGATAAAGAGCACTACAGTGTAACAACAACTCCACACGGACTTACAAGTGCACAACTTGACAGCATATGTTACACTCTAAAGCTATATACTCGTATATATGTAGAATTGCCCACACGTAACGTACTGTTTCGTAAGGCAAACGTGTCGGCTGATTGTTTTTGTCAGGGCGCATTCAACAGTTTAAGGCGTATTCAGTTTGGTGTTGCCATTACAACTTTTTGTTACTATTTTTAGGTTCACATATATAAATGTTAAAAAAGATAAGATGAAGTTGTTTGTCCGGCTGATTGCTTTTTTTGTGTTCACATGCTGTCAAAAGTTTATTTTGCACAGCAGAAACTTACTAAAAAGAACAATCGTAAGAATATCGTTAAACTAAGTACATCTTATTGCATAAAACATATTCAAAACGCATTAAAAAATAATTGTATATTAATAAATACATATGCCTAAATATTTAATGTTTAAAATTGGAAAACGTCCAGAAAACGAAATATTTGAAAATTAAAATTTTCGACAAAATAAGGTATCTCAATAGGTCAGTTTGGGTACTTTTCCAATAAAGTCTAGTAAAAAATTACTCAGTAAGAAATTTACAGAGAGTAAGACGAAATTTACTCTCAAAAATAATAATATCTAGAAAAGTACGCAAACGGAAATCCAGTAAGAATTAGTAAGATATTGAAACCAAATTATCTGGATACTTATGTACTTGCCTCTTCCATTGTAAATAAGCTTACACTCAATTTTTTTATTATTTAATTAATTTCAAAGGTTTGCTTCTCTATCAGCTGTTTTTTATTTATCTTACAAATTTTTAATGGCAAAAATTTATCCAGTAAACACCTATAAGTCCTTCTGCATCGAACTGCCATTTTATTCCCTTTTTTCTCTCTCCTTGCTGAGTATTTGTGTAAACAACAGTGTGACCATATTCGTTTTTTAAGCTAAATTTAGTATGAGCTTAATCACCGGGTCAAAAATCCAATGGGAATTCCTAGGATTCAGACGCCAGGACTCTCCAACGGCCCTACGACAAGTGTACAGTGCAACATTCGCCTTCGTCGCCTTGCACGTGTATTCTGAGGCCAGTATAGCGTGGAGTCCAGGATTACTCCCAGATATTTCGCTCAATCCGACAGCCCCAGTTCAACCCCGTGCAGACGCGGTAGGGAAAATGACGGATCTTTGTACCTGCGTGTGAACAGTATCAATTCTGCCTTTCCCAGGTTAACTAGGAAGGCCCAGAGATGTTCGAAGGCGCTGCGACAGTGTGTCGAGAAATTTTTCCGACAAAGCCACAGCAACATCATCTACATACGGTACAGTCTTGAAATGATTAGAGTCAAGCCTCACGAGCAGAGTATTGACGATCAAATTCCTCAGGAGGTGGGAAAGAACCCCCCCTGTGGGTTGCCTCTTTCAGCCACCCTGTACCTATGGCTGACCCCATAGTTGAGGCAATGACTCTGTTGGTCAAGAGTCTCAATATGAAACTGATCACTGACTCACGAACATTGAGCGCCACCAAAGTCGACCTAATTGCATCCGGTGAAACATTGTTAAGGGCCCTCTCTATATCCAGAAATGCCACTAGAGCGTACTTTCTGTGCTCCAGGCCACTTTCAATACACCCTACAAGCGAGTGAAGTGTTGTAATGTCAACAGATTTGCCACTAGTGTAGGCAGATAATAGGTCAGGTTGTATCGTACTGCGGAGATGCCAGTCGACCAACCTTTCCAAAGCCTTCAGAAGAAAAAAAGACAGGCTGATAGGTCTGACTCAGTTATATAAGACCATGCTAAGCATGCCTTAAAAATAACCATCAGCGGGGAAACACTAAATCAGCATAATTCTGAATATCAGCAGGAATAATGCCATCCAGACCAGGGGATTTGCCCGGGGCAAAGCTACCCAATTCCCATATTAACCCCCTTTCCGTGATTGGAACGTAGGACTCAGTATAAGGGTATGAGTTGCCCGCGTGACGCTTCCCCATAAGAATACTGTCCATAAAGTGCACGTCCAGCAAGACATTCAAAGTCTCCTGTCCGCTTTTGGTCCAGCTTCCACATAGCTTCTGAGTGAAACCAAGGACCACCTGTGGCGAAGCCAATATTTTCCGCAACCGGCTCGTCTCGGAATGTCCCTCCACACTGCTGCAGAAGGATCTCCAAGATTTGTGTTTTGCGTTCCTAAACTGTTTCTTAAATCTATTTCATGAGGATCTATAAGTGAACCAGTCGCCACCTCTAATAGCATCATTAAATAGCCGGCGACACTTCTTTCGCATGTCGCCCAGATCGGAATTCCACCATGTTGGTTGCTTCCTACCTTTACAGACTCTTGGTCTGCATGCTTCGTCCGTTGCCCTATCGAAAGCTTTCGTCAAAGTCACAATAGAAACTTCGATGTCGCGGCAGCCATTTATGATCGGAGAATCCGGAAGAGCTCTGGACAGGATGTTGCGATGCTCCACTCCTCCTCCGTCCTCCTCCTATTTTGAAATACCCTAACCGCAGGCGGTCTGACCGCAATCTTAAAGTCAATATACAGATGGTCGGAGAACAAGCATTCAGCGTCACACCAAGGACATCCTTTCTGTTAGAAACCACAAAGTTAAGTTCCCTGCCAGTATTCATTATATCTAAACTACTACAAAGGATAAAATCAAAAAGAGACTCACCACTTGCGTTCGTGTTTGAGCTTCCCCAAGCAGTATGGTGTGTATTGGCGTCGACTCTAATGTTAAGCGGCGTATTACTCATACCCGCCGCGTTTGTTAAGCCACGAACCTTGCCATTTGGGATTTCAATTCTTATTGTGTTTAATTTTTTTTTTCAATTAATAGTTTAACTTTGCTTTAGATATAAAGGAAACGATTTATATACTGCTGCATTACCAAATGTCCACTTCCCAAAATATATGTTTAAAAACAATAAAAAAATTAGCGGTTTTTTTCTTTAGCCAAAAACTGTTTTTTTTAGCTTTTTTTGAATGTGATTTAGCTTTATGCTATGTTAAAATGTGGCCACACTGGTAAACAAACACAATCCACTTAAAACTTTTAAAAATGTGAACAAGTTTATAAAAAATTTTGAGTACGCAAGCAGACCTAATATATGAAAAATATTGCCCGTTGTTTTTGTACAAAAATTAGTTGTTGTACAGACAATTTTACCTCATCTAATTTCACCATGCTCATGCCTGAAACTTTTTAACTGCAATCAGTGTTGAAAACAGCTTGTTCCGTTTTTACACGGTATCCTTTGCAACATATCTGCCGTGTAAATACAGGTATTTTATTTACATACATATTTATGGTAAACATTTTATTTTTTATGCCAAAAATATATGACACGTTTTTATATATTCTATACGTACACAAACTTGCTAACAGTACGTTACGGTGCAGTAAGTAAAAACTAATGTTTGACTGGAAAAAACTTAATTAAAAAAATATCTTCTAATCGTTTCGAAAGTTGTATGTGTACATACAGTGATCGAAATAACTATATATGCATACGTCTTTATAACATGTTTTACTCTCTCTATATCAGTAATCGAAATAAAAGTAAAATTGAAGTATATAAGAATGTTAACAGATTTCGTGCACATTGGTTTGCGTAATTATATTTGCTATTTTCTTCCCAATGATACATTTGTCAGTTCGTGTTTATTGTTACCACTTTACTGTCAATGAAAATAATTATACAATCTGCATTGCTATTGGAACATGAAAATGCAAGCTTTAGAGCGGATACATATTTTATTTTAAACTTCATCGAATATAATTTTTTTTTTATTTTGAGCAAGAGTTCAAATCCAATTGATTAAGCTTTATTGTAGTGTTGCCAGAACTTATTCAAGAAAAAATTATATAATTATTATAAATTATATTTGTTGAAAAAATTTTAAATACATTGTCTTGAAAATAAATTCACCTATTATAACTGCCAATATTTGTTACATAAAATCTATGTATACTCATCTCTGTGTAAGTTATTCTATTCATTGGTATCAATTCCCTTAGCACATAATACATAACTAATAATTTATCAATCAGATCACCATGTTAAGTAGATCACGATTGTATCTATTTAAACAGCGTTCCCCGTACAGCTATGAGTCAAATATTTCTTAAATCTTTAAATTTGAATTAACAACAACTAAATAGTAGGTTGTAGAAAGTACTAGAGCATTTGAAACTAACAATAATGAGGTATATAACCGTATAAGAATACACTTGTGTGGAATATTAGAAAGTTATTTGTTTGTGTATTAAGTATTGAGTAAATTACAGTAAAGACAAATAAGTTATGTGAATACATGACATGCATGATTAATTTAGAAAATCAAGACTGTACAATAATAAATAATAAAAGGATCTGATTTTGAAATTTTCGAAACACCTCCAAAGTTTTGAGTTACGGGTAAAAAAACTGGTATTTCGTACCAATTTTAAGTTTCTTTTCGGATTTGGAAAGAAGAAAAATATTAATAAATAAAATATTTCAGCTTATTACAAATAGTGTCCGGTTAAAAATAGAAAACTATGTCGGTCAAGTGACCCCTTATTGGCTCGGCAGGCTCCCAATCTCTCACCAAAATTATAAAAGACGTTTTGCAATTAACTGTAGTCAATGGTTAATATCTGCACGGTAATGTTGGTTTTAAGCTCATGAACTGTTGTGGAATTATTACTGTACACTTTCGATTTCAAGAAACGCCACAAAAAATCTAAAGTTGCCAAATCGCACGATCTTGGGGGCCACTTTACTCATCCTCTACGAGAACTTTTTCGAACTTTTCTTTCAAGCATCCGTTGTTTCTCTTGCTGTGTATAAGTGTCACCATCCTGTTGAAACCACCCATTCTCTACATCTAAATCATTAATTTTCCGCCACAAAGGCTTCAGATCATCTCCCTGTAGCGATTTCCATTGACCGTAATCGCATTTCTATTTTTGTTTTCAAAAAATATGGTCCCTTCCTTCTGACCACAAACCACACCAAACCGTAACTTTTTGAGGATGTAATCATTGCCTTTAGATAACTTTTGGATTCTCTTCACCCTAACTGCGGCAATTCTGCTTGTTGACATAGCCATTAAGCTGCAAATGGGCTTCCTCGCTGAAGATTATTTTATTAAAAAAATACAATTTTCTTCTTGTTTTCGATAGCCCAAGATACGAATTGCCGACGTAATGCGTGGTCAGCTGGTTTTAATTCTTAGATCAGCTGGATCTTATAAGCCTTTAAATGGATGCAGAACCTTGAATATTGTGGAGCGGTTGATGCTTAAATGCTGCGAGTATTTACAAATTTATGTTTTTGAATCAAATTTCTCAACCGTTAGCTTGATGGCACTTAAAAACTTTTGCCATTTTCAAAAATTTTTTTAATAATAGAAATATATAAACTAGTCGGAATGTATTTAGAATCTGAAGATAAAAATGTAGAATAACATTTACACCTCAATTTTGGACATCCTTTATTTGGAAATATGTGAGTAAAACTATTTCTGTAACTTTATTTTGTGAGAATTTCTCGAACGAGCTGTTTAACAACTCCCATTTTTAATTAAACACAAGAATAATTAATTTATGCCAAAAATACTTGGATGTTTTTATACATTAAAATAAAAAATATGTTAACAAATCAAACATGTTTTAAAATAGTTTTATTTAAGATTATTATTTTAGCACTTTTGTTAAACAAATATTTTTCGAAGTAATAAATTTAAAAAAAGAATTTATAAAATAAAAGATATTTAAAAAATAAAAGATATTTTATAATTTAAAACGATTTTTTTCTACTTCAAATTTAAGATTTTATAAATATTTTTATCATTATCATTTTATTTGTTTGCATTTACCACGTACTTGTGAAGTGTTGCCATATGTAAAGCTGCACTTCCTTTTTTAGTATTGACACACTAAAATTTTTCATTTTGACAGCTTTTTAATGGAATATTTTATTAAAAATTTTATAAACCTTATCTCTTTTCACATTGAGGTAGAAAAACACCTTTTACTCAAAAATCGAAAAAACGATAGAATATTTTGTTTCACACTTTTCTATGCGAAAACTTCTCAAAAATAAATTTAGAAATCAGGAACAGATCTAGCATGAAAAATGCTAAGTTGGCAGCACAGCTTTGTTGAAAGTAAATGAGATATATATAATTAAAAAAAATAAAATGGCAACATTACCTATTATTATAAAGCCCTAAAATATGCTTAAGAATTTTTTGTAGTAATTGTGTGTTAGCAGATACACAACCCATTTTCAGCAGTGGATGTTGACAATGTTGAATATAGAGTCGGTAATAACGTGTAAAAGCTTGATATTTAATTTTGCGTGTCTTAGCGCTTTAGTGTTATAAGTTTGTTTTGGTTTAAAACTTAATGTAATACAACTACATAATTTAACGACCATATTATACAAAACATAACTTTATAAAAAAATTTTGTCTGTACTTAAAAAAAGTACTTGATTAGAATAAATATTAATATATCATATCGTTATTAATAATCATATCTGTTAAATATCATACTGTTATTAATAAACTGCATGTTTTTTTTTTGCCAAGGGATGAATGTTATTGTTTATTTCATTAAAAATGGTCCGTGATTTTGTGCAATCCCAAAAGTATATGCATATAATAGATACTCGGTTAAAAATTTGACCAAAAATGAATCACCTCTTTCTTTTTTTATATAAGACCAGCATCTAGGGGATGGCCCCTACTCATGCAGTGCATTATGCTGGTACTAGTAAAATAAGTTATTGCAAGGAGGACAGAGGGAGCAGTGTTTATGGACGTTAGCTTTAAATTTACTCATGTCGTAAGTGGCAGGATACACTTTCACTGGAAGATTATTCCACAACCTAACAGTGCGACCAAAAAACGAATTCTCCCTATAATGCGTTGTATGATTTACTGGACAATCAACTGCAAAGGGATGCGCTCTACGTAAAAATATATGATTTTTAGGAATTAATTCCTTAATTTCGTTAGAACACATTCCGATAGAACAATGAAACACACGCCACATTGCGACGGTGCTCCAATGAATCGATAGAGTTGGGTACCGTCATTGATGAGTATCTTCGCGCTCTCCTGTACGCGGTCGAGAAGCTCCAAAATAGACTTTGAAGCACTGGCCCATACATGAGAGTTGTATTCCATTTTGGGTCAGATATAGGTCTTGTAAATATTAAGGAGATCAGATGGAGTGACGTATTTCTTGCACCGTCTCAAAAAACCAAGGCACTTGAATGCTTTTTTCGACACTTGAAATATGTGATCATTCCAACGAACGTCACAGTGAATTCTCATGCCTAGAACATCAAGAGCATCTGATTTCTCAATATCCACATTACCCATTGACACAGATGACAGCACACCACTACTTCTGTGTGTTAAAAAACAACATTGAGTCTTACGTGCATTAAAATCGACCCTGTTCGCACGACCACACTCGGAGACCTTCACAGGTCACTTATGAGTGTACCGTTCATATTCATCCTCCTTGCCCCAATCTCCACAAGGCTCGGTATACGATCAAAAGAATATGAGTGACAAATGTTGCTGTCATCCGTAAAAGAGTAGATAGGATTAGAAGTGAGAAGAAGAAAGTCGTGAAGAAATATTAGAAAAAGAGTAGGAGAAAGAACAGAGCCTTGCGGTACCCTTGAGTTTACCCTGAACTCGTTGGATGAAACCCCATCTATAACCACTCTTATAGAGCGATCTCTGAGAAAACTCGATGTAAATCGAGAGAAGTGACTACCGACACCAAAAGCATTGAGTTTCGAAATAAGAGCCTCGTGCCAAACTCTATCACACGCCTTTGAGATATCCAGAGCCACAACCTTACTCTCTCCAAAACCATAAATGGACTTGTTCCACTTTTCCGAGAGCAACGCCAGCAGGTCGTCAGTAGAACGGCCCTTTCGGAAACCGTACTGACGATCGCTAAGTAAATCGTTGGCTCCAGATATCCCACAAGGTGGTGATTAATTATACTCTCCATAACCTTGGAGAGTGCGTAACAAACTGCTATTGGACGGTAGTTCTCAGGGTTACTAGCCTCGCCCTTTTTGGGGATTGGCGTTACATTAGCAACCTTCCAGCAAGATGGAAAAATAACGGCGCGATATGACACACTGAAAAGGTGAGCTAATGGACGAGCACGGAAAAGCACTGCTTCAGGACCAGTGCTGGTATGTCATCCGGCTCAGGAGACTTGTTAACGTTGAGATTTGCAAGGATCCTTTTTACAGCACAAGCTCGAAAAAATATACTAGGCATAGTTACTGATACTCTTTCAAGTTCGGGCAGTGGATGAACGCTTTCCGGCAAGTGAGAATTACTTGCAAACATTTCGGCCAAAAGGTTTGCCTTTTCAACCGGGTTCGTAAATGTGTGGTCATTCTTTATAAGAGCAGGAACCGAACTAGCGTTGTTTTTCAGCCTTTTAACGAATGACCAAAAGTTTTTACTTCCCCGCGGAAAAGTAAGAAATTTAGCACGAAGGCGCTGCTCGTATAAAGCCTTTTCGCGTCTAAGTACTACGGCATATGAAGATCTCGCCTGTTTGCGAAGCCAATTAGTATGGGCACATTTGTTATTGCGCCAAGTTCTGAACGCTTCCTCTCTGGATCTGACTGCCAATTTACACGTCAGATTAAACCAATATTTGTTTCTAGGTTTAATTGAAAGCTTTTTGGATGGGATGAAATTATCCATCCCTAGCCTTATTATATTCACCACCATTTCTGCCATGGCATCGACGTTTGAGTCAAGGAAACAAAGTTTCCAATTAAAATGTCAAAAAAAAATCGTTGAGGTCAGCCTAACGAGCTTCCTCGTAGTTAAAAATAGAGCGTTCCGTAGCCATGCGTGGAACCTCGCGAAGAGCAGTGGACGAGAATGAGGCAGAACTGTGCTTTGATCCTAATTTCCGAGAGGTGCAAGAACCTCAACTACATACTTTTCAGGGGGTGTGTAGTGGGGAAAAGGTCGAGGGTATTGTTTTGGTACCCATCTACACACGATATATATGCATGTTCATTCACTAATTGCGCAAGGTGATTGTGCGCGGCAAATAACTCAACGTATTGGCCTTCTGGAGTTGTACGGCCTGAATGGCGTAACCAAGGCGAATTATGAACATTGAAATCACCAGCAACAACAATTTCACTGTTCGGATAATTCGAAAGGATACTCGATATTGAGTTGGAAAGAGAGTCAAAGCCAGATATGGTAACCTCTCTTCCCGCGTTTTGGCTTCTATACAAAAACCCGAAGGGCAAAAGATGTGCCCTGATTCTGAACTTAACCCGTAGACAGTTAAATTCCGCATGATACATGCCAAGAGGTTGCTGGCATTGGTACACAACTTCATTGCAAATGTACATAGCAAGACCCCTATGAAAATTAAAAAGGTACAGAAGGTGATACTCTGGGATATGAAAATCCTGTGGATAAGCATTTTCAGAAACCTGGGTCTCACATAAGGCGAAAACATCTGGCCTATGCAGACAAATGTGCGCATACACGGAGAAAAAGTTTGCCCGTAGCCCACGCACATTGCAGAAATCAATCCGAAAGCGTCCTGCCATTACGTAAATTCAGTAAACAAAAATCAAACAACCCCCCTCTGGATGCGTACGACAAGGAAATTGGTTACTGCTGGTTGATTATTCAGCAGCCAGTGTTATAGCTTCACTACTGAATAATCCAACTGCAACCCCTCCAAGTGGTTCGCACTCAAAGGTTTGGAAAGGAATAATGAGGGGAAGGGAAAGCACTATTGCCGATGGTAGGATGACACATAACTAAATTTTCCCCTATGGATCAAACAGTCCTTTATTTTGCTGATGTTTAATCTTGCCCGTATTTGAATTGGTTATTGTCAAGTGTGTGTTTATTTTTTTATGTTAGTGTTTTGTTGTTTGTTCATTTCAATAATTTGTTTTGTTAATATTTAATTAATATTTTGTTGATGATGTTGTGTTTTCTTGTTTTATTTGTTTATTTTAATATTGTTATTGTAAGTTCCATTAGGAGTGTTGGTCATTTTTGTCTATGTTCCACAATTCTCTTTTGAGAAATTGTTTCGTTGAGTTTTTGCTGGTAGTTTTTGCACGTATTGACGGCACCGACGACAGATCACTACTCATAAATTTAAAACGAGCTTTATTAAATCAAATATGTGCCGTTTTGATAGATAACCTTTTGTTTTTTTTTTTTTGCGGTAAAGCTATTATTCTATCAGTGTAGAATTTCTCGATTTTCTGAGCGAAAAATTGATTCAATAGCGTTTAGCAGGCCTGTACGGAATATAAATTTATACTATTAAGAGAGTTCTGCAATGTTCGAAGTAAAAATTCAAATAACCAAATAAAAAAGAAAAAAAAATTGAGCACAAAGAACTTCGAGTGGACCGGCATAAGCAAGAATTGAATAAAATATCGAGAGTTATAAATTTGATGATGACGAGGAACGTAAAGTTGTCACTAGTCAATGATGGAAGACATGCAACTGCAGATGAAAATGTTTTCAGCTAAGATACAAAAAGCTTATAGCTATGGTAACCAAAATTTGTTGAATGATATTCAGACCTTGGAGAGTTGAGATACTGGAAACTTTAATGTCTGAAAATGACGAGCTGGCAGAACACAATAAAAAGATAAGCCAAAGAGTTGATGCAGTTGAGGCAAAAGTGAGGAAAACAGGTAAAGAAGAATTGGAAGTAATTAACGAGAACGAAACACCAGCGTAAGATCCTACTACGAAAGTAGAGCCCAAAGTCGATTCTTCTAAATATACATTTAATGGTGATCGCTTTACCGAAGGAGGCACTTTATAACGGTTGCAATGGTGAAGCTGGCTAACGTAAATATGATCGAACAGCAAATATTGAGAGCTTGTGTGAAGTAAAATCTTTCTCATGAACGATGTACACCATCTGGTACAGAAGTACTACTCACTACTTACGGACGTAAATGAACAGCAACTAGAGAACCGTGCGAGAAAAGATAGTGAACCTCTTCGCGACAAACAAGCTTATATGGGTGTCAGTGTTAAAAGTTAAAAAAGTAAAAGCTATAGAAATAAAGACATAAGAAACTAGATTACAAATAATCAAACCTACAACAACAATATACGAACTCGATAAATTAGCGTTTTTAGAAACTAAAAATGTAGCAATCTTATATATTAAAATGAATGAATTTAGTCATAGTCAATACAAATCATCAGTCAAAAAGTGGGCGAAATAGAACAAGTGGGCATTGTACCATCCATACAAACTATATATTGATTTTTGTTTATCTTGAGAACAGTTAAAGTGTAAGTTTTTGAATTTGGTCTAAAGACTTCGTAGTCAATACAAATCATCAGGCAAAAAATGGGCGAGATTATGTAAATGGGGGTGCCTGCCATCCATACAGAAATTAAATCTTCACTATCTATCCACATCGTCATTTCATTCATTTCATTTATATTACAATTGTTTTATGTTAAAACAAGAAACTTCTGTAATTTTTTAAATTACACATTATTTAAAACTAACTAAAGAAACCGTATGCTTTAATCTTTCAATCACTATACAGAAAAACAATCGTTGTACAACTTATATAAATTCAAGACAAATCTTATAATGTATAATACTTCTTATATTGGCCATTTTTATTTATTAGCTACAATATATTTTCATCCTAACCTAAAATATTGGAATCAATTGTTTGAAGTTTAAAAACTATGGCGTAAATCTAAATCTGAATTCCTTCTTGGAACAAGGAATTTCATTATAAAGAGCGGGAAAACCACAAAAAGAAAACGTGACTAATGGTAATGGTAATGGTAATGCAAACCTTAACTTTGAGCTGCAATCATTCAAAAAACTACCGAAAACTTTTAAATAATATGAACTAATAGAAGGTAGTGTTTTCTATAAATAGCTTAAAATGCTTTAGTTGATTTTTGGTACAAATTTGAAGCATTTTCTAAGTGAAGTGTTAATAATTCCATATTTCATATCTTTGAATAAACATTTTATCTAAATGATCATTATATCTTATACACCTATCCCGTTTTCAGCAAAGTAAAATAATATGAAACAAATTATGTATTTAAATTTTATTTAAGATTTTTATTAATGCCAAGCTTTTTCTGGTGTATTTACAATAATTTGAAATTTGAAATTTTCTAATAAATAATTTCATAAAATAAATATACTTAATAGTTTTTATTTATTCTATTTTTTGTTTTTGTTTTTTAGATATTTATGTATTTTTGTCTTCTTTCCATTTTATGTATTAAATTTAATTATAGTTTCAAAAAGGTATTCAATTTAAATTAAATTTTTTTTATGTTGTTTCGTAACATGAAAATAATATTTAACAATTTTACATTTAGTGTTTTATTTTATTTTTTTATTTAAAGCTATTAACAATAAGTATACAATTGAAAATATATAGAAAATGTAATACATATACAAAAAATTAAACTACATATCAAAGAAAATAATATCTTTTAGATGAATTTACTTACTGTTTCTTTAAAATTTATTATTTAATAATTGTTGGTACAATATTTCAACAGAATAACTCAAACTAATAACACATTCGAATGTATTTTGCTTTGTCTTTGTTCTTATATGGGTTATGAGTAGAATAATAGAAATTCTTATTTTTTTTTATATGTATGTATATACATATGCTGTTATATGTACATATGTATGTTTATAATTTTATTTTTTTATAACTTCTCTGGCATTTTTATATCAGTTTAATTTTTATACAAATATTTGTCGAGAAAGAAGCTGTGTTGTTTCCTATCTTAAAATAGTCTTTTATTCGCTTTATTTCTTTAAAGATCTCCTTTTTTATATAAAATGTCTTCTCATTTCTTGATTCTTTTGACAAGGATGATTAAATGTTATATATAACTATATGGTTCAATATCTTATTAAAAATACCCATTTTTTAAAGACTGTTTGTGTAAATTTCCTTTTGTTCGATTGGTGATATCTTAAATAAGCTCTGTGCTCTAAATATAGTACTCGTTATTGCATTTGTTATTATTAATATTAATCATATTATTTATATGTATCCCTGTGTACAAACTTTTCATGACTATGCCTTAATATTCACATAATATCCCAGCAAATATAGCAACACATTTTAGGCACTTTAATAAAACAAAATAAATGATTAAATTTTAAAACTTATTAAATGTTCCCAAGCAAAGGGAGTTATATATGACAACTTTTTTGTTGTGTCACGATACTAAAGAAAGCTAAAGTTTAGCGACATTGTCTGTCATGTGTCCGCTACATGGTGTACGATGAAGGATTTTGCCTGCTACATCTCCGTGTTAACAAAAAAAGCAAAATGATTTTTGATAAAATTGTCTGTTAGGTATAGAGTCCTATCCATTAGAAAGATAGCGAAAGGTTATTTGACACATTTACATATTTGACTGACAATATTTTTTAGAAATGTTTTTTCTGAATTAATATTTCGTGACTTTTATTAAAATTGGTTCAAATTTAATTTAAAAATATTCCTATTTTATTGAAGTGTTCCAGACGTGACTACTAGCACAACTACCTAGAAAGACGGTATCATTTATTAGTTACAATTCTAATTTTTTTTCTTTATGGTTCCTAGGAAGAAAAAAAGACTTACGTGGGAGTAGAAAATATATACCTTATTGCAGTTTGTAATAGCAGTCAGTTTCCACACAGGCCTTAAAATACCAAACAATTGATTGGCTTTGAAGATCCAATACATTATAATACAAAGATTTAATAGAATGCTGCCAAGCTAGCAGAAATCACTACCTTTTTCCAACTCGATATTATGTATAGTGAATTTTGAGTTGTTGTGGGTGCTGCCTTCCCATGTTGTTCTGCCTTTGTAGCGGAGGAGATTTAAATTTAGCAGACATGTGACGATAGCTGTGTGCTAAGAGGCAGATATCATTTGCGTGTTCCAAATATTTTTGGCAAATACAAAGCGGTTTCACACAATACATAACTTTTTTGGATCGTTTCTATCAAATTGTAAGTAGAAGATGTCTTCCCGTTGGATTTATTTTTTAATTTCTGTGATATTTTTAATCTGAACAAAAAATTTTTAAATTCAAATAATAAATTGTTTCCTACTAAATTTAATTTAAAATTTGTTGTACCAAGTGACCCTAATCCATCTTTCTATGTAAGTCACTTTTCCGGTATTTCTATTATAATTAAATGGACACCTGCAAGACAAAACCAATTTCTGTCATTTATGAAAATTTGGACAAATACTTTAAAAAGTCGTATATGATACCAAAGAAAATTCATCGTCTGTCATTGATAATGTACCACCGGGTTATTATCTATTCATACAAATTATTTTTAAATTGGAACAAAACTTTTTATGAAATCAAAATTGTTTACATACTACGTAGAGAAGTAGAGCATTATTTATTTTAACACGTTAATCGCCACAATAATATCAGAAAAATTTTCACATGGGCCATGGCAACACTATTAGATAATTTAGTTAAAAATGTATCAAGGAAACTTAGTGTATCACAGAAAGAATTAATTTTTTTGCCGAAATTCCCGGAAAAACACTATTTTTTATGTCATACGTATATAACTGACATGGTCCTATATTAAAACTTTTTATTTCGATAAGCCGTGTCAGTCTTATATGTTTGCAACGGACATCTGTGATTGACGTGGCCTTCTAATAAATCGCGTACGACAGACATATATGTCTGACATGGCTCATGTAGAACTTCTTAGCGTCAGACACATATGACTGCCATGGCGATTAACGTGTTAAAAAATATAAAGGAATAAAATTTGATCAAATAAATTAAATCTTTAAAATTAGGATTTTAGAGCTTCAAAAATTTAAGGTATACAATAGAACTTGTTTAAAATATCTTTCTTATCTTAAAATTGCTTTCTTATATTAAATTACTTGCTGGGATACTGTAATTTTCTCTTTACTATCATTTATTTATGTTTATGTGTGTTAAGAGCGTATAATTTTTTGTCCCTTACGGGAAATGAATTCTGAAGTTATATACATATTTTTTTTTTAATGGCGGTATATTTTTATCATATGCAAACTGATGTAGAAAATTATATGTTTAAATTGAAATATTATGGAATTAAAAATATAAATTATCCAGATATTTGCAAATTAGATTAAACATTTAACATTTAATTTGTAGGTTGATTGATTTTAAGTTAATAATTTAATTATTTATTACTATTTCTTTTAATTTTCTTAGTATCAATTTTCTTTTGTTGAAAAGGCACAAACTTACACAAATTTTTGGATTGAATGTAAGAAATAAATATGAACGCAAATGTATTTTTTTAATGATTGGCATGAAATTTTTATTCAATATGTGCAAAGCTAAGATTAAAGTAGAAGCGATTTGATATATAGTCATGTGAAAAATAATAGGGACACATTGCGTTTTTCACTAAAAGTTTAAGAGAAAAATGTACTAAAACTGAGAAACAGTACAAAATTTGTTTATCAAATAACGGAATCTTACGTCGTCGAAATTGAAGAAGACAATTTATAAGAACTCTTTGATAAATGTTTAAATCTAAAAACAGAGTTGGATTTTAAACTATTTTGGTATCTGTACCTCTTATTTTTCATATGACTATATCTTTACCCCACATTCATAAAATTGAAAATGGGTTTAAGTTTCACAAATTAAAAAAAAAAAGTTTGTAAAATACATTTTACTTTATTTTTATGAATATATAAGCCTTAATGTTTAGTTTTGTTACCAAAAATTGTTTTAATTTTTAGAAAATGAATAAATACTTAAAAAAGGTATTAAATACTTAAAAAAATATTAATAGCAGGAATAAATAGTAAAGAAATTCTCTTTCATTTTAAATATTATTTAATCGAATGCGTTCAAGCATTTAAAGCAGTTTTTGTAGTCTCTTTATTAAAGGCTTGATGGGATATATATGTAAAGTTTTTATAGTTTTTATAGTTTCTTTTATAACCAGAAATCTGTTGCTGATAAATTTTTTCAACAAACCGCTATACCAAATTTTATTTGTCTAAAGCATTTATTGGCATTTACGATCAGCCTAATGTTCTTGAACATGGTGAATTTACACCCATATTTTTATTGGTTATTCTCTTTTTAGCCTAAATAATACTAACTTATATTTAAACTAAAGCAAAACAATGTCTTCCCTTCGTTAAAATTTTTGCGAATTATTTTAGCGAAAATCGGTTCATCTTTACACTTAGGTTCTTTACA
This sequence comes from Wohlfahrtia magnifica, assembly GCA_023159175.1. Classification (NCBI taxonomy): domain Eukaryota; kingdom Metazoa; phylum Arthropoda; class Insecta; order Diptera; family Sarcophagidae; genus Wohlfahrtia; species Wohlfahrtia magnifica. The sequence continues at coordinate 3,187,539 of JAKWBJ010000193.1, forward strand.
CAACTGGTTCTTCGAATGTAATTTGCATGATATTAATTTTAAGTTATCAATAATAAAAATATTTTCTTTATGTAAAAAACCAATTTTAATTTCACATTTTTTATTAAACAATACATTATTAAGGTTTCTATAGCTTATCACATACAATAATTTATTTCTTAAGTATTTTAATGGCCATTATTACAACATGTCGTTAGCTGAAGGTAGGACGTTGTCGGGCAGATAAATTGTTTTTCATTATTACAAGTATACTGTAAGCTAAAACTGACCGTTTTACTGAAGGGAAGAACATCCTACCTTTAACTTTTAAAGTTAAGTTTATGTTGAAAGTTGCCATATTGAAGCTACTAACATATGAGAAGTATAATAAAAGACTTTCGCTAGTTTTTTGAAAGAAAAATTATTTTATAAGTTTGAAAAGAAAAATAAAAAATACAAATTTATTTAGTTATTTATTTAAAACAACACTCAGAGGTTTGTGCCAATATTTAGTATATAACTCATACAAAGATAACAATTTTTTTTATCCCATAGCACCAGAGGCCTTAGCCTTAATAATAGCATTACGGCAGTTTCCTTTTGTAAAGTGTTTCTACAGCAAAATGTGTAGTTAAGGAAAGGAATGAAAGAAGTACACATAGTTCATGCTGATTATTCCTAATATTTTTTTAAGCCAATTCATGAATTAATAAATTTATTCATGTATAAATCCTCTTCCAAATATGTTGAGGCTTTGTTTGCTTGTAAAATAATACAAGTTTTTCTGTTGATGACCTATCATCTCCCACCCCTCGACCAGTTTGTTGCTTTTGTTTTGCAGAAAATCGGCTGGAGTGATATCTAATAGAATTTTGAGCCATTTTTTAAGGTTCCTTTTATTGTAAAAGGTATGGTCAGGCCACATTAAAGGCACTGGCTTTAACTCTGTGCCGCAAACAGGTCGTACTTTACTGGAAATAAATATGTTGACTGACTGACGAGCGCAGGGTCAGCAGGGTTTTTATCAGCTAAAAGCCCTTTTGTGCGATTAACTGGGTGGAGTTCAAATTAAAGCCTTTCTTCTATAGTGAAAGAAGAACCCACTCTTTATGCATACGTTTGATAAATTGATGAAAATTAATTTTAATTTATACATCGCTGCTCTAATGTAAAAAAATTATAACTCAAGTAATTTCCATTTTGCAGGTGAAGGTAAAAGCAAAATAGAAACTGTAACTATTTAAATGTACCTCTTTTTTAAATGCAGGCTTTAGTGAAAATCAAACACAAATCTGGTGCTTAGATCACAATCCCTTACAGAATACAATTCTTTTAGAAAAACTATAGTAGTATTCGATGTTCTCTTCTTCGTATATTTTGTGTGGATAAGTAAGAATAGTTTATGTTGACTTAAGTCATTTATTATTTTCCTTATTAGTTTGCTTTTGCAGCGCGACTACAAGGCGTTTGAAGCTATCAATGCATATTTCAGTAAGAGTAAAGGTTGCTGCAATTTAAAAGTGAAAGTCAGTCTGTTATAGTGGATATGTGCTGAGCTAATGATAAATTTCATTTGTTTAAAATTTTGAGTAATAAAAGCGGGATTTAACTTTTTAAATATATTTAAATATTACTATCAAAATTATGTAATCTATTTCCATTTAATTAATTTTGGAGCAAAAACCATCTTAAAAGAAGAAAATGAGAAAAACGGAACTTTTAATATAAAATATCCAAGAGCTTTATGTATCATAATTATAGCGCACTTTCTTTTAACAGATTGCTTTATTGAATATTGGGCATTTTTGTTGCAAAGTTAAACCTTTTCTACAAACTCTACTATTTGCTACCGACGTGCTGTAATAAGCTTGCTGCATTATGGAAAAATTTGCAAAATTTAGTTAATTCAATAATGGGGCGTAAAAAAATCGCTTTAGAACAAAAAATCGTTATTAATAATCTATTTTCTGAGGCCTATCTCGTTTCTCGAAAATGTGTTTATAATGTAGAAAGAAAGGTTTATGATAAGCAACTTCTTAAAAATAAAGTGATCAGGGACAATTAAAATGCTCAAGATGCGCACAAGATTGCAATTTGTTACTAATGTGTAATTAAAAATAAACAATTTCAGTGATTGAAAAGACAGTAGTGATTGACTTTCAAAAAAAAAAGATATTTTTTAAAATACAATGCATCGCAATTTAAAGCTACATCGATGTTATATCGATTTCACACAAAATATATTGATGTTTTCTTTATATCAATTGTAGGTACAAAAAGCTTTATTATATTAAAAAAAATGAATGGATGTGGTTACGAAAAGTTTAACTACATTTTAAATATAAAATAATTAATAAATACATATCGTTGATATCATGTAGAAAGGCCCAAAGCCGCATTTGTTCGAACTTGATTTTTTTTACTGATTTCAATATATTGCACGTAAATATACTTCGTCACATCTTTTGTGAATTTAAAATTATTTGTCGAAATAAAAGTTTGGCTAATCTTTTGCCAAATAGCCATTCTGACTGAACTGATGTTTCCAACATCGTTAGTTATTTAAAGGCGATTTTACATGTTCATCCCCACCAAAACGGAGCGGAACTCCAGATGAATTTCTGCATACATATTTAAATCCCTTGGCTCGATTGTTCTCATTTTTCTTCTGGCTACAGTAATTAGGTGGCACTATTCAGTAGTAAAATCAGAACAATATAGTTTTCTAAACTGCGTTTTGTAATCACTCCAAATTATCAACGAATTTTCTTTCAGTTTTCCGACAGAAGTCCTTAAATAAACTGGAAGTTATTGATACAATATATCTTCTGATTTATTACTCCCACAAGTCCGATGTACCACTTTGTAAAAATTAGTCCATGACGAAAGATATCTTCATTTATAGTAGATTTCTCAGAATCTGATTCAATTCAATAATATTTTCAATAACTAGAGTACTCAGCAGCCGACACAATCGACTTCATTCTAGAAATATATATGTATATCTCCTTTATTTGATATACATAACTTTGGGGGAAAGTCTACCACATAAATTAAAAAACAAGCATAAAATATAAAGTATAAAGTACGACAAATTCTATATGCCCTGGTCTTAAGCCTAAATAATGTGTTTATTTTATTTTATTGGTATCGGTAATAATTTTAAGGTCGTATTACTCCTAAAGTACTGAAATTGACATTGTGCACATCTATAAAAGAATTGCTTTGAAACCATATACAATGTATACTAAACATATGGCTATGTTTTCAAAATCGGTATAGTAAATAAAGGTATACAAAAAAGTGTTTGCCTATTAATTATCATATGGTATATTAACGAACCAAACATGTAAAAAAAACTCAGAAATAAAAACTTAAAAATAAAAATGAGGACTATCCAAATTGGATCAAAATTGAGTGGTATAAAGAATTTTGTAGCAGTTTTAGTTGATTAATCAGAAAAATTGCTCATTTGTTCAAAGTGAATTGTTTGAAAATAATCCACCATTTTGTTTTGCACCTTAAGATTGTGATCGCGGTGATTTATACGTTTAAGTGCTACTTTGAATTATTTTCTGAAAACTTTCTTCCTCTTCGTAAATCTTCGCAGGCTTTTTTTCAACATGATAATGCATGTCACATGGTGAAATTTTCAGTGGAGTGGTTTAATAATAATAACATACGTTTGCTAGATAGGTCACCATCATCACCGGACATAAACCCGTTAGAGGACATTTTTTTCTATTATTGAGCACAACCTTACAAAATGTAAAATTATGACAAAAATTAATTAAAGAGTGCTATCAAAGACATTTGGTCTAAAAATTAAAATTGTTGTATTACTCCCTTGATTGGTGAAATTTTTTATTGTCATTAATATTGCGCTATAATTATGAATTAATAATTTCAGAAATGTTTTATAAAAAAGTTCAGTTCTACTTATATTTTTTATTTTAAACTGATTTTTGCTCAAAAATTAATGAAATTAAATAAATAGCAAAAAATGTTAGTTCGGTGTTATTCTTTTTTTTATAAATTTATTAGAAAGAAAAAAAATATTTTTAGTGCGAAAATAAAGTTTTTCATTCATTTTTTCATTTCAGGGAATATATAATTTTTTCACTATTTGAGGATAAAAAAATCTAACTTTAAAGACGTTAAAAAATTTTACTTAACAGTTTTGAACGCAAGTTTTTTGAAAGAATATCACAAGTTTAATTTTAGAGAATTTTACTTTCTTACACAATGCCTATTTAAAAAGCACTTTGAAAATGGTTATACCTAAAGAGCATTTTATTTTTTTATTATATTCATTTATTTATTTTATTAATTTTTTTTAATTTTTCATTCGCCATTTTATTTGTTTTTTTTTTTGCTTATATATTTGCTTAAAAAGATAATTATTTTCTATACCATATATATTTTAAATAATATTTTATATTTAGCCTTACTTTTTTCTGATAACCACTTTTGCTGTTTAAAAATGAAACCTTGAAACTGTCGTTATAATTTAAAATAATTAAAAATACTGTAAACGTCAAATAAATTTTATTTACAATTTTAAACGTTCATTGTGAAAATTTTATTTGTGTAAAGAATTTCAAAAAAAAGTTTGAAATAGAAATCAACGGGACATGTAAATAATTAAAGTTTTTTCAATAAATGATTGGAAATAATTTCTTTTTAGTGAAACAAAGACAATCTTTTTACAGAAAATTTAAAATATTTTCGTTTGGATTAAATTTTTAACATTATGAAAACTTTTAAAATTTTTTTAACGTAAAAAGAAATAAACATGCTGAAATATTTATTTTAAGTTCATATCAGTTTTTTTGGAAGAAAACATTTTTTCGCTAATTTTTATCAAGCTTAGGTACCTGCATTTAATTTTGAATAAAATCAGCAATAGCCAACCGATTTTCATGATCTATAGTTTATTTTGTTCTCAACATTTAAAGCTTTAATTTAAGTGCTTAATATCTGAAATTTTCATTTTGAAAATTTTTTTGACTTTTTGAAAAAAAAAAAAAAAATTGTTCAAATTTTGCGCGAAAAAATTTTTTTCGCAGCTAAATTGTGAATAACTCCGAAATTGTCGAAATTCAAAAAAATATTGTTTAAGTGATTTATTGAAAATTTTGGTCGTATTTGCATTAAAATCGGTCAAGTCGTTTTCAAGTTATGATATTGACATAACTACCATATTTTGGGCGAAAAAATAGTCGCGCTCATAAAAAATAATTTGAGCCCGATGGGAAAAAACTGAAAACGGATTTGAATTTAGCGCGTCAAAATCATTATACTGCATGTAGTTTTATTTAAAGGCGTTTTTTGCTGTAGGCCAGTGTTATCTAATGAACATAATTTGTGCTGCACTAATTAACGAAGGTCGTAGTAAGAAACTATTAAATAAAAAGTCCGCGTTTTTTTTACAATTATTTGTCTACAAAACTAGGAAAATGCAGGAGAAAAGACTGATATCGATGTCCAAATGTTCCATTTTGTAAGAAGTGAGAATATGAAAAAGAAGAGTAGCTGCAGACCTTCTAAATGCAATATTTGGGAAAATTGATTTGCTAGCCGAACATCAGCACAAAAGTAAGGAGACAAGGAGCTTTTATGAAATTTTTGCCGATATTGCTGGCGTAAACAATAACTTAATCTCGCGCTTTAAAATTATATTAATTTGTTTATCGTGCTAATTTTTCTTAAATCCTGACATTATTCAACCATTTTTCTTCCAAACAACTTTACGATACTGACTGATTGCATACTCGCGCAACAGTCAAGTTAATAATATTCCTAAAGTTCTTAGTACAGCTTTTAATATACCATGTTATTATTTTGATTATTATTTCTAAAAAATATATAAGCAGTTGCATTACATAACATAAGCTTCTAAACATTCCTACTTAAGCTGTAATGATTAAAAAAATTTTTTTAATCAATCACATATTTTAAAAAAGCTAAGTTAACTGAATAATAATCTAAAATAATTTTTTTTTATAAAAAAACTACAATTTTTATTTAATTTCAAGTTTTGATATCAAATATTATACTGAAAAGTAATTGATTTCGCACAGCAAAAGTGGTCATTTGATCTGCTATTAACATCTAATTTACACAATTTAACAATAAAAAAATAACAATAAGAAGAAGAACTTTAAAAAATAATTAGGAATTGCCGTGTGAATAGTGTAACTCATATAAATAATTCAAACAGCAAACAAAGTAATTCGAAGTGTCGTGTGAACATAGCATTACTTTAATTTGTTTAATATAATATCAATTTTATTTTTTTGCGGTTTTTTGGTACATTTAGCAGTTGAGATTTAAATTTTAAAAATGAACTTGTGTTTATTAAACACTGATTTTCTTCTTCTTTTTCGTATATTTAAAAAACTTTTTTTTAAATAAATTTGGGAAATTCACTGTGTCATAAAATCGTATGTCCTATATTAATAGCATGAAAAAATAAGACTGTTGTGAACTACCCTTTACTGATATGCTGGTCCTATTTTGAGTTTATAAGAAAAACCGTCTGTGTGTGATTCCAAATTGCAGATAATACAAATATCCAGGCATAAAATATTTTTATTTTTCAAAAATTGTTCATTTTATTTGATTTATTTTTAAAATACGACAGCACAAAAAATATATTATTAAAAGTTTAATTATTTTTAAATTTTAGAACATCATGACAATATGACACGATAGCACACTTTGTGAATACCCAAATTATATTTTATCACTAAAAATAAGTTGCAATTTTAAAGCGAGTTTATGTGTTTGTCATACCAAAATAGAATTTAGACTTTAACAAATATATATATTATAGTTTTTATTTTTAGATAAATGTAGTCTTTTTCAATTTTCGAACATTTGATCAAAGTTTCTACTCATTACCAAATTTTTTGGTATTTTGTTAATAAAAAGAATGATTAGGCATTTATGTATGTAATTATATACGTACATATGTTTGTATTGTTCTGTATTTCTAACACAAACATAACATTTTGATTGGTTTATTAAATTGTTTATTAATAAAAAATTTAATAATATACTTTCTGTATTTTTTCTTTTGAAGTTTTATTGATTTTATTTTTCTATATACGTTTTTTACATTTTTTTAGGTTTTTGTTAAAAAAGGCAGTCAAAAATATTAATTAAATTTAAATTTATAATTTTATATTTATGTAACTCTTTATGTTTCATTATTTTTCTTTCTTAATTTGTTTTTTATTTTTATCCTAAATTTATTAACTTATATACCGTTCACATAAGTAAATAAACAAGTTAACATTTCTCTTTGCTCTCTTTTTTTTCTATTTATAAATATCAATATTTAATGATAATAATAATATTAATTTAATGAATAAAACAATAGAAATTTAAAAATGTTTTTAATTATATATACATACATATGTATATGCATGCATACACATGTCTATTTTTTTGGGAGTTGAAGAGGTCATTTTAAATAAAATAAATTTTATTTTTTTTTCAATTATTTTATAATTATTTATATAATTTTTATCACGTTGTTTGTGTTTCCCTTTGTTACTTTTAAAAATAATGCTTAAAAAGTAATTAATTTAATTATAGGTTTTTTTCGATTTAAATTTTATTTTCCAGTTTGTCAATTTTTCAATTAAAGTTATTCTCGTGTTTGATGTTCAATTTTATAGGTGCTTTAATGACTTCTTTTACATATTTAGTTTTTGTTTTCTTGTGATTTTGAGCTTAAATGAGATATTAAATTTACTTTGTGAATGCCTTTAGGTCGTATTAAGTTTTTGTATTTCTACAGCAAAAAAATAACATAAATGCATTTTTAAAATCAATAAACAAATAGTGTTGCTGCTGTTTTTGCGTTTTTAAAATATTTCAATACTTAAGAAAATATAAACAAACAAGTAAGTGCATTTTTCTAATGGTGATAACTAATTCGATAGATTTTCAAAAAAAGACGCAAAAATATAAATACAGTAGATAAATAAAGAATTTATCTTTATCTTTTCATTTTTAATTTTTTATTTTTATATTAGTGTAGTTATTTCAGATTATTACTTTTGTATATTACATTTTTACTTTTTAAAATTAAAAATAAACTTTAAAAATAGTTTAATATTTATGATTTATAAATGTTATAAAACGGCAAAAAAGTAGACGGACAGATGGCAACACTTGCGATTTTTCCGAAACCAATTGCCGGCCATTCTGTTTCATAAAAACACTTGTAGTTTTTGACATGTGTAGATATCTAGTTAATAGCTGCATTTTACATAAGTTTTTAAAAATGGAAAAACCAAAGATGTAGACAACTGAAGGAATCAGAAAAATTACACAAATGACAAATTTCGGTCAACTTTTGGATCAGAGCCGATGACAACAAATCTTAACGTTATATGAGGCGCTGAGTTCGAATCCGTTTTTCGTTTTCTACAATAGGTTTTAGTCTTAGTGTTCTTGTCTATTGGCAGTACTGCATTGTTCGACGGGCTAAATACAAATAAACTAGAAAAGTATAAATATTTATTGCAAAATTATAGTAGTATTGAAGCTTGAATGTCTTTCAACATAAATTTGAACAGTTAGAATCAATCTTAAAAAACGGAATGCATATTTGAATTCAGCGCCCCAAATAGGCTTCGTTACTCTGGAAAGCAAAAATTATTTAGCAGATTAGTGCTCTGAAACTGACAAGAGAAATTTCTCCTCGAATAGAGAAAGATTGTGGCTCAAAAGCTGTGTGTCTATCTCTTGGAATAACAACTTGAACGGTAAAAACCTTTTATGAAAAGCATCAGTAACACAGGTCGGCAAAAAATAAAAGAAAATAAACGAAATTTGCTTATGTCTTTTGAAAATTAGAAGTCGGTAGCCCTTATGTACATACATATATTAAGAGTGTAGAAGCACAATTATGGCTGTTTAGAAATATATCAGGTCTGTAAAAAACATTAGAGAGTTAAAAAATTTTGTTACATTTTATTTTATTTGTGGTGAATTTATTAAAAGAAAAAGCCTTATAAAGCAATTTGTAAAAACTCTGGATCTAAATTCTAAAAATTTCAAATATTTGCAAGGATTCTTCCTCAATTATTAGAATCGAAGAAAAAAATCAGGTATCTCTCTAGGACCACATATATACAGTGATGAATTCACACAATTACTTAATACTACGCATTAAAAACCAGCCTGAAACAGTCTTGAATCGTGTTTCTCGAAATTGTGTTGATCTGAACTTAGCAAACATAGCAGCAATTGTACTAAGAATCATACTTATGCTAGACACTTTCTAGATTTTTATTATGAATACGGCCGTAGGTGTTTATCCAGCATTCTTTTGTTGAAATAAACAATTTATTTCAATTGTTGTTTTTGGCTCGAAAATTTTTAAATTATTCCTGAGCTGTTTACCCTAACTTGAGTTAAGTTTATTAAGAGTTTTGTTAATATTGTTTTTTGCTTTTTTAACAGAAAATTGCAAACTATTCATAAGAAAAAAAGAATACAATTTTTAAAAATGCATTTATATAATTTTCTTTTCTATTTTATTAAGTCAGTATTATGTATGTGGTTGCGTTTTTTTTTTAAATATTATTTTAAACTTTTGTTCAAAAGATTTTTTATGGTAATTAATTCTTTAATTATTTATTTTGTATTTTAGGTTTGAATTCGCTGATTGTTAATTAAGTTTTATTAAGTTTTAGCTTTCGTTTTGGTTTTTGTTTATTTGCAGTGAGATACAATAAATTAAATAGCTCTAGTGTTAGTTTATGCTTTACTCAGTATTATTTAAATGTTTATTTATTTTTATTATATATATTAACTGATTTGGTTTGTGATTTACTTATATTTTTGTTTCTTATTTTTTGCGTTGTAACAATTTTATGAAAATCCTTTATAGTGAACGAAGAAAAATATTAAGAAAATGGCATATGCTGTTGGAAACGTAATTCTAGCAATAACATCTATTGTTTTAGCGATACGTATTGGATGTGGAGGCTCTTTCTTGCGCACCTGTACGAAACAAGTCTGCAATGGGAAGGAAATATATATTGATAAACCAAGTTTACGTATTAAAAAATAAAATAAAATATATGCAGTTTGGGGATGGAGTAATTCGACACTAACAACAATAAAAAAAAATTATTAAATAAATAAAATAAATAAATAAATGCAAATTTAGTTTAGCGTTAATTGATTTACTTACCTCTGTTGCGCAACCATTGTTGGCTGAATGTGTGCAAGGACTGCCGCTACTTCCGCCACACGTGGTACATGCAACAATTTCATTGGGCCCACCGGCGTCACGTTTCTTTTCACCCTGAGACACAGAAGTAAATTAAAAAAACTTTTATTATAACTACATATCATTGTGTAATTTCGATTTATTTAGTGCTTTCTTTTTTAGTAAACTAACAAAAAATGCAATTTATTGAAATAAAAAATTAAAAAATAATTTTGAAATATATGGTATGTATACACATATGTAAATATATACGAAGACATTTTATAATAATTAAAAGTATAAAATATTTTAAATACAAAGATAAAAGAAAAATAAAATAATATCGGCATTTGGATCTTACAAGTAATTTTAATCAGTTGATTGTAAATTTTTGCGTTAATATTAAAATTTTTGAAAGTTTACAATTAAAAAAAAAAAAAAACGATAAAAAAGCATAAAAAGCTAAAAGAAAAAAGTGAACAACACATGTATGTTTATTGTTTTTTAGTAAAAGTATTTACGACAAAATTTCTTCTTATTCTATTGAACATTATTGTAAATACAGGGTGTCCGCTGGGAAGGTATACTACTTTGTTTGTTTATAATTTTTGATTATATGAAAGAGAATGGATCTTATATTGAGAAATGTTTTATTTAATGTCGACAATTATGTATGGAATATAACGTGAGATAAATGCCCGCCTCTGTTAGCTTCACAAATGCGAGCCCTTTTGAGCACATTTTTCATTAAATTCTCACACATTTCACGCGGTATTTCATTAATTTCATCACGAATATTTTGTTTGAGTTGCTCCAGCGTTTCTGGTTTGTTTGCATAAGCTTTGCTTTTCAGATATCCCCACAAAAAGAAGTTCTGAGAAGTTAAATCAGGCGACAGTTTGAGCTAATAAACATTACTATTCCTTGAAATAACTTGTTGTGGAAAGAGGTCTCGCAGTAATTCCATTGTAATCCTGGCTGTATGCAATGTGGCACCGTCAAAGCATGCAGTTGTGACGTTAAAAAGTTTTCAATCCTATCACGATATCGCTCCCCATTGACAGTTACCGTTACGCCGTTTTCAGTTTCAAAGAAGTAAGGTCCAATGATTCCTCCTGACCAAATTGCACACCAGACTATCACTTTTAATGGATGCAAAGGTGACTGATGAATAATTTGAAGTTTTTCCATTGCCCAGAACCGACTATTCTGTTTATTCACATAATCATTCAAATGAAAATGTTCCTTGTCAGTCATTATGATTTTTTCATGAAAGTCGATGACTGATTTTGATAAAATGTTTTAACGATTAAAACACGTTGGTTTACTAAATATTTATTCATAATAAATTTGCCACGACTGCCAAATATGAACTGTCAAGACTAATGTTTACCAAAATGGCGGCAAAATGAAGTAGTATAACTTCCCGGCGGACACACTGTATGTATATACAAATTTAGTTTTTTACTTCTAACCCTGCTGTTAGGTTTGGACCAATGTGGTCAACTAAAGACGTTAGCTAGGGAGGTATATTTGTATTTTATTATTATTATTACTAAATTTTTAGTGTTCCATGATGTAAAGGAAGATAACAAAATAAAAAGTTACGGATCCTAGGTAAAGGACCATTTAGGTCCATTCATGTTTATTTACTTTTTTTATGAACTAGATTTTCAGAACAAGTTAAGTTTTTTCAGTAAATGAAGAGAAAATTTATTTTCCTTGTATTTTGCATATAAACTTGGTGCATATGATGCACTTACTACTGCACTTAGTATTGCCGTCGCTACATGTTCCTCGTTTCCTAACAGATGATATTTTTGGTAAACAACTGGCAGATGCTACACAATGAAACCAATGTAGTAATTTCATTGAAAGCAAATATTGATATGTATAAAGGTATTTTTTGAAAATAACCGTATTGAAAGAGTGAATGTTTTATTATTTCGGACTGTACCAATGTATGTCAGCTTCCATTCTACAAGCATTTTTTTATTTCGAATGATATTCTCGCCGGAAGTTCATACGACACGGTGTAGAGAAGATAAATTCCATTGCATTCAACTTTTTATTTCATACACTACTGATTGATGCATTATCTTCCTCAGTTTCTAAAGAAATTTGTCGCATTGATTTCAAATTCACTATTTTCATCAAAAGCCGTACAAATTGAAATATTGGAGTTACAGAGTACAAGTGATATGATAAGCTGGCTTAATTAAAAATAAATTTTATTACAAAAAGTTGCAAAATACATTTTAGATCATTTCTTATTTAAAAAAAAAATATGAATCAGAATAGTCATTTACCTAAGATCCGTAGGTTTTTTTACCTAACAGCAGGGTTAAGTGAACATATGATTTTTATACTTACGGGCTGAATTAGTAAATGTCAATTTAAAGTAGCATTAATATGGAGAGGAAAGAACAAAACATATAAACTTATTAAGATTCAATTTTTTACTTGTTTAATAGAATAAATAAGGAATTAATTACTCAAATACGTGTGTTTACGGTTTAGTATACACTGAGAGAAATAAATATGTATATCTACGACAAATTATTGACAGTTTTTAAAGGAAGCAAAGAAAAAATGAAGTACTAAAACTCTAAAACGATTATAAAATTATAATTTAGTACAATAACTAGCAATTGTACTTAATACGAAGCTTTTTTTTGCATAAATCAAGGTTAAAGGTCATTGTTATATACTTTTTTTAGAAATTTTTAATCATTTATTTAAATACAATTTTTGTGTCTTTTCATATTGTATTAACACTTAAATTGAATTTGTTTAAGTCGTAAGTTATAAAAAAAATTTCTACTGGAAGCCTGTCCCATAATGGAACAAATTCACTCTACAATAGGTTGTGCGATTCACTAGACAATCAATTACAAAGAGATGTGCTCAACATAAAATACGAGTACTTAGTTGGAATATGTAATTATAAGAAATAAATTCCCTAACTGCGTATAACATTGACATAAAAATGAATTCTCATACTCAGAGCATCAAAAGCATCTATCTCCAGAATGTTTACATTACATATGGTCATAGATATCTCGACAACATCATGTCTATGTGTCCGAAAACAACATTGTTCGCGCGACCCTACTCTGGGATTTTTACCAGATCACTTAAGAGTATGTTATTCTTATTTCGCCTTTTTGCCCCAATCTCCAATATAATCGGTCCACGATCAAAGGTATATGAATGGTAAATTTGCTTATTATTAGCGAAAGAGTAGATCCGATCGAAAGTAAGAATGGAAATGTACGTGAGAAATGTTAGAAATAAGGTAGGAGAAAGATAGAATAGAGTCATGACGTACCATGAAATGAATCCTGAACTCATTGGATGAGATCCGAGACTTAGATTATTAAATAATAATCTTCAACTCAAAACTTTCTGTAGAGACAAAAAACTTTTCCATTTAATATGAAATTCTATCAGACATGAAAATCCTGACGAACTTTTCTACGGGCCATTGTGGACTAAGGCGCATCTGAAAAGGATGGCAGTCACAGATGTGGAGATTTGTAGACTATGTGCACAGGCATCAGAGATGGTGCAACAGTGATGGAGATGTTTAGTTAGACATTGGGACACATTTGGAGACATATCCACCATTAGGCAACAGAAGGCAACAGATCTTCTAAGCAGAGTGTAGACCGGAAAATGCACAATAGATCCTAAGTGCCGCAGTGTACTGCAAGAGTGTCTGGTTAGAATGATAATGATAATGAAATATAAATTTTATTGGCAAATGAACAGTAGGATCACATTATTACGAAAGTACGTACATATTCTGCTTCACTATCAGATTTGTTTTTGGTTTTTAGTTTGTAAGTTTTTTAAGCTCAAAAGTTAAATTTTTTAATTTGGAACATGTTCTGTAAACTTCATTTATACATATATATTTGTTTAATATCTTATTAAATTATACGCGATTTATCTAAATTAAAGGGGCTGCTTAAAATAAGATGAGAACAACTGTAGGCGTATATTATTTACTATATTTATGTATATTTATTTAAAGGAAAAATTCAAAAAGAAATCCACAGGTGGAGATAGGTTTTTAGTGGAATTACCACACACCGAATGAATGTGATGACATTTGACGATCCGAAGGGAGTTTACTACCTCGCGAAAAAAAAGAAAATATGTACATATGTATGTATGTAGGTTTAAAAAATTATAATATAAATGACATACATATTTTAATATGAGTAATATTTTCTCAGTGTACACTAATTGTTTTTCTTTTTATATTATTAGCTGTTTTATATTTATTATTTCTACTGTTTTTACTGTTTTTACTAAGTAAATATGTATGAATTTATTTGTTTTTTCTTAAGTTTGGCATGAGAATTTTGCTAAGTACTGTTTAACAAGGCATAAATAATGTAAATGAAAGAGCTTTATTGTATGGATGTGTGGTTGTTTGGCTTACTGTAGATAGACAGTTAATACATAAAACAAATTACCATAAATGCCAAAAAGCCGATATGAAGAGTAGAGGAATATTTAAAAAGATAAATTTTTCAAAAAGAGCATTACAATCTGAAAACAATTCTATATACATATGTAATTGTAACATGGATGTGTAAATATGTAGTAGTTTTTTTTAAATATTTTTGTTTATTTATTCCAATTATGCACTTATTATACTTTAATGCTAAAAAGGTGCAAACTTAAACTTTTATCACTTTGCAATTTATTTATATTATTATTAATTAAATTACAATATAATATTATATTTCGGGTGGAGCACCTCAGATCATGCGCTCGATGAAGTGCAACAGAGCAGAGTCTCTGGTGGGAACACTAGTCTACTGGGGCACCCACACTTTACATACATATATGTATGTGCATTCTTAATTTATTATGCTGATTTTTAACAACAACTTTTTTAAATACATACTGATTAAATATATATTTTACTTTTTCTTAAATTTTCCTTGTAGTCAAATCTAAATCAGAGCGCTGAGCGTCAAAAATCTTCATGCCCATACAAATTGTATAAAGCAAACCGAAACATCACTTCGTCAACGGTTAGAAATTGGAAAATCCGATTTAGATAGCACGTTAGAAAATAAAGTTAGCTGCGCAGAAAGAAATTAATGCCATTATAGTTATTTTCACATCAATTCTTGAGATTTACTACGAGCATTTATTTAATTTCTATTCTATGAAACAACTTTAACGCTCTTATATATTTATGTATGCCACTTAAGTATTTACGCTAAATATCAGTCAATACAACGCCTAACGTTCTCACTTGCGTTGGTCTGTTAGATGATAACACGAATTTTAACCGATATCAAATTCAATAGCAGTCTAGTGAAAGATTTTGGTAAGAGGTTTTTACAAACGTCAACATTTTTATTTTATTCACAAAATAATATCTTGACTTCGTTATGTTGCTGTGGTATGGTAGGTAAGACACCCGCCTACCAAACAGAAGGTCCTCGGTTCAATACCAGGCCAGACTATCTATTTGAACAAAAAGGAAAAAGTTTTTTTTTTCATCAGCGCAGTATCATGATATTAGCTAGTAACTGAGTATTAATACTACTGAAAACTTCTCTAAATGCATTTGCCGTTCGGAGCCAGGTCGTTTTCAATGAGTCTAAAAATAGAATCGGGTGCAGCTCATTAACTGAGAGAAGTCCCCGTGTTTCTTCATAAAATGTTATGGGATACAAAGATACATAAAGATATCAGATATATTGCAACATCATTTGGAAATGAATATATTTTATGGCAATTTGTTCATGTATAGTTAAGTAAATGTAGCCATTCAAGTAATGATTATTTGCAGAAGAATAAAAGGAAAATGATAAAAAGGAAAAAAATAAATTTTAGTTAAAATAACAAAATAGTAAACTTCAAGATTATAGCAAAAAAATATTAGTTAAAACAATAAGCAGAAATATGTTAATCTTTAAAAGCTAAGCAGAAAAGCTAATTAAAAGAAAAAACTTTAAAAAATATTTGCTTAAGTATTCTAATACAATATCTACTCGTATTTGAATTTTAAGTCATTTTTTATATTAGAAATATGTGTATTAATAAAGTTGCTTTAATTTATAATGATCTTTAAAAATCCATATAAAGCCCTTACCACTTATTGCTTTCTTTTTAAAGAAAACGAAACGTGAATATTTAAGACATTCACTTTCATGCTCATGATTGTACCATATATGCCTGTGATTATTTAATTGTCAACATAAACTTTTTGTTGCAAAACATTAGCTTGGCAGCGTGAAAAGCAAGTGATAAAATAAGCAGCATTAATATTAGACAACAACATAAATAATGCATGTATTTTAAGTAAAAAACGAGTATCAAAAAACAACAAACAACGACAATAACGACAGCAGTAACATAACTTAAAGCAACTAAATGCTTTTAATTATCCCGACAAAACAAAAACAACAAAATGTTATCGCTAAAAGAAAATCAAATATAAATATTTAATGTAAATTATGCTCCTTGTTGTTGTTCTTGTTATGTTAAATTAAAAAAAAAAAAAAAAAAAACAACGAAAAAATTAAATTTAATCAGTCACTAACATATCCATAAAATTCAATGTAATGTTACCTAGAATACATATTCAAACATGCACTAAGTGTAAGTACACATAATAATTAATGTCTCTGTATAGGTATATTTTCATATGATGTACTATATATGGTACTCGTATATTCATATGAACACAACTTGTTTGGTGAACAATAAAAGAAGAAATTGGAATAAATGTTTCGTTATAATCATTATTATCACTTTTGTTTTAATAAAATAATATTATATCAGCAGTTTCTTGAGTGATCTTTGCACTATTACTCACTTACTTCACTGTTGTTAATTATGATAGTTTATGCCTTTAAATTCTTAAAAATATTCAAATTCATTATCGAGTACAACACAAATCTTCATTTTAAATTATATAAACACTTCAAAAACCTTGAGTATAAAACAAGTCATTCGGATCCCTAGTGTGTACTAACCTAAACTCTATTGATTCATACAGTGTGCATTTTTTCATACATATTGTGTTATTGATCATTAATTGGTATTTTATGTTACAAAAGAAAAAGCGATTAGAATAAGTTAAAACCCATTGGATTTAACGAAAATAGAATTCAGTAGTTTTTAGTGATGAATCCAAATTTGAAGTTTGCGTTGGCAATAACAGGAAACATATTATTCATAAAAAAGGGAAGTATATCAGAAGAATACCAACAATTGTTATTGTATAACGTTGTTTTTCAGAAAAGGGTGTAGGGTGTAAAACATTGTCAAATTTTAGAGCAATACCAAAAAAATAAGGGTACACTGTAGTGCAAGGGCTCTGGCTTCAGGGTCAGTATTTTTTTTTTTTTTTTGGCTTTCCATTTTTTGTTTGAAAACTTGGATCTGGATTAGAATTTTTGTAATAAGTAATTATTCTAGCCACTGACCGCTGGCCTATTTATAAAAATTTACGGTTTTTCGAGTTGAATAGCAATTTTTAACACTTCTAGAGCTGAGTTTTTTATATATTAGATCATTATCTAATTTCTTTTTTATTTTTCAGTTTAGTATGCACACAAACTAATAATGTTAAATGCAAAAAGTTTTCTACTAAAGTATTATTAATCGAGTGAAATAATGCAATTGAGTTAAAGAGATCGGTATTTTCTAAACAAGAGAACCGAATAAAGAAATGCTTATTAGATTTTTAAAAGAAGACAACAAAATTGAATCAAAAAATTCAAAAATCCTTTGTTTTGTAAAGCAAACAGAAAAATAGAAGAACATTTACAAAAATTTTACTTAATTTGGTTTACTTTTGCACCACAGAGTATATATTATTTTAAGGATTGAATTTATCTTTAATTTCGTTATAGATTAATTTAATGTTGTTATTAGTATTTTAGTACTGTTAGATAAAGTACAAATAAATATATATACAAATTACAAATGTTTGAAAAGCGCGCTGTTTTAATTAGTAGTGGTTAGTATAAGCGGTATAATCCACATCGACCACATCTGAAACGGTAAAACAATCAAAGAGACTAGACTCCAACGATGAATAAACAAATATCTATTTTGAAGTCCAAAGGAGACTAAATTGAAAAATAAAATAATTTTTTTATCTAAAAACCTGTGTTTTATTTAAAAGGTCACGGACTTATTGACCAGCCATCGTGCTATATGCTTTTCTTTTTCAAAATAACTTTAAAATTAACTTTAACGGAATAAAATTGCTGTGTCGTTGTGTTAAGTAAAGCATAACGTCACAGTGATGAATAACCATGACAAATGCTGACAATGCTAAATCATCGATGACGAATTTTCTTTGAGGTCACACATGGCTTTTTAAAGCATTTTTTTTTCATAGATTATAGAAGTTGATTTTGTCTTGCAGGCGTCAGTGTATTAGTGAGTCCTAACCAGGGTTGGCAACCCACTGCGTAACCCACTTAAACCCACCGGGTTTAATTGTGTATTATATAAAAAAGAGTCAAAGATTTTTTTTTATTTAAAGTGATACGGAGTTTATTTACATGAAAAATAAGTATAATTTACGTATTGGGTGTAAAAATTAATTCGGTCCTTGTTTAGTTCAAAAAGGATAATGAATTAACAACTTTATCAAAATAAAAATGTATAAAATTATATTTTATACAAATTTTATACAAATTTCGACTTAATACTAACATTGTGACTATGATTCATCGTAACAATATCACTCAAATACGTCACCGGAATTATTGAAGTCACCTCTAACTGTCGGTACAAAATTAAAACACTCAGATTTTTTTATAGGGATATGTCACGAGGAAAAAAAACTCGACTTAAGCCACTTAGAGGTGTACATTTGTACTTTGGGGATGGAACGAAAGAACAAATAAGGATACCTATATTCGCCTGTCTTATACTGGATGTAGTCTTCCAAAGTCTAATGAACTCTCCCTTAAGTCAGGAGTCAATTCTTCCTCTTGAGTATCCCACAGGGACATAAAAAAATCGTTCAGAACCAGTGTGCTTTTCTGATCACCAAACATTCAGCTCTTTTTTTCAAAAGTGGCCCTCATGACCCGGGATATAGCACAGTGTAACCATGTTTTAAAGGCTAAGTTCATTGAGAGATGTTATATATAAAGCTCTAAAAGCTATGAAATTTTACTTTTAATGGTAAATGCATTGGTCGATACAAAGTACAAAAACCTAAAATGCAAGATAAAGGTTGCATACCTTAAACGATTAGTAAATTATGAAAGTGAAATAACGTCTAGATTCGAGATGGCATCAAGTAAAAACAATGAAGAACAATTTAGTTTCGGAGCTTAAAAATAATTGCGAAAAGTTAAAAACTGTGGGTGTTAGTTTTGGGAATGCATATTTGTCAGATACTTCAGAGTAAGTTAAAACAGATAAAGTTAAAAAAATTGTATAGAAATAAAGTCATCATTTCGGAAACAATAACGTAAACGAGGGAAACGGGACGTTAATATATATGCAATAAAACTCAATTCAACGCTATAGTTAAACGAATTTATTTTGTTAGTATTGTAAAACACGTAAACATTTATTCCACTTACAGTATTTCCCGTTCTCGAAATTTCCGCCATTCCCACCATTTCTCTTTGTAATGCATCGCAGCGGACACTAGGCGAAGTTGAGCGTGATGACTTTTTGCGTGGTGGCCTTAAAGGCATTTGTTCAATATCGGTTTGCTTAGATTTTGTCTCTGGTCTAGTGTGACCATTGATATCAGTTTGAACTTCACTTTTTGAAATAAGTGGTGGTGTATTGGTGGACATTGACTGCGTGCGACGCATTTTTGGTTTCTCACCACTATCATCAGTAATATCACTCTCAATGGTCACTGTGGTAGTAGTAACAGAGGGAATCGCTGCAAAAGTAGTAACACCACCAGGTTCGGCGTAGACATGTTCGTATAGCTGAGTAGGCTGTTCTTTGGTAACTGCTTCATTTTGTCTACCAGTACTTGATAGTCGTTTAATTGATCTCGATCGTAGACTTTGTACGGCAGTGGCTATTATTCCACCTGAAGGCTCTTGGTAAAAATGAACACGAGTAAGAGGATCGGATGTCGGAGTGGCAGCTGTTGGTGTTACACCCATACTTGTCCCAGCACTAGAGAGGCCTGCTGCAGCCTTTTCAGACGATAAAGCAGCATGAAATTCTCGTTCGATTATTTCCTACATTTTTGTACAGTTACTTGGTACACCAAATATAATATTGACATGATGATATTTTTTTTGGTACTGTATTTGAGTTTTTGTTGTTTATGAAATGACTTGTAGGATTCAATTGTTAGAAAATGACAGCATGAATGTTAAGCGATATTAATGTCCGAATTTAATAAAGCTAATCACTAATAGTGTGCCGCTGTGGTATGGTAGCTAAGACACCCGCCTACCAACCAAGAGGTCCTGGATTCAATACCATCCGATAATTTTCAACAGCGGTATCACCTCATAGCACTGCTAGCGGCTGGTTATGAGTATTTACGCTATAAAAAAGTTCTCTATCTAATGCTTATGCCGTTCGAAATCGGCGTTAAATTGTACATTCCTTTGAATGAGCCTAAAAATAGAATGGGTTGCAGTTCATTGATTGAGAGAAGTCTCGCTTGTTCCCCTTGGGATGTTAGGGTAATTATGTATGTGTGTATGTAATCATTAATAGGGTAAAATGGAATTGATATCTGCAAAAATAGCTTTTATTTTCAGTAAATAATTTATTAAATTTTAATTAAATAATTAATTATTATATTATAATTATAATATATTATATATTATATATTATAAAAATATTATATATTATATTATATAATATTATATATTATATATTATATATTATATATTATATATTATATATTATATATTATATATTATATTATATATTATATATTATATATTATATATTATATATTATATATTATATATTATATATTATATATTATATATTATATATTATATATTATATATTATATATTATATATTATATATTATATATTATATATTATATATTATATATTATATATTATATATTATATATTATATATTATATATTATATATTATATATTATATATTATATATTATATATTATATATTATATATTATATATTATATATTATATATTATATATTATATATTATATATTATATATTATATATTATATATTATATATTATATATTATATATTATATATTATATATTATATATTATATATTATATATTATATATTATATATTATATATTATATATTATATATTATATATTATATATTATATATTATATATTATATATTATATATTATATATTATATATTATATATTATATATTATATATTATATATTATATATTATATATTATATATTATATATTATATATTATATATTATATATTATATATTATATATTATATATTATATATTATATATTATATATTATATATTATATATTATATATTATATATTATATATTATATATTATATATTATATATTATATATTATATATTATATATTATATATTATATATTATATATTATATATTATATATTATATATTATATATTATATATTATATATTATATATTATATATTATATATTATATATTATATATTATATATTATATATTATATATTATATATTATATATTATATATTATATATTATATATTATATATTATATATTATATATTATATATTATATATTATATATTATATATTATATATTATATATTATATATTATATATTATATATTATATATTATATATTATATATTATATATTATATATTATATATTATATATTATATATTATATATTATATATTATATATTATATATTATATATTATATATTATATATTATATAT
Source organism: Wohlfahrtia magnifica (assembly GCA_023159175.1). Taxonomy (NCBI): domain Eukaryota; kingdom Metazoa; phylum Arthropoda; class Insecta; order Diptera; family Sarcophagidae; genus Wohlfahrtia; species Wohlfahrtia magnifica. Next base: position 3,209,653 of record JAKWBJ010000193.1, read on the forward strand.
TATATATTATATATTATATATTATATATTATATATTATATATTATATATTATATATTATATATTATATATTATATATTATATATTATATATTATATATTATATATTATATATTATATATTATATATTATATATTATATATTATATATTATATATTATATATTATATATTATATATTATATATTATATATTATATATTATATATTATATATTATATATTATATATTATATATTATATATTATATATTATATATTATATATTATATATTATATATTATATATTATATATTATATATTATATATTATATATTATATATTATATATTATATATTATATATTATATATTATATATTATATATTATATATTATATATTATATATTATATATTATATATTATATATTATATATTATATATTATATATTATATATTATATATTATATATTATATATTATATATTATATATTATATATTATATATTATATATTATATATTATATATTATATATTATATATTATATATTATATATTATATATTATATATTATATATTATATATTATATATTATATATTATATATTATATATTATATATTATATATTATATATTATATATTATATATTATATATTATATATTATATATTATATATTATATATTATATATTATATATTATATATTATATATTATATATTATATATTATATATTATATATTATATATTATATATTATATATTATATATTATATATTATATATTATATATTATATATTATATATTATATATTATATATTATATATTATATATTATATATTATATATTATATATTATATATTATATATTATATATTATATATTATATATTATATATTATATATTATATATTATATATTATATATTATATATTATATATTATATATTATATATTATAAAAAAATTTTGAGAGAGATTCACTCAAATTGAAAGTAGTTATATTTCTATTACCCTGTGTATTACTTCAAAATCAGTATTATCTCTAATCTTTATAAAACTTAGATCATATGCGTTTTTATTACAGCTTTAGCCTTACAAATTTATTTAATTGACCTCCCTAAAGTAAACAATATAAAAAAATAAAATAAATCAACAAAAAGAACAATGGTCGTTCGCTATATTGATTCCAGCAGCTAAAAAAATTCCGTGTGAACGTGATATAATATATACAAACAGAGAACAAAGTAATCCGAAGTCTCGTGCGAACATAGAATAAGATTCATATTAATATTGATAAAGAAACGTTTAATCTAAAAAAGTATAGAATACTTTTTGGGGCATAAACTAAAAGTGTAGCATATTTTTAACTTGCAGCTTCTAACCCTTTGAGGAGCGTTTCATTGAAAAAAATTAATATAACTTTACATTAATTCTAAAGGTATCGGGTGTTATGCTTATCAATATATATAAAAGAGAATTATATAATCCGTTGTAATTGATGTTTTCTAAAATGCGCCATGTATATGCAGTTTCCGTAAGTCCATTGGTTCGCGAGTTATTGGCGTTACAATGAAACCCTTTTTATTGCATAAATTTTGCATGAAAACGGAAGTTGTTACAACATTTAGACTTTGTTTGAGTTAGAAAATATTTTTAAGACTGTGTATATAAATAGCATATACCATACACATTATTTCTTGAAATATGGCCGAAATTTAATAAGTTGGTGTGGCACATACCATACAAAGTAAATATTGATTTGTGTATATCTAGAGAACGGTTACAGTGAATGTTTCTAAAGCTTAAGCGACTCATACAATCAAATGTGTATAACTATATATAATGTACTTAACAAACTTTTTGTCAAGTTTCGTTTAGTTTCATTTGCATACGATTTATAGGAAACTGATCGCAATTTACGTAGGTAAACAGCTGCATGTGTGTTATATGCAAAACAATGAATAATGAAACACGTTGTGCAGTTGATGCTCTGCTTTTATGCGTCATTGAAATAGCGACGATTATAGATGAGCAGCGGGTGTATACAGATTTTATAGTTTTTATTTAAGCTGTATTATTTTTTCTGATAATATTTAATTTTTTACAAAAAATATTAAAATTTTTATATTTTTGATAAAAAAGAATTCATCCTGATACTAATAATGCTAATTAACCATTCAATTCACCACTCAGATAGCAATTTTCATGTTCTCACTAACACAACTTTTCAAAAATTACATTATAGCCACCAAAAAGTTGATTAAGTATTTGACAGACTTTTTATTGAGTTTTTGACAGTAGCTTATGTAAGCAAAAGTATATTATGTTTGGGCCCTAAATTTGGCTTGAAAAACTTCTCGGACAGAACACGACGTCAATTAGCAACTGGGCGAGATTAGCTATGGATATATGGAAATATGGAATTTTGCATGTGTAAAAAACGATAACACAGTTAAAGTGTTGTTATCTATCTACATCAGTAAAAAACGGGAGAGATTTGACAAGCGGGAATTGCAAAAACCACACCAGGTAAAAGCTATATATATATATATATATATATATATATATATATATATATAGCTTTTACCTGGTGCGATTTTTGCAATTCCAGCTTGTCAATTAATATATATATATATATATATATATATATATATATATATATATTATTTCCCATATATATATTAATTCCCATGACATTCCATGAAGGAACATGGGTACTTCTCTCGGTCAATGAACTGCACCCGATTCTATTTTTAGATTCATTGAAATGGACCTACAGTTTATCGCCGACGCTGAACGGCAAATGCATTAGAGAAGTTTTCAATAGTAGTAATACTCATAACCAGTTACTAGCTGATGTTATGAGGTGATACTGCTGTTGAAAAACTTTTTCTTTTTTTTCAGATGGTCTGGCCTGATACTGAACCGACGACCTTCTGGTTGGCAGGCGGGTGTCTTACATACCATATCACAGCGGCACACAAAAGCCATTTATATACATATATATTCTTATGTATACTATATACAGTGGCTCACGGCTTATTTCTTGTGCTTTCAAAATATAACAGTAAATGCTTACAGCATCAAAACTAAGGATTATATTAAAAAGATTTAAACGCACAATCTTTTTAAAAATACTTCTTTATTTCAATTGAATTTAAGTATTCATGTTATTAAATATTTGTAAAGGTAATATAAAAAAAACTTAAAATATATATATGAGAAATTTAAGTCACGAAATAAGCTGTGAGCCACTGTATGTATGTATGTATATATATATATATATATATATATATATATATATATATATATATATACGTATATATGTATGTATATAAGTAGTCTATCTCTGATGGTATTTTCCATATAAAATGTGTGCACTGTTTTAATTTTTTCTTCTGAGGAATACTTTTTATGGGCATACAACTCAAAGGCTCCCAGGAACGCGGAATGGGTTACTCTAGTATCATAATAAAACAAAGAAATCTTTGCCATTTTAATATAAATAAACAAGCTTGTTGGAAAGAAAATTTTATTACATTAATGTATAAATATGTTTTCGGCCATGTGGCCACCATGGCTGGCGTATACAAGGCACAATCTGGAACACAAATTTTCACAATCTTTTCGCAGCGTATGCGGCCGTATTTCGCTAATAACTCTTCGAATGTTGATTACCAGGTGTTCAATTGCTTCTGGTCTGCAACGTAGACAAGTGACTTTACATGGTCCAAAGAAAATAGTCCAATTAGGTTAAGTCCTGGTGGCTAATTACTTGGACCATTATGTGAAATTACTCTTTCATCAAAAGTACTTTTGAGTAAATCAATTGTACCGCGCGCTGTGTGGCATGTGACTTCGTCCTGCTGAAACCACATGTCAGCAAGATTAATGCCAGCTAATTGAAATACGAAAAAATTTCTCAGCATGTCCCTATACCCTTCAGCATTGACATTAACTTACTGACCATCATCGTTTTTTAATATATATAGGCCAATGTCTTCGCCAGCCCACAAAGCATACCAAACAGTAATTTTCTGTGGATGTAATGATATTGCGACTAGGAAAGCTAGTGGATTATCCTTGCACCAATAAATCTGCTTATTTACGTAACCATTTATTCAAAGATAGGCTTCATCGGAGAATAAAATTTTGAATGTAAATTCAATATCAAGTTTGATGAACAGAAGCATTATTTTGATAAATAATTTCAACAATTTGCAAGCGTTGTTCTGGTGGAAGTCTATCTATCCATAATAAAATGTCCAAACAAACTAAACAAAAAGCAACTATCCGGTGTTAAGTCGGTTATTAAATAAAGCAGTGTTGCAAACTCAAAGTTATGAACCTGTAAAAAACCACCGGCTACTTTGCATAGTTTAAAAGGAAGCCCGAATATCTGAAAAATTGCTTAAGTGAGCAAGACTTTATTTGTAAAGACACAACATTACATGAAACAAATCAAAAAATCTTTTAATCATGTTCACGTGTAGAATTAACTATTTTATTCACTATTTAGCAAATTATTATTAATTGAATTAAACATAGTTTAGTTTTCAGTTGATTACCATTAACACCCAAACATTTATTAATTTATTTTCTAGATATTTCTAATATGATTCTTACAGTGCACAAGTCAAATGAATCCACTTTTTGAATTTTATTAGATAGTACCGTCAAAACACTTTAGTTTTCTCCGACTGCAAGTACATTTTAACACTACTAAAGGACAAAATTTTTAAACATAAAATTTGTATACTCTTGCATTGGAGAATTCGTTGTTGCGTTTTAATATTTTCTTTTGCAGGAGAAGGGTCGCAACACAAGTAAATTGTCCGAAGAAATGATCTACGATCATAAAACAATTATACTGTATTCAGTAGAATTTCTTGTAAAATTTGAAGCCGGGGTTAATGAAAGCAACAAAAAAAAATCGTCTTCAAATTGCTTCTCAACGTTTCGCCTGCCATCGTGAGTTAAATGCGTTTTTTCTACCAAGTCACCATGGAAGATGAAGTAGTATACATAAATATATACATTAATATGTAGCAAAGTAGTAGTTGGTGCTAAGAAATATGCCAAAGCATGAGAGTCATCCAAAGAAGACAAATGGAATATCAAGCCATGGTACACTGCGAAACGCTTTCCTTTCAAACATTTCGGTCAACAAGTAGCTCTATATATTCCACTGGAGAAACTGTTTTTAAAACGCTTTGTAAATTTATATAATTTTAAATTAAATAAATATTTGTCAAAATTTTAAATAAGTTAAAAAAAATATTTTTTTAATCTGTTGGTTGTTAAAAAAAGTTAACTTATTCTCATTATGATTACATGCATTATATTCAGATAAAAATTCTTTAAAAAAAGTATAATAAACTTCCTACATATTTTGGCGATACTGACAGGAGCCATTTCAAAAGTCAATATATTGTGATACTGTTTTAAAGAAAATATAATTCGGAAAAATTTCACTTTGTCATTCAAGAGCTAACGGTATTCAACATATAGAGAAAATATATAGTAAAAGAATAGTAAATAAAGTTATCAGACTTTTGAGTAACAAGCATTCTAATTTAACGATATTTAGGATTTACAATCTGAAGAAATATGTGCAAATAAAAAACAAACTGCCTCAAGATTTGTTTCACATTATGAATTTGGGGCAAGATATTTTCAACAACAAATTAATAATGAAAGAATTAACATTTTTTTTCTAAGTTTTTTGGAACCTGAGTGAAATTAAATCAATTTATTTAAATTCTAAATATTAAAATAATGTATTTAAACATAAACATATATACTTATAAATATACAATTTAAGTTATAATTTTGTGTGCCGCTGTGGTATGGTAGGTAAGACATCCTCCTACCAATCAGAAGGTCGTTTGTCCAATACCAGGCTAGACTATCTTAAAAAAGAAAAAAGGTTTTGACAGCGTTATCACTTCATAACATTAGCTAGTAGCTGGTTATGAGTATTACTACTATTGTGAACTTCTCTAATATACCATCGGATATAAACCTTCAGAGCTTACATCCTCTTACCTATCCTGAAGATCCTCACCATCCCACATTACAGTTGGATGTTTTTCATTATCCTAATATCTCCATTGGAATCACATGTTAATTTACACAACAAGGTTTTTTGCTTTTTTCGTGGAAATTACACAAAATTCAATCAATTATTATCAAATGTTGACTGGAATTTTATTTTATCTGGAAATAATCTTGATTCTATGGTTTCCAACCTATATGCTGTCTTACATCAGTGCATTTCCGAGGCGGTTCCCAAAATAAGGGTACGCAAGAATAATGATCCTCCATGGGGTAACTATTATTTATCTAACATAAAGAATAGAAAGAATAAACTTTTCAAGAAATATAAGTTTTCCAGCTCTTTATTGGATTTCAAAAATTACTGTTTAATAAGATCTTATTACATTGCTGCAAACAAATTAGCATATAATTTTTATTTATCGAGAATGAAAATTAAATTGAAGACTAATCCGAAAGCTTTTTATAATTTTATTAATTCTTCTTCATGTTATGCTGATGATGATACATCTATAAGCAACTTATTCGCGGATTTTTTTGCTACAACATATTCGGATAAAATATTTGATAATCGAACCTCATATCCTTATAATATATCTCATTCTGCGGGAACAAGTTTTTCGTTTATTTCTGCAGAAACCGTATTATCAAACTTAAAGTCCCTTCAGAATTCATCTGTTCCTGGTCCTGATGGCATACCAAATTGTATTCTTAAAAATTGCTCTGGTCATCTTTATGAACCAATAACTATTATTTTCAACAAATCTATTGAATTGGGTTATTTGCCACCCATTTGGAAACAATCGTTCATTATTCCATTGTTTAAATCCGGAAGTAAACTTGATGTGTCGAACTATAGAGGAATTGCTAAACTGAATGCAATCCCTAAATTTTTGAAAATATTTTAACTGACAATTTATATCATCAAATTTCATCACTTTTATCTCCATTCCAACATGGTTTCCGGAAATTACGTTCAACGGCTACTAACATTTTAGAACTAATAACTAAAATTAATGATGGTTTTATTGAAAACAAACAAACTGATGTAATCTATACTGATTTTAGTAAAGCGTTTGATAGAGTCAATCATGATATTCTACTTTACAAGTTATTACGCATGGGATTAAGTGATAATGTAATTCGCTGGCTTAAATCGTACCTTTCATGCAGAACTCAACAAGTAAAATTTAAAAATGCTATATCTAAATCTATTAATGTTCCCTTTGGAGTGCCTCAAGGCAGTCATCTTGGTCCGGTATTATTTACATTATTTATAAACGATCTTCCAAGCGTTATTCTTCATTCTAATATCCTGATGTATGCTGATGATGTTAAAATATTTAATTCTTTTAATGATTTTACTGGTCAATCATCTTTACAAACTGATATTAATTATTTCACTGAATGGTGTAATTTTAATTTACTGGATTTAAATATTAAAAAATGCAAACATATGTGGTTTTCCGTTCTTCGAAACTTGATACCAACTATTATTTTAATGAAAATGTTCTGAATAAAGTAGTTAACACATTACGGATCTTGGAATTTTGTTGGATCATAAATTAACATTTTATGATCATATCTCAATGATGGTGAATAAAGCTAATGGTGTACTAGGATTTATGAAACGATGGTCGAAAGGATTTTCCGATCCTTATGTAACGAAACTTCTATTTACATCTTTTTTACATCGGTGCAAAAACAGTTTCTTCTATTTTGCTTGAGAGGACTTGAATGGAACTCGTATGTACTTCCTGCATATGAAAGCAGGCTCGCACTTATTAAATTACCTACTTTGAAAAGCCGGCGAACTATGCTGAGTATTTCCGTTCTGTGGAGTTTAATTCAAGGTAACATTGATTCAGAGTTCCTATTAAGTCGAATAATGCTCAATGTTCCTACTAGACCAACCCGCAACTTTCAACTATTAACTTTGAAGTATTATCGATCAGTCTACGCGAACAACGACTCCTTTCGTCAGATATGCTTGAAATTTAATAATTTTTATCACCTAATTGATTTCTGTGATTCTATTAAAGTTGTAAAGAGAAAAATTATTTTATATATGAATTAATGTTTTTGAATTTTCTATACTTTTTTTTTTTACTTTAGTCTGTAAGGAAATGTAATCCATAGACCTCATTTAAATAAATAAATAAATAAATAAATAAAATGCATTTGCCGTTCGGGGTCGGCGCTAAGCACTAGGTACCTTTCAATGAGTTTAAAAATACTAATTTAACAATTTAATAATTTAGTATAAGTATATTCATAGTTCTTGCTACCTACCGTCTTGCTAGCTAAAAATAAAAGTAATGTTTTAAACTAGATCCATTGCAAAAGGAAATAATATATTACTAAATGTACAGCAAAAGATAATTTAGTCATTTCTATTATTATACCTTTATCACATAGTTCCCCAAATAAAACATTAGAAAATGTATACGAATACTTAAATATTAATGACCAAGCTCTTAATTTCCCAGCAATAAATAACGTTCCGACAGTGAAATTACCACCTTTTTGGATTTTTTGTCCACAGGCATGGTTTATTCAGACTGAGATGCAATTCAATGTTAAACAAATCACGGATAATACAAATAAATACCAATACGATATTATAGGAAGTAGTGGCGAGAATATTAGACGTTTTGCAAGAACCGCCTAGTACTAATAAATATGAGTTCATTAAGAAGGTTTTATGTGAAATATTTTTCCTTAATGAAGAAAAGAATTGTTTTCCGACAAACAAAACATATTGGGGATTGTAAACCTTCAGAATTTTATAGAAAAATGTCTAACATTTCGCGCCAAGTTTCTATGGCTGCTATAGGATGCTTCATACATTTTATGATAACTTTGAAATGATTTATTCGATTTCGTTAAGCCATATGTTACAAAATTCCAAATTATAGCAGATTTAATTTTTTAATATAACCAATATTTTTGGAGATATTGAGAAAGAAATTATAAATTTTTTTTTCCAATATTCCTTCACTGACTTCGAGAGCTCGAATTGGAGATTCTTTAGCATGGATTAAGATAGATACCAATATTTTCTGCTCTCTGTCTAAAAACGAAAGAGGGACATTACTTTTGACAAGGAGGAAGATCTTTAAAACTGGCTAAATAACTTCTGCTATGCTAGACCAACCGATTTTAGGCGGAACGACAAATTGGTCGAGAGGTGGGAGGAGTTGGTCGGAAAAATATAGCTAAAAGCGCTACGACCCAACCAACTGTTTTGTAATACTACCTTGATCAAAACGTTTCTAGATTAACCCCTGTGTGGTGGTCCCGTTGTTCCGATTTCCATTTTTTTTGTTTAGTTGTTTATTAGCGTCATAACTTGACATTTGCAAAAGCTACGTAGCCAAGAGTAAATCTTTCTCTATGTGTGTAGGCGAAAAATTCCATAAATTCTTTCGAATGGTATTTATCGACATTTAGTATGTATGTTATTTAATTAATTTTATTTAATTTTGTATTTTTATTTCAGAGTTGGCAACCCACTGGGTAACCCAATAAAACCCGGGTGGGTTTATTGGGTGGGCTTAATTGGGTTATATATTTGAATATATAATGAATTAACAATTTTATGAAAAGTGGGCTTACATCTTTCCCCCAACTCTGAGCTAATGTCTGAATCCCGTCGTAGAAAAACTTTTCGTTTTTTGAGACGAATCACTTGAAGCCGATTTTGTATTTCTTCAAAAGACGTGATTCGGGAACATACTATTGTAATAAATATTGAATCCATCGAAAACTAATAGTCAGAAGGAGCTATGTTTGGAGAATTTGATCGTTTTTAAAAATTGTTTGGCAAATTTGTCACGGGAGACCGGGAGTTGTCATGCAAAAGGAAAACTTTATATGTCTGTCTGTCTGTCTGTCTGCCTTTATATTCTGGCTATTTTTCTCATAATGCACAGTTTAACAGAAGTAATGGCAATCTGCTCTGAACACCGGGTTTTAGCAGCTCATAATACACACTAAGAATGCAAAACTGCATTCTAAATATTAAAACAACGTAATTATAAATACTAACAAACAAAAAATATTGTCGAATTAAACGAAATTTGGAAGCAATTATAAAACCCAACAAACCAATCAAAAAGCCCAATAAAACCCGTTGGGCTGGGTTTTTTTTTTAAACCCTGGTTTTTGCCAACCATGCTTTATTTCATTCCTATTCTTTTTTATATATTTGGAGATGTTTTATACTAAATCTTTCTAATAGCCGTACTATTTAGGATTGTATATCGAATATGTGTATATCCTAATGGGCAGAACTCAACTTTGTTTTTAAAAACCATTTAGATTTTGACAGAGTTATGAATAATTTTTTTTTTTTAAAAAGATTTTATGAAAAATAAATGAAAATACATTAAAAATAGTATCTTTTGAAGAAAAAAAAAACTAAATTAACACTTTTACCTGGTAGGTTTTGCTGAATACAACAGAAATACAATATGTTTTCGATAATTGTCCAATACTAAATCGGTATTTTGTACCTTTATAGATAGACTTTACTGGATTTGTATCAATGTATTTATACACACATTTAAGAATTATATAGTAAATGATTTGGAAAAAATTCTAAAGCAACTTTTTTCAACTTAAAAAAAAAAAATATATATATATATATATATATATATATATATATATATATATATATATATATATATATATACGAGTAAATCTTTGGTAACTTATTTTATTATATTTATATATATATATTTTTTGTATGTATACTGCTACAGTAAAAATTTTTTAATTTTTGAATTAGAAAACATGCTAAAAACCTGTTTCGTAAATTTTGGAAAAAAGATTTTATTTGACCGCACTGTGCCCACCTACAGTGCTTTTCCTTTTAATTAACTGAAGATCGTATGAAGTAAAAAAATTGTCAAACAGCATATTTTGCCCTTTCAGATTTTTAATAATGTTGAAAACCACTCTTTGATGTTGATTCTGTTCTGTTTTTTTCTAAACTTTTACGTTATTCTTGAAACAATTTAGTTTCTAAATCTTCTAAGGAACCTTTACCATTTTTTGATGTAAAATATCAATTTAGAAAATTAGAAAAAGGTCTAATATTAATCTAATAAAATGTTTAAGAGAATTTGGGCGAAACTTTACCCAAACATCGAATGAGGCTTAAAGTTTTTCTCAACGCCATTCAAGACTAGCTCAGTTATTTTCGGATGATGCTGATTTGGCATATACATTTAATAATATCTGTGCTTCACCAAACGCAAAATAGTCTTTAACATTTTTGAATTGTTCTTCAAGATTTGCTGAAAATTATTCAATTATTCTTTATAGCCGAAAGCAGAAAATATACAAGCAACTAGAATCTTTTATATTTATGTCGAATTGTACCCAAATGTTTGAATGCTTTCGTGCTTACCGATTTATGTTATTGCAGTTAACATTACGTCATACGTCATAAACATAGCCAAAACAACCAAAATTAAATTGATCGATTAGTGCGTTATGGTATGTCACCACTAATCAAATACATTGTTTCTCCTAAATTTGGTTTCCAACTATGGCGTTATGTTAAATCACGACTAACTTGGGCTTTCAACGTAAAGTTATCTAGGGATGCAACAAGTAAAGAATAATGTTGACATTTTAATAAAACCTTAGCAGCAAGGTTAGAAAACAAATTTATTTTCTTTAACCTGTAAGAATGTCGTCACCTTCCAATACATTTTAATGACATTTCTATTACAATTTTTGTTTTTTTTTGTTTGTAATATTTTGATAGGTATAATACGTATTTCGCCAATGAAACTAGAAAATTATAATCACAATACATTAAATAAATACATTTTTTTTACTTTAATCTCTAAAATCTTGCAAATGCATTGTTAAATTAAAAATAAACAAAACTAATTACAATTATTACTATTGTTTTTTTCGCAGAGGTACACACAGATCACTCATCTTTTAAGCTCTTTGAGCCAATAACTGCATTATAGCTCATATTAAACATAATAAAAATCACAATTTAAAAAATACTAAACCTAATTTAAATAGATAAAATTAAGTATTTATAGGAGAATAGTTAATTATAGTCTGTAATTGATCGTTATCAATTGATCGATTAATACAAAATAACTACACTGCTCTGTTATTCACTCACACAACCACACAACCCTGACTGTTCGCGTTCATGCGCACGCAAGTGTATTTTGTATTTTGTAAGATAAGTGTGTGTGTAAGTGAGTGAGAGATAGAGGTAATGAGAGTAGTAGTTACGAATATCTTTTGTACATAAATTCGTTTCATAATAGAGTTTTTTTAAAATACACTTTCACACAATTTAAATTCAAAATAATGGACGATACCAATACAAAGATAAATTTCAATATTGTGTATAAATATGTATAAAATATATGAACATGTTTTAAGCATTCAAAATTAAGGTTACTAAACACAAAGAAAAAAAAAATTATTTATATGTGTATATGTATATAAAAAACAAAATATGTATGTACTAAATTATTCAATTTAAAATAAATACACTATTTACATAAAATACTACAAAGTACGTTTTATACGAATGCACACGTAACATTTTTCCCAATTATAAGTGACCTTAAAGTGTGTTTTTTTATATTTTAAATTATCCGTTTCAATATTTTTTAACGTTTTTTTATCTTATTCAATTCAATTTATACTTTAAGTTTTAATGAAAAGATTTAATGGTCAATATGTTTGAGAAACAAAAGAAAATATGTATAAAAAAATATAAGTTCATATGTATGGTAGGTATGCATGTGTATATGGTCCTTAATTTTGTATTCAAAAAAGGTTATTTAAAAAAATCGAACGAAAACAACTATTAATGGAAATTAAATAAAAAAAATACTTCTAAAGCGTGCGTCTGCAAAGAAATCGACTATTTTTAAAAGAAAATTTCATAAGAAAACAGTTTGCAATTCAAGCGAAATTCACATGCCATATTTTTGTTTCTTTTTTTTTTTTGTTTTCGTATTTACTTCTTAATTTGTTGTCCCAAATGAATTTATTTTATTATCATAATTCGAGGTTTAAAAATTTTAGCACCGTATTTTTGTGTTTTTTGTGTTTTTTTTGCTTATTTTTTGTTGGTGAGTGTTTCAAGGCGATGTGTAATATGTTAATGAATAGAATGTTTGTAATGGAGATAATGCTCTGATGTCTGTTAAAAAATTATAAGTAAGTTGTTTTAATTTTACTTGTTTTTTTTTGTATTGTTTTAAGTTTTTGTGTACTTTTTTTGTTTGTTGTATTATTGGTTTCTTGCTTACAGAGAGAGAAAAAAAGAGAAGTTGTGCATGATTTAATAGCTTACCAAAGGACTTGCAAGAATAACTCCAATCCTGCTTAGAACCGCTGGAAGACGCTGGAAAATTTATATAAAATATTGTTGATACTAAAACACACTTTAAGACTGATGTTAAATCAAATATGTATGTAAATGTATTTTGGGAATTTATATATATCTTTCAATTAATTTTTTTTATTAAGCTATTCTTGACACTTAAAAAATAAAACACGTAATATAAAAACAAAACATATGTTTTTTTCTAAAATTTGTAGAGAAAAAGAGTTATACATAAATTGCTTATTTTAGACAAAGTAGATTGAAAATATTTATGAAAAATGTAATGCATGTTTTAGTCTTTAAAAGATACGAGTAATATTTTTTTTTATATTTTCTTAGTCATATTATTAGTTACACAATTAATTGTTTAAGTAAATCACTGAAATTGGGAACAATGTTAATAAAAAGATTTTTAGTTTCATATAAAGTTTATACTGCACTTCACTTTAGTTTAAATTTTGTATTTTTTAATACAAATACGACTAAATCGAAAACTTCATTTAAACAACAACTATATTATTATATTATTCTATAAGTTACTATTGTATACGTTAATGAATTTTTTATTTACTAAAAAAGAAAAATGAAGGAATTTTTAACGAATACATATCTATAAAAGAAAATCAAGTTTTCGTTTAATTTCTTTGATTTTTATTTTTCTTAGACGAATAGACAAATATGTGTTATAATAAATTTCGAAATGTATGTTAACATGTAATTTTAATATTTTTTAAGATAAAGATTTTTTTCTACCTAATTGACATAAAAGAAAACATGATTAAAAGAAATGATGAGAGGAAATAGCACAGTGCTGCAGCAGTGACAGGCAATTCGCAATCCGATGCATATTGTTTACTTGCATTTTAAAATATAATGCAATATATATTATGTATATTATGCAATAAGTTTTCGATTACACATAATAAAAATAAACATATAAACATAAATATTTATTAAGACGGGAGTACGGCAAATATGCAATGCCGGAAATGTAAAACACACTAGCATATATAATTGTATTATAAAAAAATTTATATGTAAAAATAAAATATGCGTTTTAAAGTCTGCTTGAAATATTATTTAAGATTTACTATCATAAAAAAGAAGAAATTAAAATTAAAAAGATAAATACGATTTAAATAGAAGTTATAAGAAAAAACAAATATGAGTGAAACACGAATTACATTTCAGTATCTTTGGGAAAGATGTTGTATTGATGAGAAAAACATGTTCATCAACAGTGTTGCAAAGAAAGTATATATGTATGTATATATTAAAAAGGAATTCACTTACACTTTGTTGCAAGTTTTTGCAATTGCATGGTTTGGCCATCTCATGTGCGCCAGATCGGGAATTGCGCTGTTGTGAAATGAACTATTACAGGTTAAAAATAAAGGTTAAATTTTAAAATGATTTCAGAAGATCGAATATAGAAACAAAATTTTTAATTATTATTTTCTTAAATGTGCAACAAGAAAAATTATGTACTAAAATTATTCATAGACTGGATTTTGAATTGAAATTCATTATATGCTTTTAATATACGAGTGTATTAGGTGTCATCCAATTCACTTAAAATCTCTTAAATACCAATCTACAGAGAGACATATTTTTTAAATAATTTTCAGAAATCTTTAACATATCATTATCCGTCTTTTGACATCTATTACCAGGAAAAGCAGTATTTCACTAATTCGATGTATATTATAGTAACATATGAATTAAATTAGATTAAAGAAAGGCTACACTTGTGGACAAGGAATCAAGGTAAGAATAACGGTGAGTTTTTTGATAATTTGCAATTTTTATATACATATATATGTAACGGTACTACATAGATTTCTAAAAATATAAAAAAATCTTCTCAATGTGAAACTTTTTTAATAATCTGTGATTTGTTCGTGCAGATCGAATGATGAGTGGACAAATAATTAAGTTAGTTAAATTAAAATCGGTAAATATTCGAATAAAATTCTTTTTTGGTAACCAATTTATTTTATTTTTTGCATAAAAACACAATGTTAAAAATTCAGTCCACATCGTAAGAAGACGTCTGACGGAAAATAACTTTCATAGTCATATTGCTAGAAAAATGCCAAACGTGTCGAGGAAAAATATTCAGCAACGCTTTCGGTTTACGAAGCCCACCTCAATGAGGATCAAAGTTTTTGGAAGTTTATAGTTTGGAGCGATGAGTCAAAGTTTAATGCCTTCGGAAACGACGACAGACCCTATGTACGACGTCCCGTAAATACTCCAAAAATACACCAAAAAGACTGTCAAGCACTTTATAGACTTAATTGCTTGTCCACAACTGTACATATAAATAATTTTACTTTTAATACTGCATAGTATTAGGTAGTTAGGTTATACGCTAAAATATTTAAAAAAGTAATTAATCTAAGCAATTTATAAAAATTAATAAGAACTCAATACAGTTTATTTTTGATATATTCTTTTTATTATTGATATATTCTTTTTATTTAGTGAAAGACTTATTTCAAAACAGGGATGTTAATGTCAGTATTTACAGAACATCTCTGGATACCGGAAACGAGAATATCATTGATAAAAGAACTGAGCACCATGCAGAGTTGAATTTAAAGATCAGCTTTGTGATCAAAACAGATGTACGCCATGAATGTGTATCTTAATTACGCTGCCAACATATGTATGATTTCACACACATTATTTGGCATCCAACATAAATTAGGCAGACTTAGACAAAATGCTAAAATAGTAGGCTTGGAAATTAATTTGGCGAAGTCAAAATTGATGCTTATACAAATTAATAACACTTTTTCTGCGAAGTACAGATGGCTGAAGTGGCAAAATTCTGCTATCTTGGTAGCATAATCAGCACGGATGGATGAGCAGATAAAGATGAGTGAAATTGAATCAAAAAAGCGCTTCCTTGGTAAAGTGGCGGTATTCCCACACATCAAACAAACAAAATTCGAGTCGTCAACACAATTGTAAAGTTCGTTCTGCCCTAAAGTAATCCTTCGACTTATGTCGTCTCGATTTACGTTGTTTTGATTTACGTTAACAAATGATTTGTTCATTCTAACTTTGAGTTGTGTCGTCATTCGATTTACTTCGACGTAGATGTAAATAGACAAAAAAGGGTGATTCCTTGCTTCATTTAATGTTTGCAAAAAGTATTGGGTGGGCAATTTTAAGGTTAATATTTGATCAAGCGGTTATTTCGAATCTTGCAATATTATGTCATTTTATTCTATCACAAAATTCAGGATATTATCTCCACTGAACGAAATGAATCGGTTAACGCTTGAGCAACGTTGAGATTTATTGGAAAGTTATCATCATTTAAAATTATCTTTTGGGATAAAGCTCATTTTCATCTTGGTGGGTACGTTAATAAGCAAAATTGCCGTATTTTGGGTTCAAAAAACCCAAACGTGGTTTTACAGAAGCCAATGCATCTATTACGAGTAACTGTTTGGTGGGGCTTGTGGAGCGATAGCATTATTGGCCCATATTTCATATTTTGCAACCATTACGGGCAATGGAGACACCTATCGCACCATGATAACCGTTTTTTTTGTGCGCGCTCTTCATGGTATATATGTGAACGGTGTTTGGTTTCAACAACTTGCCACACATATCATGCCACAATCGATTTATTGCGTCAAACGCTTGATGGCCGTTTAATTAGACGAAATGGTGATGTCAGTTGGCCGCCAAGAAGCTGCGATCTGACACCGTTAGACTATTTTCTGTGGGGCGCCGTTAAAGACAAGTGTTATGCCGACAAACCAGTGACATTTGAAGGCCAATATTCGTGATACAATTGCCGAGACACGACCACATACGCTCGAAAAATTCTCGAAAATTGATCCGATCGAATGGGGTACTGTGAGGCCAAACAATTAGACAAAATTCAAAATTTTGTCAGACAATTTTGGAAAAAGTATGATGAATATAAAGCAAGCAATTAACAATGTAAAAGAAAGTTGGGGGTAGGTGTCTGCATCGACAATGAGAAATGCTTGGAAAAATCTACATATGAACCACTTACAAATTTAGAGCTCATTAAATTGACTAATCTTTAAAATTAAGGTGGTAATACAAGCATGAAGAAAAGGTTAACAAAGAGAAGAGTAAATTCAAGCCTTACCTTATTACTGAAAATTAGTATTTTTTTAAGAATATGAATATTTTATAGAAAATTTTATTTTTGATACTATGGACACTTCATCTAATACTGATTTTTCCGACTAACAAAAAAAAAAAAAAAAAAAAAATCTAATGTAAAATCAACATGAAAAATATTAATTTCAAGTCGTTGTAAATTTTTGAAAAAAAATTATTTTAATGTACATGTTGTTGTAATATTAACACTTTTGGCTTAGAATTGTCCGTGTTAAAATAAAATTATACATATTAATCTTAACCGCAATAAAAATAAAATGAATCAATGTTAATTTGACATTGTTTGCTTACAACAAAAATTAACTTCTTGTTTTATATTATTTCATCGATATATGCCGTAAATTTTTTGTATATTGTATATGTATGTATTTATGTATGTATATTTCTTTTTATTTTCAAAATGCTTGTTTAAAATATTTTCTAGTGTGTGCATATACATTCTGTCAACTAATATTTTCAAAGTAGAAAAACAGTTAAAATCTTTTTCCATTTAAGAATTCCAACAACAAGTATGTTTATTTTCTGTTTGGACACATCCCGTTACTGTACCTCTTAAGGACTTCGAGACGTTATAACTTTTAAAATAGGCTCACACATTACACAGCTAACAAAAAAAAAATCTTTATCTGATTTTTATGCTGTCAAATATATGTTTTCAAAAATATGAAATTATTAGAATATGCATTTCTTTTTAAAAAAGGTTGGATCTTAAAGGAGTAACGGTACGTTTAAAAATAAATAAACATGTCAAGAATTTTTTGTTGGAATTCTGCAATGAAAATAAGTTTTAACTTTTTTTTCTACTTTCAAAACATTTAGTTGACAAACTGTATATGTATGTACAAATCGATAAATAAATAAGAAATGAAAAATAAATGAAACCATTTTTTTAACGAAACAATATTCCATCTAAGGAATTATGTGTATGTGGACCATATAATCCATACTGAAAATAATAACGTGTATGTATCGAACGTAGATATTCATATATTGTATAAGTTAATAAAGAAAAATTTTTATTTTTCTTCTCATACGACATTATTTATTGAGTCACTCAAAAGAACTCTTATTGGCCACAGTTGCTTAAATGAAACGACTTTTCATTTCCCGATTACTTATTTAAACACAAAATTTTCTTACACAAAATGCTTATGCTAGTGGTTTTGAATAATTCCTGGTTGACAAACTTTCATACAATTTTAAATTGAGTGATACTTTACATTTTAAAGTTCGCTATGCTCTTAATTATTTTATTCTTAGATTTCTAATGGGTCATAAAATTGGTTTAATGATCAAGTGGGCCACAAAATTGGTTTATACTCTATAGTTCTTAAAACTTAAGAGGATCATAAAATTGGTTTATATTTTATAGTTCTAGGAATTTAAGTGGATCATAAGATTGTAGTACTTAATTAGTGATTATTTTTTTACAATATTTTCCTTGGTTAAATGCCACAAACATAATTGTTTACGTTAACTAATCATATTTGTTTACGTTAACTTATATGATCCATGTATGTATGTATGTATATGATCCTTAATTGTAGGATTTTGGTATATTTTGTGTCACCCTGTCAATGCCATACTTATTTGTGTATCTGGCAGCACTGCAAATTAAATCATTCCTGACTAACACAACCTTACATATTTAAAATTTTACGGATAGTGGATATGAGATCATTTGAGAAATTTCCGGAGCTTCAAAACCTTTAGGCAATTAGGTATATAAGGAGACTGCTTTACATACGTAGTTTAGTTATCATTTGGCTGTCATAAAGTAACATCTGTTTAAGCGGAAATAAAAGTGTTGTATAAACGAATATTAAGTATTGTATTAAGACAGACAATATGAAAGTTATAGTAGAATAAATAAAAACTGTAAAACAACAACAAACGTTTATTACATTTTAATGCAATTTAAGCGAACTCAAACGTTTTGAAAAGGTTAAAACGTAAAAATATGTTTATGTAAATGTCCGTATTCTCTAAAACTTTTGATATTGATATATATGATCCACATATAACAAGTTAAGCCTATATGTAGAAATGTAGAAATCATTTCAAATTAACATTAAATTTCATACTATTTCAACTTGTTTTCAAGTTATTTTAATAGTTAATTAAAAATTAATTTCGTATTGATTCAACATGAAACTCATTATTTCAACATGTTTATCACTTTGATCTAACTTGAACTATTATATTATTTAGTTGTTTTTACACACAACGATAATGAAGCATAATCATTTTTAAAAAATGTTGAACCAACTTTGTTTTAATTGAATTTACAATGATGAAAATTCCTAATTAGAAAAGACACCACATCAGCGCCTTTAAAACTGTGTTATGGGAATTTGGTATATTTGGTATTAATGTGTCACTCTGAGAATTTCGTACTTATTTGTATATTTAGCAGCACTGCCAATTTGACCATCTTTGTGTGTTACATTTGAATTAACGGAAATATTCGAATTATTATTGTAGGAAAACCAACAATATTCGGAAGTAATTTAAATTGTATATGGAAGGTTGCGCCTTACGCATTTGTGATATAGTTATCGTTTTGCTGTCATGAAATAAAGTCGTGTTTAGGCTTAAATAAAAGTGTTGTATGAACGAATATTAAGTTGTCGTATTAAGATGAACTGTATAGAGATAAAGTAAGAAAATAAAAACTGTAAAACAACAACAAAGGGGTTTTTATTTTGTTTTGGCGCAATTTAAAAGAACTCAAACGTTTTCAAAAAGTTCACATCGTAACAGTATATAGAAATATAATTCATGTTTTTTTCTTTAAGCTCCTTGTTAAAAATATACTATTTTGCAGTAAGCCAAATTAAAATTTCGAAACTCTTGGCACAAAACGAACAGAGTTGGCTTACATTTGTAACTAATCTTTGTATTGTTAGAAGCTCCACCACAGAGTAGCGCAATTTTTTCTTTATTTTAAATACAGTAAAATCGGACTTGGCGAATTTGGATTTTTCGGTAATTCGGACACCATTCTTCATTCTCTATGATCAGATCGCAAATTAAGTAAAACCATAGAGTGGTGAGTGCCATTATAAGAACCTTAGAAGAAAAAACGTTGCTCCGCTCTTTTTCTCGATGTTTCGCAGGCGTTCGAAAAAGTATGGAATGGATAAGAACACGCAGAAAAAAATGATTGGAAATTCAATTAAAACAAGACTGATTCAACATTTTTTAATAACGATTTTGCTTCATTATCATTTCGTATTGATTCAACATGATTTTGCAATAAGACAAAAATAACATTTTTTATTTTAAAACAACAAGAAAACACGTTAAATTAATATTGTAGTTCTAGTTAAATTAATGTGATAGTCATGTTGAAATAATATGATATTCTTATTGAGTCAACATTGTTAAAAGTTAAAATAAAACGAATTTCATGTTAATTCGATACGAAATTAATTTTTATCAACTATGAAATCATTAATTAAATATGAACTCTCTTAATAGCTTGTACAAGTTACGAACTAGTAGCCTGGGCGATCAAATGGGAAATGTGTAAATTATTATATAAAATTTGTGTGATAAATGCATACGCATTTATCCTAAAATTTACCACCAGAATTCTTTCCTCGTGGTACGAATTATTCCTAAGAAATGACAATATAATTGAATAAGCTTTTGTATAGGGCAAAAATTTAAATAAGTACTCTTATTTCACAAGGAACATTTTCTATTATTTCATTCACCAATGTTGGCAAATCTTTTGGTAATAATTTTCAGCATGAAAAAATATGTCTTCTAATGTTGTATTTATTAAATCTCCACGAAACGAATAGATTAATAGAAGATTTATTTCAAAAAGCTTGTAAAGTAAGGCTCGAAAAAACAGATAATTATAGTTCGAAAAAAACCGTAATTATTAAGATTATTTTAGACAGCTTAGAATTGCCTATTAATATTGATAAGTATGAAGTCGGTGCTGTTGTAATAACATTTGATTGATTTTGTAACCCAGAGACAACTTTATCGGCAATCGTTTCAGACAAGGTATCATCGCCAATGCCGTATTATTAAAATAATCAAGAAAATAGTTAGCAAAAAAATCAAATAAATACATAACTATAAATTCTACGTCTTTACCTCACTTTTTCTCCAACAGAGCAACGTTTCTAAGAAAAAAGCACGAAGACCTATATCGTATAGCTTCGTTTATATCTTTCTTTGAAAGATATTTTAAACTCTCAAAACAAGAACCTTTTAACAAAAATTTTGAGAATAAAATTAATATTACATTATTACATATGTATGTATATAAAAAAATTTACGACATTATTCGATAAAACGAGGACTTAAAATTAACTTATTTTCATGTTGATTACACATTGGGTTTTTTTTTCTGGGTGTGTATAAACTGAGACAAAATTTACCATCAAAGATACGCAACCTATTACAGAGCAACCTAACTAAGCGAAAGTTTAAGGTTAAGGAAGGCGATCTTGTAAGCCAACCTCAGAGTATCAGGGCAAAATACCCCAAGGAAGCAAATCCAGAGTTTTGCAGTGAATACATCTTGACCGCCGGCTAACATAAAAAAGCCACATTGATGCTAAGTTATCCAAATGAAAATAAAGGTGATACAATTAAATTGGCTAATTAATAGAAACTCGGTGCTTAGCTTGGACGTTCTAACGAATACAAAGGTGCCAAAATAAAAATTTACTACTGATAACAAAAGATCCATGGTTTATAAGAAATTCGAACATCCATAAAGACCTGAACGTAGCCATGGTTAGAGAAAAATCGCAAATCGTCCCACACCGGTGGGACTAAATTAGTATAATTTTTAGTTTTAAGATTTGAATACAAATTAGCTCTCTTTACAGTAAGGATTCAATTTAATAAAATAATAAAAAAAACGAAATATATATTATCGATCTCAGTTCGTAAAATTTGAAAGGTCAAGTAATGAACGGCTTTTGATATACTAAAGATTAATATTTAGAATAAGTGGCATAATCATTTTCTGTGACAGCTATTTTTCATACCATCATTTTTAAATTTTACCTAAGGAATCAGCTTAAAAGAAAAATCATGTAACTGAGAAAGAGATCAAAATTGGGTTTTTGTCGGGGTTGGAAAAAATACGGGTTTATTTTTAAACCCGGGTTTTTAGGGTTTTATATATGCTTCCAAATTTCGTTCAAGTCGACAATATTTTTGTTTGTTTACACAATCACGTTGTTTTAGTAATGATAATGCAATTTTGCACTGTTAGTGGGATCAAGGCGTCATTGTGTACTACGAGCTGCTAAAAATGGATGAATGAAGAAGATTGCAATTACTTCGCTTAAATCGTGCTTTATGAGAAAAACAGCCTGAATATAAAGACAGACATGATAAATTCATTCTTTTGTATGATAATACCCGACCTCATCTCGCAAAAGTTTTAAAAGAATTATTAGAAACGATCAAATGACGCATCCGCCGTATTCTCTGAACATTGCTCCGTCGGCTGTTGCGACAGATACAATATGCTCACCACCTCTTTATACAGGCTTTCTTTATATGGCTTTACGCTAATACGACCTGTTTGTATTAGGGAACACATTCGTTTTAAGCGGAATTTACCCCGTTCTACGTTTAAGAAAGACGTGGATTCTCCGTTTTTTTTTTAAGTGTAAGGGAAGCAAACGCAACACATATTTATCTCGTTTAAAAGCATTTCGAGATACGGTCTACATTTTCAGAAACTATCTAGGGCATATAAGGAGATATGCGTTTATCTTTCAACATGTCACCGAATCATTTCCTTTGAAAAAAGCGCCTTAAAAGACGAGAAGTTTTTCTGAGACGGGTTTTGGAAATTGGCTCAGAAGTGGAGAAAATATGTAAGCAGTGATTTGATAAACTTGTTATTTCATTGCCTGTTTGAGGTCAAAAACTGACCCAATAATTTTGTTGTCCCCGTGCGTAAATTACACCTATTTTTGTTCTAAATAAACTACGAAAACCTTTAAATAAAAAATCCACTGGGGTTTTTTTAAAATATAGCTTTAATTGGGTTGGTAACCCAGTTGATTGCCAAGCCTGGTTTTCATAGAATATTTTGCGTCATACTAAAATATGTATACATACTACACACATAAATTTGTAGATATGTTTAGACTTTTAGAAAAACATATAGTGATTTCATATTGGAATATTTATCCAAATCATAAACAGTGTAACTGCTATCTTTAAACAATACATAAAGAAATTTTTACTTTCCTTGTAAAATAAAAAAAAAGTGTAGTTACATGATTCTTCATTTCAGCTGGCGAATGTAGGTTTTAAAATTATCACTTTACGTTAAACTAACATTTCTCAATTAATATGTTTCTTATTAAATTTAAATGTTAACATACATTTCATATATTTGAAAAGTCATAATTTAGTGGTAAAAATTTACCGATTTTAATATGTACACTGGCAATAAATCACAAAGACCTCTAAACCTAAGAACATGAATAGTTTTGAAGTTAAGTTGCAATTCTTCTAAATTAACTATTTTTTATTTTTTTATTTTAAAATAATTATAAAAATTAAACAATCAAGTAAAATTCATATCAAACAAGAAAACTAAAAATTAAAGAAATAATGAATAAATTAAAATGAGAATATATTAGACACTCACACACACACACACACGCACACACAGACATATAAATACATTAATAATAATTATAATAGTAATTCAGTTAGTTTTCGATAATATTTTAATATAAATGTTATCGATTAATTTGGTTAATTGATGCAAAAAACACAAGGAGTTAATTAATTGTATTAATTTATTGTTGTTATTGTTGCAGGACAAAATGATTTAAAAATAAAATATTTTCACGCATACCGTAAAGTATCTCAAACAAGTAATAATAATTGGAATTATAAACAAATTAATTGTAATATTTTGAACTTAAAAGAATGAATTCATTGAAAATAAATTAAAACAAATTAAAAAAATATAATAATAAAACAACAGGAATAGAAAACTTGTGTTGTTATAGTAATGATTTTAGCTTTTTGTTGATTCCTTTTTTTATGTGTATTATTTTTATTTTTATTTTTGCAGTTATTTAAATAGTTGAGATAGAAACACATCTACTAATAAAAATTACAAAAAGCTACTGATTTTTAAAATTTTTCTTTTCATAATTTATCTTAAATATAACAGAAAATTATTGGGATTAAATAAATAATGAAATATTTTTCAATAATTCAAAATCAAAAACAATAAAGAAATAGTGGAGTATGTAGAATAATAAGTTAGGACAATAAAACTTTTAAAAATATACTTTTTTAAGAAGAGAAAAGAGATTTATATATTTATAGAAAATATATTTATTAAGTATATATAAATAGAAGAATATTATAAAAAGTTATTAAAGAGACAAAAATTAGAAAAGTAGTAGAAATATAGAGAGCATACTGGTGGAAATTGATTGTATGTGAGTTTTACTAAAAGTAAGTATTTTTCAACTAAAAAATTGTCAGAAAATGATATAGGAACGATAGTGAAACGAAAAAAGGATAAAATAAAATCGATTGACTGAATTTTGTCTGTTTGTTATTTAAAATATGATAGATAAATATATTGTATATATGTATATATATAGTATAACGAGATTGATTGACTGACTGATTGATTGATTTTGTTGTTTTTTCAATGAATTGTTCGATTCGTTTTGTTTTTACTCTACTCTAGTTTTGCTTTTCATATTTTTTTGTCTTCTTTTTAAGATTAAAATTTTTAAATTTATTTCTTTCTTGCATATGTGTCGAGTGGAAACGAAAATTCGCTCCACTCACCCATATCCACAAAGAAAAACTAGCCAACTAACTAAATGTACTTGATTGATTGGTTTTAGTAATATTTTACAAGTGTTTTATGTATACATTACCTGCGTAACAGGATTCTCTCCGGGTCGATAGACAACATTGTGTTGTGGCCGCTTACGTCCCATGTAATTGACGCAAACAAATTCTAATAGGGACGCGTAAATGAAACACATACAGACACCATCCCATACATTCATTGCTGTTAGATTTGAGACAACTGGCAGGGTGCTGCGGAAACCATTGGATGTTGTGAAAAAATTCAACATTGTTGTTACACCTGTATTTTTTTCATATTTGTTGTTATTGTTGTTGTTGGTTTATTGGTTTGATTTGAAAATTATTATTGATTGCCATATAGTAAGGATTATTGACGGGTTTTAAACGCCATACGTTATTGAAACGAACAATAAAATAAAGAAATTAAAAATCGATTAATAGTATTTCGAATGAATATGTGTTATTTATTACAGTGAGATTTCGTGTGATACAGTTACAGTCAGACTTGGGAATATTTCACTACATTATGTAATTGAAATAATGCCCAATTACCAACTAACGATTGGTAAAGCGCAATTATTAGTTATATGTAATTAGTAATTGGTGACTTCCAATTAATAATTACAATTAATATGTAATTGCCGATTGCCCAAGTCTGGTTTTATAAACATATTACGTATATGTGTATTTAATTTATTTATATGCAATTTTTAAATTTGTTACGTTTGTATAGTGTGTTTTATATAAATTTCATTTTTTTTTTGTCTTATTGCCGCTTAAATTCGAGCACACTTCAGCGATTGATTTTGGAGCACATGACTTTACATTGGACTGAAAACGCATGATAATATGTAAATGTGAGCAAAATGGATTTAAATATGTTTAAATATTTCTAAACAATATTGGATTTGGAAAAAGCAATAAAAATGGTTGAAACTCTACAGCAGGATAATAATATGATATTAAAAAAATACTTTATATAACATACTATATATATGGTATATGTATGTACATTATGCAAAAACAAAGTTTTCCTATTCAAGGACGTATGTATATAGATATATATTTATTTAAAGAAATAAACTAAAATATTATTTCCTGTTTTCATTCTATTTTGAATAAAATTATATGAGCCCTTTACTTTCAAGGTGGCATAAGTCAAATAAAAAAGAATCACTTTAATTCATAAGCGATACCTTAAAAAAAACAATGCTGTCAAATGTTGAGAAAACTATTCCTTTACAAAAAATTAAACATTTATTGATCGTGTTATTTTTATTCTATTTTCTATGGAAGAGCTTGGCGTTCATCTTCGCTCTTCTAGTTTTATCAAAATATATTCAGCTTCTGTTTTATTTATCTTATTAGTTTTATTTTTTCTAATTTATTAAATTGAATTTTCACCAACAAGGTGAACAAAAATTTGTTATAAGATATAAAAAAGTTAACCCTTATGTGACTGACAAATAAAATACACTACAAGTTATCCGGGTACCTGCATACGAATCTCACAAAGATGTAGAAAAATTACATAAACTTTCAGACATTTATTCAGTTGCTGACATCCATTAATTGTCACTACTTGATAATTATAAAACTCGTTCACTACGTGCCAAATCCTATAAAACACCTCAGAATTCTGTGACATTTGGGTTATGCTAAATGATAATTTACGTCAAAGTTACGGTACTGGGAGTGTAGACCTTAGATGAGCATTTATACGGATATTGTCGACGTACTCACAGAGTATATGTCGTCAAAGCCTGAAAAGTAAGTTATAGAAGTATTTTGGGCTTGCGGTTCTTTCAATTCCTACATCTCGCATGGCCAGTTATATATTGGAAAAGACATAGAAAGCTAACGTCTGACAAATATAGCAAGAAAACGGTTGTTAGTTCTTGTTAGTTCACATAGAAACTCAGGAAGAAATGTTACAACCGATCATTTTTTACATCTGTTGGACTGTAAAAAAAATAAGGTCGTGCAACCTAACGCTAGTGGAACAGTATATTTCAGGCAATAATTTTCTACAAATTTAAATTATGGCAAAATGGCGACTTTATGTTCGTGTATGCACATTTAGTAGCATTGGCATCATACATTATTTACATATGGCGCATGTATGAAACACAATGCACAATTCACTTCCACAGATGATGTCAAATATTTTCACTTGAACTGCAATCGATTATATTTGAAAAACCAGATTCCTTAAAAATTTGTATCAATTGTCCCATACCAATTTAAAACTCACATGTGTAAATTAAATGTTGTTATCTTTTGCGAATATTATTTATAATAAAACAGAGAAACAATTTGTGACACTAGATTTTTTTCATAGAAATGTATAAAGATTCCCGGGTACCTTGTCGTACAATTAAGGTTGTATTAATTATTCTTGAAGTACAACGTTTATCAACACCTACAAATTTGATAGCGAAACAGTCTACCTGTGTATGTGTCTTCCTAGTTTGGAAATTATAGAAATAGCAAATTTTTTTATGCTCGAGAATAATATATTTCTAGAGAATAATATATTTCTAACGGAACAGCTTCATAATCATTTTTTGCTGATTTTCCTTGTGCCTTCTTGGGTTTTAGATCTCTGATTATCCTTTCAATGTCATGCAACTCAAGTCTTAAAGGAGGTTTTTTGAGTTTAGTTACTAGGATTAGCACTTCTAATAAACACTACTTTTTGGTGAAGTTTTAAGCATTTTTATAGCTATGCAGTCTTTGTTTTTTCTTTCTTCCTGCGTACTACATACATATATGGTAATCATAATCTTTGATGGTTAAAGCAGTTAAACTTTTATTTTTGACAAAACATCTTCTTCTTGCACGAACAGCTTAGGCCCAGTGTATCAACATAGTACACAAAAATTGTCGTAATTCAAATGCGACCATATTTTTTGAAATTTTCGTTAATTTGAACATCTGGGGTAAAGTAACAAAAACCGTTAAATCAAGGGTCTTAGAGAGAGAGTGAATGCTTTAAAAAAGAATTTCTTTTTTTTTTAATTTTTCGAAAACTTTTTTGAAATATTTTTTATAAAATTCTTGTAATTTTATTGAAATATTTTGTAACTGTTTTCTTAAGATTAAAAAAATGTTTTTCTTTGCTAAAGTATTTTATTTTTTTCTCTTGCCTATTGATATAACAAAACCTCTGCCCTAAAAAGAAGAAAACCCTCAGAATTAAAATTATTTTTACTATTTGGTTACTAAAGAGTCATATACAACTCCCACAATATGCCACAAAAGTCTAAGAACAACAATAAAATCTAAATTATTTAATATGCATTAAACGCAAAAACTTTGTTTTTAATTTCTTAATATATTTAATTGGGGGTATTCACAAAGTATGCTATCATGTCATATTATCATAATGTTCTAAAATTTTAAAATTGTTTAAAACTATTGTTGTTATTTTTCAAACAAAAAAGTGTTTTAAAATAATAAAACTCTTTTATGCTCTTGTATTAAAAAAAAAAAAAAAATAAAGAAAATTGTTTTTTAAAATAAAAGTATTTTTGGATAACGTATTGCTATTTGTCTTATCCGTCTTTTTGTCTTGTATTCGCACACTGCGTGTTTTACTTATAAATTCAAAATAGCACCAGCCTTTTAAAAAAAGGCTGTTCACAACAGTCTTATTTTTTGATACTATTATTATGGGACATACGATTTTATGACACTTTGCGTTTAACCCAAATATTTAATAAGAAAACTTTAACTCAATTTTTTTTTTCACAATAAAATACAACGTAAGTAAAAAATTAAAAAAACAATTTAAAATCTCTAGTTTTCTAGTATAAGTCTTTTAATTACTGACGGAAGCTCCTTTTAACTTTATAAGCTCCTTTAGTCTATGCATCGAATACGACAGTTTTTGATAAATTCAAGTGAAACCTTCTCTCGTTCTTTCATTAGTTAGAATTGATTTAAAGTGCTGAACATAAGACTGATCTGTTTTTGTGATGGTGTTTTAAAATTTGCCCATAGGTGTTCAATAACGTTAAGTTCAAGAGATCTAGGTGGATAATGAAACCATGAGTTGACTTTATATAACAGTCACACCTTTACTAACAGAGATGATTTTTTGAAGATATTGTCACGCATAAGCCGCATGCATATAGACTAACTAGGTGGCCTTAATTTAAAAGAATTTTTACAGCTTATTAAAAATCAAGCAAATATGGTTTGTAAAGTTCTCCTTAAACGAAGTTTTGTGAAAAGCTATTAATCATTTTAGTGAATTAATAACGTAAAGAGTTTATCTAAAAAATTTATAATTACGTTTTTATAATAGGTCTTAGAAAAAGTTTGTATACAAATTAAGTTAACAACTTTCTCTTATATTTGAAACAAGCTTTTTTTAAACGAAATATGCGCCGTTTTGGTCGATAACTTCTTTGCTATTTTTGGGTTAAAGCCTTTATTCCATCAGTGAATAACTTTTAAGCGAAAAACTGATCCAATTGCACTCTGTTGGGCTCTACGGAATTTAAGTTTAAACAATTAAATGAGTTTTGCAGATATCGAAATAACTGATAATCTGAAGGGGCAAAGTCCGCACTATATGGTGGTTTTCTCAATTTCTGATGAAGATGTGTGGTTATGTTGGAACACAACATCTTTCTGTTGATAAATATAATTGAATACCTGCTTTAATCTCATTATTTGTTGACAGTAGAGATCACAATTAATAGTACGACCAGATTGTAGAAGCTCATAATGAACAATTCTCTTTCAATCCTACCAAAAACATAGCATCAGTTTTCTTAATGTCACCTTACATCGTCTATAACATTTTTCGTACATTATTGTCGTGCGTGATTCACTTTTCATTGCCCCTAATTATTCGAACCTATCAAACAAGCTAAAGTGCTGCCTGATGCAATTAATGTTGCCAGAGATATTACAGAGATATTACTACTGACAATTTGAACAAAAGTTCTTCATACACCAATATTTTTGACTGTCAAGATTTTTTTTAATTACGATTTTTTTTATAAATGTTAGGAATTTTGTAATATTATGTCTGGAAGTAGTTGACGGTAGATATTAGATTTTTTGTAGCTAAAGCAGAATTAGGTTTTCTCTTTACTTTAAATATTCCATCACTTCCGAAAACGTTAAATTTGCACTCATCCTTGAAAATAACGTGTTCCCAAATGTTTGAATCAGATAAATATTTATATATCTTGGTACCTGAGAGCATAATCCAGCCTTTTTTCATATTAACCAGTTTTTGAAAATATATTAAAATTCATAGTCATCCCTAGACTTTTGTGGCATAGTGCATAATTTAAAAGAATTTTAACAAAAAGTCCTTATTCCTAAATTTACAAATGGTATTATTATAAATGTTATGTGTAAAAAAAGAAACTATGCCTATAAATAGAATGAAATCAGAATTATAATATTGAAATTGACAAATAATAGCAATAATTTTTGTTTTGTTATAAAAAAATTTTATTTCAATTGCCCGTTTCGACAATTAATATCCTCTTATTAAGTGTGTGTATGTATTATGAATGTGTGAATGTGCAATTGATTGACATCATGCATGTGCGTATATTGTGAATTAAACATCAAGAAACACAAATAAATAATGAGATAAATGAGTAAAGACTATTCAACAAAAAAAAAAAAAAAATAAAATAAAATAAAATTCATTTTAAGTTTTAGAAAATAGTGCTTGGAGTGCTGTTAAATAAATAACGGAAAAATAAATTAAAAAAGACAACGGCAACGGATACGAAAACAAGGAAAAGAAAAAAAGTTTCTTATTCTCTTACTCTAATTGTAGAGACCTCAAAACGAAAACACTGACAGATTTTATTAAAACTCTAGAGTAGATATTAGTAGATGGCAACAACTAATAGTTTGATTGATAGACAATGAAACAATTGAAACATTTTACATTTTTATTTGTTGTTGGGATTTTAGTTTGTTTTGTTTAAGACATTATAGTGAGAGAAAATTTACAAGAATATAAACACGAACTTTTAATCCAAGTATCCTAGAAAGTGAATTGAAAAGTTTACTAATTGTTCTATTTTTTTCCTTTTGTTTTCTAAGTTTTTATCTCGGTTTGGTTTGGTTACTTTTTCACACAGCTCTGATTCAATAAATATATTTACAGTAAAAGTAACAAGAAAAAAACATATATTGCTAACGATAAGGATTACTATTTAATAGTTTTATGAACAAGTTTATCTTTTCATAATATTTTTACACAGATGATTTGATTAAGACAAAACATATACTGTATGTAGTACAATATCTAGAAATACATATATTGTTCGCTATTAAGTTATATTATACATTTACTATATAAGTAATAGAGACAGAGAGAGATAACAAAATAGTATATGTAGTATGTATAGTAGTTTTATTTTATTTTATTTTTTTTTAAAGGAAGGAAGAAAGATGAATTTTACATACCGATCATAACTCTGGCCGGTACTGCGTTCCATTCCAGCCAGAATGTAATAAATGATGAAGTCACCAATATAATGCCGGGTATGAAAACAGTTGTGAAATAATATGCACGGTCACGGGTAAATGTTAACTCAACTTGTAGACAACTGTAATTACCTTTAAAAGAACACATACAGAATACAGAAGAAGACACCAGGTTGGCATAATATCATCAAAAGTGATAAGAAGTTAACTAAATACTAGTTTTATTGATTGATTTATAGACTGATTGTTATTTAACTACATATATATCCATTATTTTATTTTTTTCAAAATAATTTTGCTGTTTTCTTTTTTGTTTTTTGAATTTAGATTTTTGTTATTTTCTTTTCTTTTTTTGCAATAGATTAATTAGACACAAAAATAATACACACTACGCGAAATAAAGTGCAAGACCAAATAAAATTATTTCCCAATAACTTCTTTTTCATTTTAAGGACAAGGTGCTGATATTATTATTATTCATACTTTGCCAGGCAGCAGATGAAATAATTTATGAATAAATAAATGTCATATTATTATCAAATATTTAATATTGATATTTTAATAAAATTTTGGCCAAGATGAGTTACCTTTATTGTAAATGAATTAACAATTTCAGTAAAACAA
The DNA here is from genome assembly GCA_023159175.1 of Wohlfahrtia magnifica. Classification (NCBI taxonomy): domain Eukaryota; kingdom Metazoa; phylum Arthropoda; class Insecta; order Diptera; family Sarcophagidae; genus Wohlfahrtia; species Wohlfahrtia magnifica. Next base: position 3,242,179 of record JAKWBJ010000193.1, read on the forward strand.
AATGTTGAGCAGATGGCCAAAATAATAATAAAAATGTTTGGTTATGACATTGTGCATAATAATATTTTTATATATGTTTTTAAAATATAGTTTAAAGTCAATCGAGTTAAATGTAAAGTATAAAAATATCTTTTTTATTTTCTAAATTACCTTTTATTTGTTTAACAATTTTTCTATTTGTCAAATATAGTATGCGTAATATACTAGTATATAGTATAATTTCAAATTCTCAAATCGACAGTTTAATATTCAAGAACAGAATATCTAAAATTGATTTGCATTATTTACAACTTTAATAAAAGCTCTCCCATTTACACTTTAACCTATCCTTACAGATATAAAAATTGCCTAAAGCTTGTAATAGAAATCGTTAAAGATTTACCCACTTCAATAAAATTAGTGGATTGAATTAATTGCATTTTAATCAATTGATACTTATGGTATTCCTGATTGTTGAAAATATGAGGGAGTTGACGCTCTAAATTGTTTTTTTAAGAAAGAAATTACATACTTAACTTGCAAACCAAAAGAATGATAATTGTTAAGCGATTTTTTATTCGTTTGAAAGGCCATTGTTGCCACTAGTTATTTTTAACCAAAATTGGTTATTTTTTTCTTTGATGTGTAGATGTGTACTTTGTTTCTATTTTGGTTACTTTTTTCTTGAAGTAAAATAATAGATAACGTTTATTACCCAGGTACTTATTGAAATGAATTTTTGATGGGCCCTTTGACCTTTCCCATCCTTCTGGTAGCATATGGATTCGTGCCAAAAGATTGCTAATTTTTTGAGGCCAAGAACGGATCGAGCCAATTTTTTATACTCTGTTCTAAAGTGAATGGTACTCCGATCGAAACAAATGGTAGTCTGACGGACAAGGTTTGGCGGCTAAACTATTTTCCAAATAGTTTCAACTGATCTTGGAATACTTTTGTATTAAAACTATGATTCAAAATTATGTTTCATAATTTTGGTTATTTTTTGGTTACATTTTTATTGAAATTTGGTTTCAAAAAATTCGAAGTTGTGTTAACGCTGGACACTAGGTAATCGTGGCTTCGCTGGGTGGCGCACATTCTAAACGTTCAATTTTCCATGACTCTGGCGCATAAATCATACTGAATTTGACTGATGTCAAGGACATGTTAGATTTTTTTTCATTTAAGACTACAACAAAATTTTACAAAATTACAATAACAAAAAATAGCAACAAAAAAATATTTTGTTTTGAAAACATGTGATCAAAAAAATGACATAATGTATGTCGTGACAGGAAGGACGTCCGTGTAGATTGCGCCAAAAACGAACGGTGCGACTGAAGAACGCATTCTTGCTATAATGCGTTATTCAATTCCCTTAGTAATCAGCATATAAAGGGATGTGCTGTACGAGAGATACTAGTACTACGTAAGATCATGTGATTATTATTAAAAAGTTCCTTTATTTAGCTAGAACACATTCAGTGATTGTAACGGTAGAACAATGAAACACAAGCCACATTGCGACGATATTCTAATGAATCGATAGAGTTAACTATCCTGACATCCGAATGCGGTTGAGAAGCCGCAAAATAGACTTTGAACCACCAACCCATACATACGAGTTGAGTTCCATTTTAGATCGGATATAGGTTTTGTTAATATTAAGGTGAGCAGATGTGCTGAAGTATTTTTAGCACAGTCTTAAAAAAACCGCTGCACATGAAAGCTTTTTTCGGCACTCGAAGAATGTGATCGTTCGAGCGGACAGCACAATGGATTCTTATGTCCAAGCTTTCAAGAGCATTTGCTTATACAACATTTACATCACTAATTGTTAAAGATAATTCGACAACACTGTGCTACGGCTTCCCTCGTTATAGGGTTACTCCTGTTCAACACTGTAAAAACTTGCCAGTCAAAAAAAATTCGGTTACAAATTGCAGTATTAATTGCATCAGCCAACACTATAGTTTATTTGATAGGTCCGAATAATTACTGGCGATGAAAAGTGGTACGACAATAATATGCGAAAAAAATCATGGACGAAGCAAGGCGGCAACTGAGAGAGTTTAGCTGGGAAGTTTTAATACTTACACCATATTAGAATTTGCAGGTCGATTATAATCGTGATCGTAATCGCTATTAATCGCACCATTTAATCGTAGTCGAAATCGTACTGTTAATCGTGCGATCAAGTTTAATCGCACTCTGCTTATGTAAAAAAGCAGCAAACTAAATGTAGACCAAAATATAGACAACTGCTTAGCGGCTGTACGAAAAGCGTCTGAATTTTCTTCAATAAGAAACGCGACCCAGCAACCCAGCGTAAAGGCACATAACAAAGAAATAATGCCTCTTTTAGATGAAAAAACGCTTTAGAATTCTATAATACTAATGTTAGAAAGAATATTTATTTTCAACTACCTCTTGAAGCTTTTTGTAGCTCAAGTGCAAGTATTATAGAAGCTGAAGCGTCGCTGTCATTTGCTGCAAAGATGTTATAAGTTGCTAAGACTATCCTAAACCAACACTATTAAGCAAAGCAACGCCATTAAACAAAGATTTATTTAATAATTCTAGACATTCACTTAAACCATAATGTTTGTAATAATGATGTAATAGCAATTGAAGAAGATAACATTAGCAATATAGTATTAAATCTGAGTTACAGGCAGAAATTGACAGAGCCCTCTAATAAAAATTTTGACAAGTTGCGCTCCGTTTGGTATTATATAGTAAAATAAAGATTAAAACATAAAATAAATCTTTACTACACACAGCTTTTCAAACGGCAAAACCATCTTCAATAGAAGATGAAAGAGAATTTTCAATAGCAGACAAATCTAAACGAGAAGACAGTCTCATCTTAGTGACCAATCATATGATGCGTTAATTTTTAAATTGCATTTACATATCGCAGTTGTACCGCCAAAGTGAGTCAACTCAAAATAGGCACAAAGAGGGTAACAAATTAGTGCATATTACATTTTTTGTTTTGTTAATTCAAGAATTATTAATTTTAGTTTTGTTTTTAGTAGACTGCAATTAATCGTTAATTGCAATTAACGGGCTTTTTTAAAATCGTAATCACCATTATGAAAAACCGCGATTAAATGCAAAGCTTATACCATTCAGCCCAGATCTTGCACATCCAGATTGTCTTTTGTTTCGATCTCTGCTGAACTCTCTTAATGGTATACATTTAAATTCCGCAAGGGTCTGCAAAATGCAATTGGATTAATTTTTCGCTCACAAACTGATAAAAAAATTACATTTATCCCGAGAACGACGAAAAGTTATTGATCAAAACGACACATCTTTGGCTTAATAAAGCTCGTTTCAAAAATAAGAAACAGGTGTTTCATTTTTAGTCGAATTAATAAACGATCTTTTTCGAACACCTATTATAAAAATTTAATTTTAAATTTTTTAGATAAATTAAACTAGGAAACATATACAATTAAAACTCTTTACGTTATTGGTTCACTCACCATATTTTTTTTTGATTCTTGACTAGCTGTAAAATTCTTGCAAATCAAGCGAAATCGACGCTATCTGGCAGCCCTACCCTGTTGGAATTACCCCCTTCGAAGATTTTAAACAAATCGCTTGCAAGCTGTTCATTCATATTTTGCTCGATCTAAGGTCAAAAAATAGAATGAAAATATTGCTTTCAACTGCGAAAAAGTAAATAGGATTTGAAAGTAAGAAGGTGAAAGTCGTTATAAAGAAAGTCGAAAGTCGTCAGAAGTAAAGCAGGAGAAATAACAGAGCCTTGTCGTACCTCTGAATTAGTTCTGAACTCGTCCGATAAGATCCCACCTATAACAACTTTTATAATGCGATTTCTAGGAAAGCTCCATATAAATGGAGAGAAGTGGAGACCGACACTTTCCACTCTCCAAATTCATGAATGGATATGCTTTGTTGGCCGCTGTAGTTTGTGGTTAATTTGCATAAACATGCAGTTGCCAGTTCAGATTACCCACACGTAAGATGTGAGGTGACCGTGACCTCAAATTTCTCGTTCAGAATAATAGTTAATAAGATGAGTGATATTTAACGCCACGTTTCTAAAACCACATGTCGTTGGTGTCCATTCCATTGAAATCAGTCCAAAATAAGCTGGTAATCATCGACCGATAGCGCTCACCGTTGGAGGTGATGACCTGGCCAACATCTTCCTTAATTATACAGAGATTGCTGACGCCACCAGACCATTTAATTATGTATGATTTTTTGATGAAGATGTTGCCAAAATAAATAATTTATAGCCAATTCGATAGATGTAAGTTTAACAATATGGCCGCTATCAATTGTCAAAGTTCGAAAGTTCCTATTGGAAGAAAGTGTGAAATTCCATCAACCTGTTAATGGCATTTTTTTAATAATTGTTATGTTGTTCCTAAACTAAAGTAATCTTCTACTATATAAATATAAGTCGGGTTTTCCTTCCTGACGCTATAACTCCAGAACGCACGAACCGATTTCCACGGTTTTGCATTCGTTGGAAAAGCCCCGGGCTCCGTGAGGTTTATAGCAAAGAAAATTCAGGAAAAACTTCAACAGAAAAGCGGGAAAATCTTTTTTTACATACAGCGCCATCTCTAATTCATAGCATGTACTACAAACCAATATTTTAAGTAGATGGCGCCGGTGCGTGATACAGTGTTTGACAGCTACTCATTGTTATCTGCTCAACTAATTTCATGTGACAAACCGGTATTGTGTACTCTGTGAAATTATGAAAAAAAAGTAAAAAAAATAAGTTATTCGTTTCCTAACATTTCAATTGGAAACCATCAAATCAATCAGGTGTTTTGTGCAAATTTTTATTCAATTTCAACATCAGGCATTTGTCTTTAAAGTGGTACGTCGAACTGTGTAAACTATGTGGATCGTGCATTTGAGGTTAAATTCACCAATCTGTACATAGTCCAAAATGCCTAGAGGACGACGTGCGAACATCGGCGCCGCACAGGACATGCAAGCCAGCAACAAGTGTATTCACAGAACTTAAGCGAAGAAAGACAAAATATAATAAGAGAAAATGCCCGATTGAGACAACGCGTGAGCACACGAATATCATTGGCATCATACAATCGCTTGACATTTCAATATGATTCCACTGCGAACTACAGTGATGATGAAAATTTAGATATTGGACCAATGACGACTATATGCCGATATTGCAATGCGTTAAAGTTCAAAAGAGAAACGGCTGGATTGTGCTGCGCAAGTGGAAAAGTCAAACTTGATCCATTACTTACACCACCACAGCCACTGAAACCATTGTTCGATGGAACTGATCCCGATTCCAGCCATTTTCTTCTACACATCCTTGAATACAATAACTGCTTTCGCATGACTTCCTTTGGAGCTAATATCATGTTCACGAGTTGGGAAACCATCTGCTTTGTTTGTGTTAACGTCAGACCAAAAAACAAAAAATGTAGTTTACCAAAGAGCACTTCAATAAAACGGATAATTTGCGGACACGTATAACGCTTCGATTCAGTATTTACTTGGATTCACTTCCATTTAAGTTCAACTAAATAACACTTCATTTTTGTAATCGAAATGAATTCATTACTGTTTTGAAATCAAATAAAATTTTTCCTTTTCATATATAAAAAAAATTTTTTTTCTTCATCATTTAATCACCAAACGAAATGTTACATAAAACGAAGCCATCTGGTGGCGAAACGGATTTCGCCGGGTTTGCTATTACATTATTCAAAATATCACGCTGGTTGTTACGGTTTTATATAAAAGCTTAATACGTATTAACATCTTTGAATAGTTTTGTAGGTTTTTTACTTTTATTTCGGACTTATGACTTGTTCTTAAATAATTTATTGACATTACGTAGGTATAGTATATTTAAGAATTTGTCGTTATAAATCCTTGGAAAATTTATACTTTTCAGATGTGTTGTATTCTGAATCTTTAATCAATTTGAATCTTTAATAATACGGCAAGTCTCTCTCTTTTTGCTACAACAGAGCCACATCTTGAACATTTTCTTCTCTATATCTCGCTTTCAGATTTCTCTAAAGATTTTCACATAGATTGAGATCATTTTACAAACAAAATCTGTTTCACTTAAAAAGGGGTTTCGGTAAAACGGATTACCTCTTAAATGAATCAAAGTTTATATGTAAGTATTTATAGTTTTTATTATGCATAATTTTATTTAAACAGCTTTCAGATTTCGACTAAAGTATATTGTATATATGTATGTATGTAAGTGTGTACGTATAGATACTACATACATACATACATATAAACTTCGAAGGCAAGTTATTGAGATTGTTTAATTTGATCTTACAATTATATTGTGCAGTGTAGAAATAGATTTATAATAGTATTGCGATAGATTGAGATGGACTTTAGCGTAACGTTCAAATTTTGTTATGCTATAAATGTGTTACGTTATAAAATTAACTTTTTGGTTTCCTTTTCTTCCATTAAAACATATTATTCTATCCTATTTCAAAACTATAACTAATTTATTCTGTTGGTTTAGTGAAAAGTAGCCTATTTCGACCCCTTACAGAAATTAACTTCAATTTTTATTTGATAAATAAAAAAATAAAAAAAATTTTTTTTGTTGGATTCAAGGAAAAAGGGGGTTCATGCATATAACGCAATAAATTTGAATTGCAAATATTTGTGATTTAAAAAGAATTTTTATTATTATTCTGTATTTATTATTTCTGCTTTTGATACACATACATACATATGTATAAATGATAAAGAAAAGATGTTATCAATCGACATTATTATTTTTCATATGAAGTATGAATAATAAAAAATTAAATTAAAAAAAATATATTTTACAAATGTTGTTGTTGGTAATACATTTGGTAATAATTAAGGTTAAAGGAGAAATTTTGTTTTTTTTTTAATAAAGCAAAATTTGTTTTTAAATTTAGCAGGCTACCAGGCAGAATAATTCTTTAATTCGCGGATCGCTTAATGACTGGAATATTATTTGGTCCTTGAATTTGAAAACAAATAAAAAAAATATAGGATTATCAAGTGTTCAAATTGTGAATTTAGGAAATAAATGAAATAATCTAACAATGAACAATGAACCGAAAAGAAAAAGAAAATATCAATGATAAAGGCGTTTATTTGTTATAGACATTTCTTTATATTTTTATTGTAATGATAATTAAAGGAAATGGTGTAAATTAATTGAGTTTGTACTCTAAATGTTTCAAAATGAAAATTCATTTTAAACTCAAAATTAGCAGTTATTTTGTTGCATCGTTGGTATGCTGCTGATGGTTTGATTGTTTATTTGTTTGATTAGTGGATATACTATATGTCATTAAATATTATATATATACAAAATGTTTTTTGGTTTTTGTTGTAAATTATTTTCTGTTTTGATATATGGTAACTAAATTTTGGTTTTGGTGGATTGTTACCTATCATGGATCTAGCCGGTACAGCATTCCATTCTAACCAGAATGTTATAAATGATGAAGTCACCAATATAATGCCAGGTATAAAAACGGTGGTGAAATAGAATGCTCGATCTCTGGTAAATATTAAATCAACTCTAAGACAGCTGTAGTTCCCTTCGTAATTAAAATTGCAATAGGTGATAGAAATTGATATATATAATTGTTTAAGATAAAAATAACGCGTATTATTAACCTTTATAATTTTAAATTATTTTGATTGTTTCTAATAATATTATACTGAAACTAATAAAAGTATATGGTATTTTGAAAAAAACGAGAACTAATTTTCTACAATAAATAAATTAACAAATGTAGCATTTTATGTTATAATAAAAAAAAACAAATGTATATTCTATAATTCATACTCTGATGCATGGATATTAATTAATTATAACATATCATTTAAATATTTATTTGGAAAAACTATTTGGAATTAAGAAAATATTATTTAAAAAAATGAACATAACTAAAGCATTCTATTTTAAGAAAACTATCTAATCACTCATACAGATATTTTGCTGAAATTGCAACTTAAGTAATATAGTCTTTTGTTTTGAAATATTTGAAAATATTACTTGCGAATTTCTTAATAAAATAAAAATGTTTTAATGTAGCGAAAAAAAAGTCCATCAATAACAGCATTAGAAAATCAATTAAATTTTATTACAGACTTTTATTACTACAAAAATAATGGCAAAAGAGGAAAAAACAATCAAAAATTAAGAAATGAAGTTAAATTGAAAAAAATAATTTAAAGAATTTAAATAAACAATTGAAAACAATAAATATTTTTGGTTTAAAAAGAAATGTCTTATTTTTTACACTACTATTACAATAAAGCCAAAGAAAATAAAACGCAAACCATAGAAATTAAAAAAAAATCTAACGAGCAAAGTATTCTGAATTAATATTTAATAATAAAAACACTCACCTCTCCAGCTATTTTGATCACAGGCGGTTGTTTGATTTTTAATTAAATATGCATTTAAAGTTGTCAATGAGGGACTTTTTCGAAGCGTGTCCTCATCATTTTTCCAAACATATTTTATTTGGGCTTCTTCATATGAAACTGATTAAAAGTAGAAGAAAACAAAACAGAGATTAAAAATAATTATTAGGAACGATTAGTACAGCCATAGGAATTATAATTGTTTGTTGATTAAAATTGCAATAATTATTCACAAAATTTGTTTTCATATTGTTATATTTATATTTACTGGTCGAATATTTCATTTTGATATATTTACAGTGTTGTTCAAAAAAATAGATTCACCTACAAAATAGCATACATATTGGCCTATGTATAAGTGGAGAAATATTTTGTAGTCAGACGAAACCAGTTACTTTGTTTAACTCTGACAGTAGTAGTTTGACTGTAAAAAGACCCCCGAATACTGAACTCCTTCCGCAATATAAAATAAAGGCCATCAAACATGGTGGAGGAAGTATGTACATTGGTATTGGAATGTTTTTTCTACCATGACACAGGGTCTCTATTTAGAATAGAAGGAATAACGGATGCCATTTATTATACCAATATACTAAACTACGTCATTAAGCCTTAAGCCGAATTGGAAATGCCGCTTCGATGTGTGTTTTGGGTCGTTGTCTTGTTGAAACACCCATCAAAGCGAGCAAAAGATTGGTTTCAGAATATTAACGTCGAGGCTTTGAATTGGCTGGTACCGCCACCGGATTAAAATCCTATCGCAAATCTATGGAAAATTGTGAAAGCAGCTCTCCGAGGAAAAAACCCTTCAAATATAGAACAGTTGTGGGAGTTAGTGAAAGAAACATGGAAAAGTATTCCAATAGAAACATATCAGAGAGTTGTTGACTCTATGCCAAAACTTTGCTCAACAGTCATTAAAAATAAGAGTTATTCCACCAAGTACTGAGGTAAATAAACTGTAACTAAAAAGAATTATTTAGTTTACAAAAAAATTTTTTTTGAACACCAACTTTGTTGAATCTATTTTTTTAAACAGGAAAAAATTGCTAATTTTATCGATATTGCTAAAAATAGTTTTTTTAGTTTCGATGTTTTGAGTTTATATCTTGTTTATGTTATTTATGGTATAATTTTACCAAAATAAAAATTAATAATCGCGTTTATCTAATGTTTTATTGGTCTCAAAGATGTTAGATTATGGTGAATCTATTTTATTTAACAACACTGTAGACATAGCGAAAATAAAAGGACGGTTACAAAATTAGCCGATCTAACAAAAAAGTATTAAATTATTATATGTAAAATATTTTCTATATTTCTTAACATAATCTCCCTTTAGCTAGGCTTGTCATCTGTCCTCTGAAAAAGCCCAATGGATGACCGAAAGTAATGGGGAAGATCCACAAAAATTGTCATATACACTGTGGTGCAAACATGAGCAAATGTTAGTATAATTTGTGTAAATGTTCTCGTATTTTTCTGCTTATTTTACAAAAAGAAAACTCTTTGAACTTTTTTGATTCAATATTTTGTCCGTTTTGTCCATTTACATAAATTTTACTTACATAAGCTCATTTTTGCAGCACAGTGTACATATATTTGTATAATTAAATGAAAAGATAATATCGAATAAAATGTCGGGAACACATTTTTTAAACAAATTCAAAAAAAAAAAAACGGTTCCTATTTAAAGTAGTGTTTGAATAAATTCCGAAAATTTAAAAATGTTTAAAAAATTGAAAAAAATTTGACTCCTTGAGAAATACATACAGATTTCTAAGGTTACTCTAATAATATATATATATATATATATATATATATATATATTATATATATATATATATATATATATATATATATATATATATATATATTATATATATATATATATATATATATATATATATTAGGTTATAAATTTTTAACATGTTTTGCAAATATAAAAATTGGCATAGTATTGTCTAATATGCTATATATATATATATATATATATATATATATATATATATATATATATATATATATATATATATATATATATATATATATATATATATATTAGGGTTATAAATTTTTAACATGTTTTGCAAATATAAAAATTGGCATAGTATTGTCTAATATGCTATTAATATATTGTTACAAAAATCAGGTTTGGCCCCCTGGCGTTTATTGCATTGCTAAAATGAATAAACAAAATCCGCAAAAGCAACTCTACTTGCTGCTTACAAATAACCAAATCGACTGTTGTCAACTAAAAAAACTTATCATATCAGTAGTAAATAAAAATAAAGGAAAGAAATGGAATCAACTTTAAATATCGCGAAGTACAAGAGCTTTCGAAGTATTATTTACTCAGCCATATAAAAAGCATGTCGATGTGGACAGCAATCAGTTTAAGAGTAAACTCAGCGTGAAGAGAGTTTATTTAGTGTAATCTCAGCGAACGAGTTATTGGTTTGAACCCAGTGTAAAGAGAAGAGGTTGTGATCAAAACTAAGTTGTAACTACGATCGGGTTGGAAGGTCTGTCAAGTAATTGTTGTTGTTTACAAAGTTGTAAGCAGACAGTGTAATTAAGAGTATAAATTGACATTGCTCGTGAAAAGGTTACAAGCAGTGAAACACAAAACAGCGTTAAATAAGGTATTTTAATTAAAAATCAAACACGAAATTTATTTTATTTTAACTGCAATCTACAAACTCACAAATAACCATTTTTAAAAGGTAAAAACGTAACAATATTTTTACTTCTTCTTCTGGCGCAAAAAACTTCAGCAATGAAGTTTTAAATTGTATTTATATGTAATGAGATTGCGTGGTTAAAAAGACTTCCAATGGAATGGCCCTCGAATCCTTGTTCTTTCAACATTTATACTAATATCATAACCAAGTTCGAGTTGTACCCAATTTATTATTTTTTTTTTTTGATTTAGAAAATGATTTTGGTGCGTGAGGATTTTCTTTTTTTTTGCAAAACAACCCAAGGCAATATTTTTCGTTCGAGGGACTGTGCCAAAAAAGTGGATCTAACCCTAATTTACATATATAGCATGTCCTTTAAAAAGTCTTTTTCTATCTACTGAAGTTTTGAAAACATTTTGTATGGTGCATCGCTTGTATCGAGCAAATATTTAACTAATTAACGGCTTTTCCATTGGTATATTTCTTTCTTTTTAAAACCGCTATCTTCCGAGGTTGAGTGGAAAATAATGTCAAGTTTCATTTCATGAACTTAAAATATATTATGTTTTCGACAATTTCAAATTACTCTATAGTAAATCTGGGGAATATATAAGAAACTTGTTTTGCGGATTGCTATTTTTACCACTTCAAAATCTCGATCTTCTTGTAAAAATGAATGTCCTGCAAATAAAAACTACTGATCAGTGACATTTTGTTTTATTGCCGTTGGACTGATCAATTTTCATCCTTTAAAATTCTGTACAACTTCAAGCTTTTATTTTGTCACTAAAAGCTATAATGTGTTTTTGCGTTTTCACAGTATGTACGTGTTTCAAACAGCAAGGTATTACTTCTTTTGCTATTTGGGATGCTCTAGTTTCATTCCAAACATACATACAATCTTCAGATATGATATCAAACGTTCACATTCCTTCATCACTTTCAAAATAAATATATTTTCCATACTGTTAAGAGGGGAATTTTCCATCTCGCAAATACCAGAATCTGAACTTGTTTTTACTGAAAACTGTTTTCACACAAAATGGTCTTAACAATTTTTATCTTCAATTACCATTATCTCCATTTATGTACCACTTTCAAAATAAACGGCTCATATGTTTCATAAAGTTGCCATTTTTTACCAAAGTCTTTTTTCTACACGTTACACCTATCGCACCATAATAACAGATTTATTTGTGTCCGCTCTTCATGGTATTGATGTGAACGATGTTTGGTTTCAACAAGATGGTACAACTTGCCACACATCTCATGCCTCAATCGATTTTTGCGTCAAACGTTTGGTGTCCGCTTAATTAGCTGAAATGTCAGTTGGCCACCAAGAAGCTGCGATTTGACACCGTTGGACTATTTTCTGTGGGGCACCGTTAAAGACAAGTGTTATGCCAACAAACCAGAGATAATTGAGCATTTGAAGGCCAACATTCGTGATGCCATTGCCGAGATACGACCCCGTACACTCAAATAAGTTCACGAAAATTGGTCCGATCGTATGGGGTCCTGTGGGGCCAGCCGCGGCAGCCACATGAATGAAATAATATTTCATTTCTAACCGGAAAAATTGTACTTCACAACAGAAAAATAAATTTGGCAAAACTTCAAACCGTTTTTGTTTTATTGCATTTTTAAATTTAAACTTTTAAATGGCCCACCATATATTCTATTCTATATTAATAATTCTTTCTTTATTTATTTATGATATGTTCAAAACACTTCATAGTAAAGTAAATAAGAAATAATGATCGTAAATATAAATTCACTGTATTGATCGAAAGTTGCATGTGATAGACATATCCACTAAAGGTTACTTGATTTTCACCAAATCAAAACCAAAATCGCTTCATATATTACAAATTATTGACTTTATAGTAAAAAAATCAGATTCTGGTATTTGGAAGATGAAATTTTTAGCTCTTAGTTTTGAAGTGAGGCATTTAGTTAAACATAAATTTTTTTACGCATCACTGTAAACACTGTTGGATTATAAACACACATTCTTTGGGATCACAAAATATTGAAAATGTATTTATTCTATTTATTTTATTGGTATAATATATAACATAATCTTTTTAGTTATGGTGTGGATTGAACTACTGAACCATGTTGTTTTTACTTATTCCATTCCATGATTATTCGATTCATTGATTCGTCCTAATTTTTAATTTCATTAATTATAAATTAAAAGACTGATGAATGGTTGTTTCGTTAATTATACCGGTCTTTATTTTTTAAGACTTTTAAGTGTATAACCTAGTCATAAATAGGTCTTTCTCTTTTAAATACTTTCAAACATGGTCCGTATATTTTCGGAATTAAAAAAGTATATTTTTTATTCAAATACAATTAAATACATTGGCTTGTATTCATAAAGAAATAATATGTATCTGAAATCTATTTTAGGAAAATTTTGAAATAAAACATGTACATAAGTTTAAAATTAATTTTAAACTAGCTGAAACCCGACGTGCTTCGCTACCCCTATTTGAATTATAATCTTAACTGTTATCATAGTTATAATTTTTTCTCATTTTTTCACAACTTTATTCCCTTCTGCCTTAAATCCAAACACTTAGGATAGCCTATAGTTCCTCCAAGAATGACACTTAGCATCTGCTGTATAGCTGTATGCAGTCTTCAAATAAACACACTTTCATTTTTATATATAAATTATGTATATATTAATGTATGTAGATTTGACCCGCAGTGCTTTGTTCAATACCCGTTTGTCCAAACGAAATTCAGAAGCCATAGCTTTATCCATTTTCAAAATTTACAAAAATCGGCACTTAGTTTGTATGGGAGTTACGATGCCCACTTATCCATTTCCATCCCACTGTTCAACTGATGATTTGTAGTAAATATAAAGTCATTCAGACCAAATTCAGTAACTTCCATTTAACCGTTCTTGAGATATATTAAAAACAATATTTACTTTGTATGGAAGTTGCCATGACCACCTGTTCAATTCCGCTCACATTTTGACATAGATTGTATTGACTATGATGCTATTTCGACAAAATGTACAGACTTTTACAGTTACGATTTTAAAGATATAAATAAATGAATATTTACTTTGTATGGGTGTTTAGGGATGTAATGGCATGTAATTTCCAACTCAGGACATGCAGCAACTGAAGGGCAGTTTCATTCAACTCCTTCTCTTACCTCCACGCGGTACATCCTGGAAACTCATGTTACCTAAGCAATAATCGGGTAACAAACTCTTATGGGAGTTTAGGTAAAATTGGGCAATATTGACATATTGAGCCTAATAGTGCCAAGTCACGTAAGCATTCTTTTTGGATATGGTAGCGGAGAAATTCCAACTTTAAGAATCAACGGTACCAGCCAAAAGTGGAGTTTGTAGCGTCTGTACTCGTATCGAGCGGCTGCAAAAGGCGTGTGACTCCAGAGGATCGGCTTAATTATCGTGTGTCTAACCACATCTCGGCTGTTAACCGTAAGACCCAATCTTATACTTGTAACATACGATTGGAAAACAGTCCTTATAAATACTATTACATTATCCAATTGTTAGATGAGCTTAAACCAGAAAGTTATTGATTCTCCAAGTGGTCGCTGTAACGTAGCAATTAATCCACCTGCCTCAGACGTGTTTCAGACACATATGATTTGGAGGTGCAGAACACATGTTTAGAAACTAATAGATCTACAATTGAAACCTCAACAGCTCACGAAAATTCCTCGTATCCAGTCGTTCTCTCGTTGAAAACTAAATCCCATATTGGAGTTTGGAATGTTCGTTCTCTTACCGATCCAAGCAAACCAGAACAAATCGCAAAATAACTTTACAGACTTAAACTACAGCTAATTGGTCTATCAGAATGTAGATAGAAAGGAACTGATGAAATCAAATTGCCATATTGGCTAAAAATCTGTATTCCGGCAGAAGCACTGATGACCATCACAGAGACGGATTGGGAATTTTACTTAGCAAGTGTGCTGCGCAATCTCTGTACGAGTGAACACCAATAAATGAAAGATTTATGCGGTGCCGACTTCGCTTTAGGGTAAGGAATATAACCATTGTAGAGACATACGCCCCAACTAAGCAGGCGAATGACGAAATCAGGTAGTTATATTACGATCAACTTACGTCAATTATCAGTGGCTTCCGAAAGGAGGATATTCTCATTGTCATGGGTTATTTGAGTGCTAAGTTCGCAGTCGTTAATTTTTACTTTAGATGTTATGAAAAATTCTTCAGGCAGTCGCAACGATTCACTATATAGTAATTCTGTGGGTGTCGCCTTCCACGTATAAGGAACACATACGTGGAATATAGACCCAGCATTACCATTGGTAATTTCTTTAACCAATTGTTTATTAGTAGCTTGCGCAGACCTCCGTTCAGTGGAGCTCTACAAAACTGCTATCACTAAAATTGGGGAGGGCTGCCCAGGGGCAAAGCTCAACGCTATCCCCTTGGACCAGGTTTCTCAGTGTCCCCGATCGATCATGCCAAGCTCTCCTATCCTGAAGAAATACTTCAGATACTGAAGTTTAATTTGAATACTAAGATCGGCTAAGAAAATCACAGCTTGGAACATGTGAACTTGGTAAACATGGTCTGGGCGAGCGGAATTTATCAAGAGTACTGTGAGAAAGACACTCAAAATCTGGTAGCCAAATACAATATCAAACACCGAATTGTGGGACAAATGTGAGCAAGTCCCGTACATCTGGAGATAAAAAAGAGAAGGTGGAATTGGATTGGGCACACTCTATGGAAACAACCAACCGAGATTTGCAGACAAGCCCTACAGTTGAACCCACAAGGCACCAGAGCACGAGGTATGCCGAAACACGCTTGTAAGCATACAACAGAGAAGGACATTCAATAATCAGGATATGCTTTCAGCGTGGTGAAGAGCTTAGCGAAGGACCGAAGTAAATAACTATATGCTCCATTGGGAGTTGAACGACTTAAGAAAAAGAAGAAGATGGGCGTGGCACCGCCAAGTTGGCTTTTTTGAAATTTATGTAGCCTATAGTTGTTTTCAAACATACAGATAAACACTACTCAAAGGCACAAACAAACATACTTACATACACATATACATACAAATACATATTCATTCATGTGGATTATATTTCTTATGACTACATTCTGCGAAAAAAATACCTGGGAACTGATAATATTTTTTTGATAGACGCCATCAAATACAACTAGAGGCAGCATTTGACACTTTCTAGACACCTTCAAAAGCTTTAGTTACGGGTAAAAAGCCTGTTATTCATGAACTTATAAGTTAGTAACTTAGTTGAATGTTAACCACAAATATGTTTCTCGTAGAGTTTGAAAATAAAAGAGTACATCTATAAAACAGTACATAACATAAGAAATCTTGTGAAATCTACGTTTACTTTTCAGTGCAATAATTTTTTTTCCGGTTAATATTCAACTTAGTTATCATTATGTCAAGAACAGATTTTTGTGTACTCAATGTAGCCTAATTTTAATTAATTAATTTTAATTCTAATAACTTTCGAGTTTTTTTAGATCCAAATAAATCGTAATTTTACAATCGATTAAGGTAAATAGATATAAAAAGACATTCTGCTCATACCGGTTATCATACTATTTAAAAAGATATACTTACTGCTTTCCATTGAAAATGAACATTTCGGGTCATCGAATGGAAATATGTGTAAACTTCCCTGACAAGATAAAATTAAGTGTCGTCTGTAAGAAAACAATCAAGTAATTAGAAGATAAGCATTTTAATAAAAATGAGATAAGAAAAAAAATGATTACTTAAGTTGTATGCTTAAAAGAATGTGTTGTACGATTGCTAAGAAATTAAACGGCATATTAAAAAAACTACTACTAAATTTTGTATAGAGAAAATCGTTTCTAAGATAATTCATCAGTGTTGCTATTGTATAAACACATTCAAGGCTACCGAATGTTGACTACGGGCTACAACGGCAGTCGTGTAATCGGTAGACGTCTTGCCTCTTAAATAACGCTGGTCTACAGCAAAAAAAGCCTTTAAATAAAACTATATGGAATATAATAATTTTGATGCACTGAATTCAAATCCGTTTTCAGTTTTTTCCATCGGACTCAATTTTTTTTTTTATAGGCGTAGAATATTTTTCGTCCAAAATATGGTAGCTATGTTAATGTGGTGGTAATTGCATTAAAATCGCTGAAGTCGTTTTAAGTTATGATGAAATATATTGATATAACTACCATATTTGGGGCAAAAAATTTGCAACGCCCATAAAAAAATTAGAGCCCGATGGAAGAAAACTGAGAACGAATTTGAATTCAGCGCATCAAATTTTTATTATATTCCAAGAGAAAAAATAATATTCATCGACGAATCCGGTTTTAATTACCACCTTCGGAGAAACAAGGCAAGATCCAAAGTAAGTTCCGCTGCACGAGTAACTGTTCCTAACGTTAGAGGACGAAATGTTTCTCTTATTGCAGCCATGGAATCTTACACAAAAAATAATTGCACATTTCACAGTTAATACCAACACCTATATATCTTTCATTGAAGAATTATTTAATAAATTAGCTGAATCTAACATCATAGGTGCCTGCTTAATTCTTGACAATGCAAAGATGCCCAAAACTCAAGATGTAAGAAATAAAGTTGCGGAGACCGGGCGTAACTTAGTGTTTCTTTCTCCATACTCTCCAATGCTAATTCCAATAGAAAAAAGTATTTTCATAAATCAAATTTTGTGCACGAAAATTCGGAGAATACGGCAGGTGGAGCGATTATATCCCATTTGATAGTTTCAAGCAATTGTTTGGCAATTTTTGCGTGAGACGTGAGGCCTAGCACTGTCGTGCAAAAGAATATCTTAATCATTTCATACATGGTTCAAGAGAATCATCCGATCATTACATTTTTCCAGCTCATAGTACACTATGCCGCCTTGATCTCACCAAGAGAGCGAAATTGCATTATTAATCCTAAAACAACGTACTATCTTGATCAAAAAGTTTCCGGAATAACGCCCGTGTGGCGGTCCATTGTTGTTCTGTCGTCATAGCTTGATATTTGCAAAAGCTACGTAGCCAAGAATACATCTATCTCTATGTGTGTTGGCGATTTTTTACAATTTTGACTGTGCTTAAAAGTCGCAAACGACATGATTTGCGAGGGTGAATGCGATCCCTAATTCATCAGAAGGATTATTACTGGAGACGAAACGTGGGTTTATGGATTCGACACGCAGTCCAGACATCAGGCAAGTGAATGGCGCTCACCAAATGAACCGATCAATTTTCAGTCACAAAAGAAGACAATTTGTACTAACAAACTACAAAATATTGTCGAACTGAATGAAATTTGGAAGCAGTTATAAAACTGAAAAAACCCCAATAAAACCCGGTGGATTGGGTCTTTTTAACACCGGTTTTTGCCAACCCTGATCTCTGGCAATATTAATTGCATCAGGCAACACTGTAACTTGTTTGATATGTCCGAACAATTAATGACGATGAAAAGTGGATCACGTACGACAATATGAAAAGATAATGGATGAAGCCAGGTGAAGCTTTTCAGAGGTGGCAAAGCCAAAATTGACACCAAAATATGTAATGCTATTCCTCTATTGGGATTTGAACGGAATTATTCATTATAGCTTCATGACCTTGTCAAACGATTGATTCTGATCTCGATTGTCAACAATTAACTCTATAAAAATGTGCTTTAAAAAATCTTGACAAACCATATATTAATCTTTTTAGATTATTGACAAGCTGTAATAATTCTTGTAAATCAAGCACAATCTCGGCCATCTGGCAAGCCTAATGTATATACCATATGTATGTACATAAATATTTGTATGGAGAGGAAAACAATAAATAAATTGTAAAACGTATTGTAGAAGGACGTCTTTCAAAAGCCTCGCCACATATATGCATATAGAAAAAAAATGTCAAAATGAAACAAATACCAACAGTATGGATCGCAATCATGAATCAGTGAGCAAACCTCAATATTTGCTGAAATGTGAAAATGCTATTAAGCCCAAAAAATACAAATATTTTTATATAACATCTAAAATTTTTTCAACAATATTTATATAAACATACAGTGCACAATACAATATAAACCAACTATCTAATCGTCCCTCTCGATAACAAGTTGACATACGTTGTCGAACAATGTATGTACATGATACGTTTTATTCGTTATTCCATATGTAATCTTGTTCGGTAACGTAAGCGGCGATTAAGCCCCAAGTTTAATGTCCCTTTTGGAGAATGTCACATGTATTGAGTACCTTTATATTGCAATGTAATTTTAATTTATTAGTTATGTTCAGAGTATATAAATACAAATTTATAACTGAGGTTGTTATTAAAAAGCTTAAGCTTTATAGTTGTATCCGGATAATTACCTCGACAAAAATGTCAATTACTTATTCGAACTTATACATTTATAGGAAGAAGTTATTGCAGAAAATTAAATTTTAAAAAAGCTGTTCAATTAACTGAAACATATTATTAAATAATAATTCAGATCACATTAAAAAGTTGCGTTAAATAGGAAGTTTAATATAAAATTTACCGGAAAATTTATTTTAGGTAGCCAATAAATACTTTGTTTCATTAAACGAGGGAAATTTCCATTGTGGGAATAAATATTGAAGGTAATTAAACGGATTACGTAATTAAGCGAAAGGTAATTAAACGTGGAGTTTCACTAGAAAATGAAAGGAAGAAAACGGGGATTTATGAATTATGGTAAATAAGCGGATATTAAGCGGGTTATACTGTATTTCTAAATTATAGTAATGATTATAATATTTAGAGTAAAGATTAAAATATTTAAAGATTATAATATGTCTCTATATTTTAATATGTTTTATTTTATTAACACTAAACCTACCAATACTTCATCTATTCTACTGTGGGTTAAATGACCCGTGTTTTTCGAAAAATTTATCATTCAAAACAATTTTGTACATGAATAAGACATCTTATTCTAAATAACGATAAAAAATTGTTTATTTAATAGATTTAAAACACATAAAAATAGTACTTCATTCATTTTAACTTAACCGTAAGGCTTTAGGTGAGTGGTTTATACACGACATATCCGCGATACACTGTATTGGCATTCCAACATCTTGTGTTTTTTCTAGTGCTTATGGCATTTCTCAAAACAATGTCCGATAATACTACTTGACAGTTGTAGAACCTACGGGTGGCCAACCAACCAACTTATTTAATAAAAAATACTACTTTATTCATGTTCACCGCATATTTTGAAATTATTGCGGTCTCGAAGGAGTGTGTCGAAACATATTTGCTGTAGTAGCAAAAATGTCATATAGAATAGTGTAATATCATAACCACAAATAAAAATCTTCGTGATATCAATTGAAACTCTGTACGGTTTAAATGACCCATTGCAGTAGTTACGGCAATTATGTATTTCTCAGTAAATAAATTATTTAAATTAAAAAGGAAGTAAATATTGAGAACTATTGGTAATGTACATATTTCGAAATAAAAATAGTAAAGACAAACGGCGATATTACAATATTATTTACTCGAAATACTGACAACAAATTGAAAACGGGTTATTTGACTCGTCGTGGTAGGTTAAGTTTTAATAAAAATTTAAGAGAAGGACATATGAATACATAGGTTTTCGTTGCTTAAATTAATATTTTCATTTAGTTTATAAGGACTTATAAGAGGTCGAAGAGGAAAGTAAAGATTATCACATCTTAAACACACCCCATGCAAAATAAACTGACAATATTTATTTAATTTTGTGGAAATATTTATCTTTTCAACAACAACAACATTGGGTATAATAATAAATTTAATAAATATTCATAAATTTGAAGAAATTAGAAAAATATAAAGATAAAATAAAGAAAGTATTAAAAATACAGTAAAAAAAATTTACTCATATTTACATAAATAACCAGCATTTGCTTTGCTGTTTGAAATACACACCTCATTGCGTACGTAATGGTCCCGTTCCGGTAAATTCTTAAAGCGAAATGCATTGGTATAATGGGATCCTTAAAGTCGCCGTGCATAATAAAATAAGTATCAGGCGTCCAAATGCTGTCATGATGATGCAATGCATTCAGAAAATCATAATGTGACTTGTTGCCATATTGTAAACGAGGATCATTCCACTGTTGATTCAACAGAAATTCCACTTCATATTTCTAAGCAAGTGAATAGTAGTACAAAAATACAATAGAATAAAATAAATATAAAAATTTTAACGAAAAATTAATATTTAAATGTGTACGAGTCTGCACGTCTTTCTTTTTCCAGCTACATATACATATATTCCGTTTAGAATAAATTAAATATTTAATATGAATAAATTATAGTTACCAGACTACTTTCATCAGGCGATGCTAAACTCAGTAGTAAAACGTTCACATTTACCGTCAGAGTACCTATTCACAATATTAATATAAAATATACATATTTTTTATTAATTTTTTTATTATTATTATTATTTTCAATTGTTTTTAAGAAACACGTAGAAAAACAAAAAAAAAAACAACAACAAAATTATTAAAAATTTATAACGTTAAAGGACTTTTAAGATTTGATAAAAAGAATACAAATGGAAAAATATCAAAATAAGATAACAGACAAAATGTAAATATGTATGTATGTATGTATGTTTGTATGTATGTATGTATATAGAAAAGAAAATTTAAATTTTGAAATAAAAAACTTGTTTTTTTTTTTGCTGTAGATGGCCACAAAACTCAAATCAAAAAGAAACATATACGAAATAAATTAGACTAAAAAAGGATACTTTAAATTAAAGATCATTTAAAATAATAAGAAGAATATTATTAAAATAAAAGAAACTCAAAACTTATTGGGAGTTTATTAGTTGGTGAGTGAATTTTTTTAAACGATATGCCAATATCCATCAGAAAATATAAATTCAGTGAAAGTCTTTTCGGCTGTAAATTCTTTAAAAATTTATTTTTTTATGAGTAAAATTATGTTTTTATTGTAAAGAATTGAAAACAACTAATAATGTTCTTATTTTTTTTTTAATTTTTAGTTTTTAGTTAATTTATTAAACAAACCGCGTCTGTGTGGTCTCCTTGAATTTTGTTCTGTAGCCATATCAGGTGATGATAATCCACAGCAAAAGTCTTCATCTGTAAAATTTAATTAATTTTTTTTACACAAAATGTTTTTCGCAAAATTTAATAAGTTTTTCTAAAGTACTGTGAGCGACAAAATAAAGTGTTCAGCCTTTTTCTCCAGAATTTAGTCTCTATTTCAGTCTTTTAAAATACGATGAATTTAAACATTATATATTTTGAAGACTGTATAAAATCCATAAAAAACAACAACAAAATACTTACAACAACTAATGGTATATAGCAAAAACGAGAGGCACTCTATTTTTGATGCGTCGAATTAACGTGTACAAGAGAAAAATATGACACAAAAAAGAAAGAATGAAATTGAAACATCTGGGAAGTGATACCATTTTGTGCTTTCGAGTACAAGAAGAATCTGATTTTAGAATTTTCGTAAAACATCCAAAATCTCGTGTAACGGGTGACAGACTGGTTTTTCGTGCATTCACATACTTAAAATAACTAATAACTTAACTAAAGGTTAACCGATTTTAATTAAATGATTTCTATTAAATGGTGTATAATTCACTTAATTAAGCTTAAGGAATCTGTGTATATTACTCAAAAAACCACATTTTTTGACCAATTCATTCTAAACTTTGCAACCGACGTGTAAACCGACGTGTTTTAGTATTATTAAAGTAATATGCTTACTTGTAATAAAATGATACTTTATTTTTTAAAATACGATGTAAATTGACGGTGTTATAGCACCTATTGCAAGCTGATATTTTTGTCAATTTGGAATTGAAAAAAAGTGCAAAAGTTGCTAATCCCAAGATTTTTTCTCGAATAGTTTTATTTTTTCGACACGTGAAATTTAGATTTTTTTTGTTTTTGTTGCATAACTTTAGCTGATGTAAGAATTTTTTGTTTAAAATTAGCTAATAATCGCACGATATTTCATGACGTGCTTTACAAAATGATTTTATAACTTTGTCAGTTTCCATCGGATTTTAAAATATGAAGTATATCATTTTATTCATAACTAAGAATTCTACTTGAATAAGTCCAAAAAGAGGACTCTGAACTAGAAAAATATGGAATGAATTGGACAAAAAATGTGTTTGTTTGAGGAATATTCCTTAAGTTTACTTGGGTAAAGTATACACCATTTAATAGATCTGTTCCACTCCTTTCAAAATCCTTCAAGAGTCTTAAAGCGCTTAAGATTTAGCTAACCTATTAGCTTATAAGTGTAAGGAGGTAAGTAACTCGTGAGTTTGAAGGTGTTACTAAAATTTCAAAATCTGATTATTTTTTTTACTCGATAGCACCTATCAGGAAAATTGTATCAATTCCCAGGTATTTCTATGTCATTCTTTTTTGTGGCATAGTTTTTTTCTTGCGCACTTTATTTTAGCGCGTAAAAATAGAGTACCTTTTGTTTTTTGTTGTATAACTTAAGTTGTTGCAATACTTTGGTTGTTTTTTTAAGAATTTTGAAAAGCTTTAAATGGAGTTTTAAAAAAGTATAAAATGTTTAATTTCATCGTATTTAAAAAAAGAAGATTAAATTCTGTATAAGGTTGTACACTTTATTTTGACGCTCACAGTACGTATACTAAACAGTTTTTATTTGAATCTAACAAAAAGAAACTTAACTGAATTTATGACACCGTTAAAATTTATTTTAATTAATTATACATTTATCAAATATTTAACCTAGGTTTGCATGGTGTGGTATTAAAGAGCTTACATGTACAACCTAGTGCAGCTCGGGTTCGAATCCTAGTGATGACTTGGAGAATTTTCTTCATCGTTGTTTTAAATTTGTTAAACAATTAAGAAGGAAGGTCAGGCAACGCCACTTCCCGGAAAAAAAGTAAAGAAAAGGTAGGAATCTATTATAAGTAGTGAGGATTCTTCGACACGACCAAGCAAAGATAGATGGCAGCACCATTATCAATTCTAGGCTTGCTTCAATAAACCGACTTCCTGTTGAAATGGAAGACAAATTATATGACTAATGATTAAAAGAACACTGAAACAAGGCAGATATAGCTTGTGGAAGCCATATGCTCCAAGAGGGAAAGCATACAGGTTTGCCAAATAAAATCGATTGGAAATAAAATATTTTTATTCTTCTTTTAAACAAGACGGTGGCGACATCGTACTGCCGCAGGAGGACAATTGGCCTCATTTGGGTTATAAGCACGAGCAATTTAAGCTGGCTTTGTGAATGTGTCATAAGATCAGTTCTACTATATAGGTCGAAAAGAGGATCCATCGGATTAAGACTTAATGATGAATTATGTTAATTAGGGCGAAAAGAACTACCCTATAAAAGGCTCTGCTCACTATTTTGAACTGGCTACCTCAGGACATTCAGGCGAAACAAACCCTTTAGCGTATAGTATTGGAAGAAACTTCAACAACATTGGAAAACTGAGAGACATGGCCGCTCGTCGGAAAATCTGAAGACAACTTATGGACAGCCTATGACCAGTACAGAGGCAGCTCGCAACCAGAGCTTCGTTATTATATTTATTTGTGAGAAGATTTGTGGGAAAAGTGTTTTGTTAAATGTGAAAAGAGGTAACGCTGATTACGTTTTTATTGGAATATTCCAATAAAAAGCTTTCAAAGTATAAAAATTGTGGTGTGTCAACACTGTAAAAATGAATGCCATCTTCCATACATCGTCGCAACACCATACAAATGCAAACATTTATAAAGAAAATAATCAAAATAAAAATGATAAAAATAAAATTAATTGTAATTAAAAAAGATTTACTGCATTTAAATAATTAATAGGCTAATATATTTCTTTACGCCCGTTGTACTGCACTGATTTTGGAAAGATATTTATGGCATTTTCTGTACAGATGTGTACAATATCAATTTTATTTAAATCGGTTCAGTAGTTTGGGAGCAATAGTACTATAATTTGTTACTAACACAAGTAAAGAAAAGTCATATTTGCGTTTAGCTGTAAATAAAAAGCATATGTATCGAACTTGATCAATAAGAATTTTAAAATTTTCAGTAGAGCTGAAAATCTGTTTGTGGTTATTTTAAGAGAATTTGAAAATCCGAATACATCATCAGCAAAGAAATAATACTTTTTTATGAAAATATACGATACATTTCTACTTCTTCGAGATGAAAGAGTAATCGGAATATACTGTTAGTTGATTTCTTCAAAAATTTAAATTTTAAACATTTTGAGTTAATACCCTCTTGTTGATCAAGTGCGGTATTTATATTTTTTTTCATATAAAATTCAGTTTAGAATTTTTTTTTATTACCTTTTTGGAAAAAAAAATCATATATATATTATTAAAAGGTATTTTCTTATCGCTTACAAATATCTTCAGTATTACTGCATCAAAATTAATGAATGATGTTTCACTTTAAAGATAATCTTCTACTCTAATGACAAAAAATAGTGAGAAGTCTTGATGTCGTTTTCGTAAAAAAGGCCTTTTAAGGCCTTAAGTTCATAGTTTTCTATATTATAATTTAACATTACATATTTTGTTGTTTCAAAAATCGTTGTTGGTAATACTATTGGCGGTTATGCAGTGCTTGTTTTGTTAAATGTACAACACAGGGTTGTTTAATTTATAGTGTCAAGTGATGGCGAACTTTAACGGTTACAGACATAAATAACATATAAAAAAGTGTCGTTTGTAGTAAAACAAGTAATTGTTTTTAAATGGGGTTTTCTATCATTAACCATCGTCATTTGCATACATATCATTTCTTAAAGTTGTTTTCTTTTGTCGGTTCTCAGTAATGCAAGTTGACGGTAATGCAGTGTTTGTTTTAACAAGCGTATTAATACAGGGTTATTTAATATATAATGTCAAGTGATGTTTAAATTTAATAGTTTAGTTGCTTTCAAGAAATAAGTTCACAAACAATGTAAAAACAACTTGTTATTCAGATAAAAATAAATTGTTGTTTTAAACATCTATTCTTGATTAGATATATTATTTTTTGAAGATGATTTTGACGGTTGCAAACTTCTTCTTTACTACTGCATATTGCCGAAAATGCAATGTTTGTTTTATTAAGCTTAGTAATACTGAGCTGTTTCATATATATAATGTCAATCTTTATACGCGTTGCATGGACCAGCATAGCAGCTAATCTTCTATCAGTAGCTAAAGGAGATCCCATCATTTGAGATGAAATTTCAATGATACCCAAACATGAACTAAGCGTTGTCGATTGCCTTTTAAAGAACATTAGGAATAATAACCTTATAGTGAAAAATAATTTTGTTTTGTGGAGATCTTCGCCAGGTGTTACCCGTTGTAAGAAACGCCAATAGAACAATTATTGTTGAAAATACGGTAAAGAGAAAATTTTATGGTCTTATGTTAAAACTCACAAGTTGACTCAAAATATGAGATCTAACGATCTCCTACGGAATGGGGTAACAGTGATTTAGAACCTATAACGAGTTACAATAATGAAGCATTTAAAGTTCTGAAGCATCGTAATTGCTCTTACGCAATTATTATGTTTCTCAATTTTAATTAACGTCAATTCTGTGCCCAAAAATCGATGATTATACAAAAAAATAATGAACATATTATTTCTAATTTGTTAATTGAAAAGAAAAATCTTATTTTAGTTGTAATAGTGTTAAACAGGAAAAAACAGACAATGCTCAGTTGTAACCAACAAAATCTTGAAATACACTAAATCCGCCGGCTTGCTACCCCACAAATTGATTTTAAAAAATAATGCAATTATAACGTTAATTAGACATTACAATGATGAACAGGGATTATTAAATTGTAGAAGGTTAATCGTAACACACTTGGGTGAGTACATCATCACTGTAAGACTTATTCATTCCGATAAAACTGTACACCTTCTTATCCAACTGATCCAAATTTCATATAAAAAATGTCTACGCTGACTATTAACAAGGCATAAGATCAAGCTCTTCCTTCAAAAGGCAGGGGGTACGTTCGTAAATGCAGTTGTTGTTTAAAAATGCAATACTTGGCAGCACTTACTTGCGTCAAAAGTTTTTTTTTGCAGACAAATGGCAGTGCTGCTGCAATTTTTGCAAATATGGCAACAGTTTGATTTCTGTTGCAATAGTTCGCGGTAGACCATTTCTTTGACAACAGTGTAAAATTTCGTGAAATAAAAGCTAATAAACTAAAATAAACAAAAGAAAATTGTGCTTTATTTGCAGAAAAATGAAAAAGTAATAAAATTTAACAGTGATTTTTATAAGAATTTTAATTATTTATATTTTAAGTTGCGAGGAAGATAATAATATAAAAAAAAACTTTATGTGGAGTCGGACTTATTACTTCAGAGTAATTTTTTATTTTTGATTTTTAATAACCAGAAGCCTTTTAATTTGTTCCTTATTCCTTCTTTTTATTATAGTTTATTAGAAAGCTGTCAGATCTACCGTCTAAATTTTCAATAATATTTGTTATTGTTAATTTTTAGAACATTTCATATATAATTTTTTGCAGAACGTTCTAAAAAGCCAATTCTCCTTAGTTATTGCGCAGTAGCAACACATTTTCAACAGCTGATCACACATTAGCAACAAAACTTGGCATAACTACCGCAGTGGTGCATGAATTTGCTGAATTTTCGAACGTACTCAGGATTATATTTAACCGTTTTTCTCATGGACAGTTATGCGAAAATTTTCATTAGTACGTGCATATATAGGTACTTTTGTTTCTGTTAAAGATTCGTACGTACAAAAAGTAAACGATAATCACATCATAACCTCAAAGATTGTTTTTCAAGAATTACTACAATACAAAGTTATTTAATCAAAAATATGAATTAATATTATTTATAAACGATTCTCTAAATTCGCAGGATGATACATCGAATAACCCCTTCAATGTAAGTACAGCAAATGTAAAACATATTATTAAAAACTTGAAAAAGAAGAAAAGCCCTGGACTGAATGCTATATCGAGCAAATGCTTAAAAGCCCTACCTTCGAACGCAATTAAATTTATTTCACGTATTTTTAGCGGGTGTTTGAAACTAAGTTACTTTCCAAAAATTTTGAAAGAATCTAGAGTCATAGCCATTCCAAGACCGCGCAACGATCATTCCTGCCCTGATTCTTATAGAGCTATAAGTCTTTTGCATGCCTTGAGTAACATTTTAGAAAAAGTTATAAAGGAAAGAATAATAAATTACATTGAGACCTGTTGACCTGTTCAACAATATGGTTTCCGTATGGAACATAATACAACTCAGCCATTAATGAGGAAAATTTTGTTCAACGTAGATCTACAGCTATGATCCTACTGGACATACAATCAGCTTTTGACTCAGTTTGGCATGATGGATTGATTCATAAACTTTTACGAATAGGTTTGAACCGAAAACTGATTATTTTATTAAAAGTTATTTAACCGATCGTAAGTCTAGAGTTTATATTGCGGGACAATTTTTGAATGAATATAATATATTGGCCGGATGCCCTCAAGGCTCGTGTCTTTCTCCGATTCTTTACAATATATATACGTCAGACTTTCCTATATTATCAGATTGTGGAGGAGGAGAAGCGAAAATTGTTTACCTCAATATAAAATTAAGGTTAACGATATAGTGATTAAACGGGAAATTAATGTTAAATATCTTGGGGTCATTCTAGATAGGAAAATGTTGTTTAACGGCTATATCTCTTATATTATTAAGGAACTTAATGTAACAACTAGATTACTATACCCCTTTATTAATCTGAAATCAGATCCTTCTATCGAAAATAAAATAGAACAAATTAATAAATAAAATAGAAAAAACTTCTGAAAATGGTTTTTAATTTACCTTTGCACTTTTCTATATCTCGTCTTCACTCACTTTCCAATATTCCTTTTGTAAAGGAGAAAAAATAAGTTCTATAACCGACATTTTTTTTGCAAGATGTGCAAACCCACTTTATGAGGACATTAGAAACCTAATTACTTAAGAGGAAATGTTTTAATATATTAACGTTTTCTTCTATTAATTACTACTACTTAATTTTTCTTCTTCTAGGGTTTTTTACTGTAATTTTATTTATATTAATATATTCAATAAGTAAAATAAAATAAAAAAAAAAACGATTCACTTTGTAACTATTTTTTATTATCAAGTATACTGCAGTCACCAATAATCTCATTTTATATTTTCACTTTCCTATGTTACAAAAATTACCACTGGGGCTGCGAAGTATTCACACGGGTCATCTAGTTATTGAATATTTTTGATTTTACATACATACATACATATGTACATAATTAAAATAAATGTTAGATGTTAGAATGTGGTTGATTGTGTCGACCGTCGAGTACGCTAGTATAAAGTCAATTTTAATAATAAATTCGTTTTATAAAATTTGTTACGTCGGAAATATATTTTATAGGAAAATAATATCGTATAATTTTAATTTAAATTTTAAGTAAAATTTGTTTAAAACCTGTTCATGTATGATTTGCTAAACAACGCTTTTTATTTTCATATTTATATAAAATTGAAACATTTGCTTTGACAATGCACAGCAATACTTAAGGCAATGGCTGATTATAAAATTTAGTCGTTCGATATGTCAAAAATTGTATGTGTGTTAAGAAAGTATGATGGTGTGAACAAAAAGTATGTATGTTTGACAGATTTTTTGGTAAGTATGTCTGATTTGTTAATCTTTCGAAAATTTTAAAAAATTGTATTTTCTGTGAGATCAGTGTTGCTTTTTATGAATCATATGTTTCTGCATCTTTTTTGTCTGACAGTGTGGCATCTAATCACACATTTTGTTGCAACTTTCTTATGTAAGATAGAAATCTATAGGATTTTTATTTGTCATAACCGGTTATCACGAAGCGATAGGTGTCTCCATTGACCGTAATGGGTGCATTGGCTTCTGTAAAACCACGTTTGGGTTTTCTGAGCCACAAATACTGCAATTTTGCTTATTAACGTACCCACAAAGTTGAAAATAACTTCATCCGAAAAGATGATTTTTTTGGCAAAATCGACATTATCGTGCAGTTTCTCGTTGGCCCATCTTGTGAAGCGAACACGAAGAGGATTTTCATGCAATTTCCGACAAATTGTCGGAAATTCCAATAAATCCCAACGTTGTTCAAGCGTAAATCGATTTATATCGTTCAGTGGGGATAATATACTGAATTTTGTAGCAAAATAGAATAACTTAAGTAACCACTAGTTCAAATTTAAACCGATAGATGGCCCTCCCGATATATATCTAGTAACAAAATACATAACCTGAAACTGGTGTAGAATGGAGTAGTATGCAATTACTTTAAAAATAGTGGTATAATACAAGTAGTAAAATACTAGTACATAAAAACTAGTAATCGCACTAGTTTACTTCATACTAGTTCATTAACTGGTATCTTAATATACACAAATGCAACTAGGTGGGGTCCTATGACAACTCAATGGTAAAAATCGATAGCTAGATATTGGAAAAAGGGCAGATATGCAACTAGTTAGAAAAAAAAAAGTATATATCTAACCCTATACAAGTCACTTTATTTGCAGGGTAATTACAAAGTATTACAAATAAAACAATGCACAAACGGGACAACTGTTGCGCACTGAAAAGGGTTGTATTGCAATACAGAACATACAGCGTTGTGAGAAATAAAGCCTATAACGTTTATGAACATAAGGCAATCCAGTGTTACTTTGATTTATGAAATCAGCTTTTGTTACAGAAACAGTTTTACTTACAAATATATGTATTGAATTATTTCATAGCATTTTTATTACAAGAGCATTTATAGTAGAGAAAATAATTTATTCTGATTTCAACCGTTTTTAATTTTGAAAATAAAAGCAATACAGGAATTTAGTTTAGATTAGTATTTTTCTATGAAAAATTCTAAACAATCTAAAGCATATTAATATTAATGAATTATTTTTACTTTTGATACTTAAACTCTGTCTAAAATTATATTTTCGGTTATACTGTATTATATACCATAAAATTAAAAGTAATAAATCATTAAATATTGCGTGCTCATGCTTTTTAATTTGTTTTTATTTCTAGACTTTTCAAATACATGTTTTCTTGGTGTTTTTCTAAGGAAACTGGAAATAACAGTATATCCGGGCAATTTATTTTTATTGAAACTATTATGTAAACCGACACAATGGCTTGGTCTTCACCTATAACTACATAAATTTTTAATTGAAAACTGCAACAGACAATTGCAAGACTATTTATTTGTATATTAAACAAAACAATAAAAAACAATAGTTATCTTTATCTGTCAATAATAAAGACAACTACTTAACTAAATGACATGTTTCAATCATCTCATGTATTTGCAATTGTACGACAAGTAATAGATATGTACATTGTGACATAAAAAGGGTTAAAAATGGGATTTGATTCATTCATTATACAATTATTTTCTTTTAATGTTTGCATCCTTTGTGATGTTTTATTCTAATATTTATCCTGTCACATACACACTCTATGGAAAACGCGTAATATGGATACAATGTTAACTTACCATTTACTGGTGGTAACAGTCGCTTGTCGTAGCGTTTTTTTTCCAACAATAAATCCAAAATTTCTTTGTCTGAACTCGACTCGTCAAATCTAAAAGAAAAATCATTGAAAAGCAACGGCAAAGAAAACAACATTTTTGTATCTTTTGTTAGTGATTAAACAAAAATCATTTTCAAAGCGTAACGATTGAAAGGAATGCATTGTGTTTGTTAGTTGGTGTAAAACACTAAAAATAAAGTGCAAATTGTTAAGATGACCAAATATTTATATCTGTTTTTTTTTTAAGCTACAAAAATGTTTAAATTTTTACATAAATGTTTAAATTTTAAAGATAAATCAGACATACAAATCTGGTCACCTGAAACTAAGAACAATGAGATTAATTAAGTGTGCAATACGTTTATTATTTGAAAAAAAAAATTACAAAATAAAAATATTATTTAAGCAATGAAAATAATAACATATGTGTCACATTCCTCGTCAAAGGTAAAAATTTGCCAATGAGTTTAAAATCGGACTCACGATATAAGAGTAGATGATTAATTTGTAATTAAATGTCGAACTGTTTCCGTTGTGTATAAATTCGTAATTTAAGTTGCGCTTTGAAAACAAATGTTCCACTTAATTATTGTAAATTACATAAGTTATTTTTGAACATGAGCAGATTGCATCGGTTCTATTAATTGGTAAATTGATACTGAAATTCTACAGGAAATGTGTTTGAACTAGACATTGAGGATAGGGGTAGATTTACGGATTTTACGATCAGAGAAGAAATTTAAATTGAATTCGATAATATTGCTGACCGAAAAATTGAAGGTCAATGCGTTAATTAAGTCAGTGGTTTAACGTGAGTACCTGCCCTAGGACGTTACCTCATGGTGACAAAGCACGAGTGAATACAATGCGTCCACCAACGCCCCCACCTATGATTAAAATCACCAGTGAGTACCAATTTAAAGCCATGTTATTTGGACATGACCTCACACCTTGGTAAGGTGCCGAAGACTATCTAAACTCCTACCGATCTATGGGTCACGGCACCCGGTTAAAAATGTAACTCCACACCGAGCCAGCATAGCTCTCCCCGCGATTTGGGTTTAAACCACAGCCACCACGTTGCTCCCACAAAGGGGGCCTAACCATAGTCGGGCAGGAACCGAAATTCCTGGGGCTCCCGACACCCGTGGCACCAGAATTAAGCCTCCGGTCAGGCCTCGTAGCACAAATGCTACTACCAGTGTAAGTCCCAAACAACTTCGGACTGGTGACCAAGATGGTGATCACAACAAACAAGAAACACTCAAACAACACAACAATAAACGGAGCCACCCTCAGGGGAGAACTCAAAGTGACATCGTGCGCCACGGACACAATACACAAAAACAAGAACACAACCAGTCAAAAGCAGACCAGTACAAACACACAACACCCAAAACTGCAGCCACAAATCAAGCCGCAAACAGCAGGCCGGGAAACAGCAAACAGCAGACAATCACAGCAAGCAGCACAACACATCAACCGTCAGCACCCCAGCGGGACGCCAAGCTAGAAAAAGCCCAGCCAGGAGGCCGCTAAGATGGTGATGCAGGTTCAACCTCCGCTAATAGTGCCGTCCTTCTACGCCTAAACACCTCAAGGGCAAAAACGCCCAGCCTACCATAAGTACGATCGTCCAACAATACCCTACTGAAATCCCACACCCCCCCAATATGAGTAATACCCATACTATCTAAATCCCTAACGTCATCATAGTCCGGGCACGAAGTCAGTGCATGCCTCCAGTCCTCAATTCCCCTCCCACACCGACAGTCCGCTGATTCAGTCTGGCCAATTCGATGCAAAAATGCATTGAAAGAGCCATGTCCCGTCAGTATGAACCCCAGACTCAAGCCAAAGCCAAAGTCAGGGTGTTCCCGTACGAACGTAACGTCCGGAATAAATCCATAAGTCACCCTTCCCTTGTCGCTGTTCGTCCATCTCGTCTGCCACCTATCTACGAGGCACCCCTGCAAAAGGGCCTTATACCTATCTCTCCCAATCTCGAGCTCCGAAACAGAAAGCCAATCGTTCGTCCCAAGTGGCAGTCCCCTCTTGACCTTGAAAGCAATGCTACGACGCACCACTTCCAAGTCAAGCGGCGGTACACCAACAAGGACTTGCAAAGCATCGGTAGAGACCGTCCGACACACCGGAACACATGCCAAGAGTGCAATTCTCTGACACGTGAGAATCTTACTCTGTCCAACAACAGACATGACCGTCTTATACCACACCAACGCGCCATACGCCGCACAAGCGACGAAAAGCCCATCGTATATGATACGGACGGCACGCCTGCTGAGTCCCCAATCACTCCTCAATATGCGCCTAACCTTTCCAACGATAGCTGCCAGTTTATGCCTGACATGGGTGAGATGAGCCTTGAAGCTCAATGCGTTAATGATGAATGGTATTCGCAAACATAAATCTTCCAAGAAACATTAAGTTAATTTACAGTGAAAAAAGGCCAATAAAACTTACGTTACGCCGTATAATGCTGGCCCTGATTACATATACCCAAATATAAGTAATTATTAGGAGGTCCGGTCTCTCTCACAATACAGTTTGTGAGTTCGACACACTAATAAAGTACATAATTCTCCAGAATTTCTATAAGTAAAAGCGTTTTTATGGATGATTATACCAATAAGTACCACAGATTGACAGAAATAAGATTGTACAGAAGAATTTTTTTTTTTATCGTTTTTACTGAACTCTGTGTCTCCTTTGTTTCTCAATTAAAAAATATTAAATAAAATAGAAGAATATAAAAAAAGTTCTTCCTTTGTCTTACTTTCGCCATACTTTCGGCCCCATTGAGGATGGTGTATAACTGATTCAATATACCTTAGTTTAAAGTTGAACTAACTGTATCAAGTAGAACGCAAGATATGGGAAAACAAAATTTACAAAAAATTAAATGCAAATTTTTGACTTTCAGAGGCTCTTAAGCCAAATTTAAACAATTAAAGATTTATGTTAACCCGAATACCAAAGAATGCATTTGTTTTTTATTGAACAATACTAATTAAGTCAAAATTAATTGGAAAATGTGTCTGTTATGACGAAAAAACCAGATGGGACATATATGTCCTGTTCGTCGTCAAATGGCTAAAATAGAAAAGTAAAAATATAGCGCAAATGTAAATGTAGGAATCATCAGATATGCACTATAAATAATAATCTTCTAATTTTAAACATCAGATTTTAATGGATTTTATGATATCAAAACAGTAGGCTTAGCATTATTCATATAGAATGTGTAATCTTATACTATGCATTTTCTTGTTAGAATTTGGAGAAAATAACTATTTTCTATATTAAATCACCCAAATGCTTAGAAATTAGTTGCAATAAAGTGAATAATAAAAAAGTGAATAATAAAACAGAATACTGAAGTGATTTAGATTACATAGGACTTAAATTCATTAATACCTCGTACGATTTGAACAAGATTTTTAAACATGAAATTCTTTGTAGTGATAAAAAATGTTTACCTCATAGGACATACAAAGGTTTTAAAAAACCCAACAGGCTTTAATACGACACTTTTTTTGATATTAAAGAAAAATTATTTAAGTATAGAAAAAACATTAGTTATTTATTCCTATTTACATAAACATATGTATATTATATGGCTGTTAAAACACAGAAAATTCAAACCTCGTTTTTTGTACGTGTTGTATATAACTAGTTACTAAAGCTCGTCACAAATACATTCTTACTGGT
Source organism: Wohlfahrtia magnifica (assembly GCA_023159175.1). Lineage (NCBI taxonomy): Eukaryota > Metazoa > Arthropoda > Insecta > Diptera > Sarcophagidae > Wohlfahrtia > Wohlfahrtia magnifica. The sequence continues at coordinate 3,277,687 of JAKWBJ010000193.1, forward strand.
CAAATCGAGAAACAGTGCGATGTACGATGATAAAGCAATGGTTATTAACAAATGTGCGACATATTTATGGTAATCCAAGTGTTTGTCGCAAATATGAGAGAAAGTCCCAAATGTCGCAATTTGATTCCCAAATAGGGGTATGTGTGTCGAAATTGGTGAAATAAAATCATCAAAATCCTCTTAGAGAATGAGAGATAACCAGTAATCACTTGATATTATTTCACTTAATCCTTTATCAATTTGTGCAAGTGGAACACTTCAAATTAGATGTGTTTTTCATATGGGCTTGCTTACGCACCGAGACTTGGTAATATAAAACTTAGCTACATTACATTTTATGAATATTGGATTACATCTAAACGTTGCACACTTAGATCAGATTTCCAGAAATAATTAAAAACTACGATCTTTCAGTAATTTTCAGTTTTATTATTAAAACTACTACATTATACGTATTAATCAACTTCGACTTTTCTGTGGTAATCGACTTCCCAAGAAATAATTTTGTTTATTCAATTCCTTTATGAGTCAATCACTCGTAAGCGAATAAACCGATTTTGTGGATATTTAGAACACAGATAGATAGATCCAAACAAGGAAAGAACAGTAGGGTAAGCTTTTTTAAAAAGATTTTTATCTTCCAATTGCATTTGTTGTACAAAAACACACTTGGGTAAAAAGCAAGCAGTTATTACGTATATCTTAGGAACCACAAAAGATAGAGTCTTCAAACTTATCCCATGGTATTCAAAGGAAGAGTGTACGTGATACCGGCCAACGCCGAATGGGTAAATACGCAGAATAGTAATACGTGCTTTTTTTCGTTAATTTCAAAAAAATACAAATTAATGCAACATTTAAACGAATTATTTCGTTCTCTGTTTGTATTACTTAATTGGATTCTACCGTTCGCACCTTTTATCAGCTAGCATGATGACGTTAATGCAGCGAGCGGCCATTGTTTTGTTTATTGTCTCTATTTCGTTTATTTTATTTTTTGTACTTCACAACATACTTTAGGGAGGTCAGCTTAATAAATTAGCAATGTTGAATCCATAATTAAAACATTTTGATTAACAGCTAATAAGTATGCCAAGCTCTTTTGATATAAGTTTTATAAATTTTAGAGATGACACTGATTTTCAAGTAACACAAAGGATAATAGAAATAGAATTACTTACAAGTTCAGTGATTCTCCTTCAAGATTTTGTATTGAAATTTATGTAATTAATTTCATAATCGAGAAATTATGAATGAGATAGCGAATGACGAAAATACGGTGACGTGCGAACATAGCACAATCTTTTGTGCCTGCTTCTTGTCTTTAAATATGTAGAAATGAAAAATGTGTATTTTAAATTAATAACTACTTGAAATCTTCCTCGAGTTATAATTTCCTGCATTCAAATATAATATGCTTCAAAATTAAAAATTAGTGCTGACTGTTTTGGTGCAAATTTCTTAATTTTAATAATAAAATATTTAAATTAAGCTTAATAAACCTAAAACTAGTTATCAGTCCTAATGCGAAAGTGTGGTAGCTTTAAACCAAAGATTTCAACTGCAGACTATTACTGGTACAAACTCTGTAGTTATGCAACAACAAAAATGTTTAAAATAATAATTTTGTTTTTTATTACATAAAAATTTACTTTTCAAAAAAATAAAATAATTCAAAACAAAATTACATGCATTTAAATTTTACAGCCAATTAAAAACAAACAAACAAATTTTTTGAAAGATTTTAGTAGTGCACTTACTTCGACCAATCGATGCCTTGACTGAAATTGATTTAAAAGAATACAAAGAAAAACGGAATTCAATTTTAGCAATAGTGTTGGATGAGAAAAAAATAAAAAACCAGAAAGAAAAAGTTTAACTGAAATGAAATTTTGTTTCTAAGAGTGCTTTTATCAGATTTAAAAACTATTCGAAAATATATTTCTAAACATTAAATAGAATGTAAAAATATTTCTAAGGAATATAATAAAAGAATACGAAGTAACATTAATCATGCTTTTAAAAAAGACATTTTGAAATGAATATTGTAGTTGTAAATAGTTTTTGCATTTTGCTTGTGGTATTTTCTGTTAAATGTTTTTCTTTATTTGATAATTATAAATATTATTGATCCTTAAATGTGTAATTATAGTGATGCTTGATGAGATGTAACTTTAAACTTACATTGGATGTTTATCTACGGATGTGGTCTCTGATTTGGTTGTTGCAGCCGATGTTGTCGATGTTAAATAGCACAAGACTAAAATAACACTCGAGGCTGTATAGAAATTAATCGTGTTTCGAAGAAAATTATAATAATTTTGTCCAATATAATTGAAGGCAGCCGAATGAACAGATGAGTCCTGGCAATTGTAGTTGCCGTTAGTGCAATTTTTATTGTAACGTTTGTTACTACAGCCCCTGCTTCCACTTCTGCTGGTAGTGTTCTTGTTGCAAGTATTATTTCTGCTATTGTTATTATTGCATGGACTAGTGTTTGAGCTAATGGCATCATGGAGTGAGCAGGGTGAAGAGGAATTCGCATTGGACGAAGAAATTTTTAAAAGAGAATTAGTGTAGGAGGTGTAATTAGGATTTTGTAGAACATTAAGATGGTGTTTTCGTTGACAATAACCTCTATATGGTTCAGACTTGTAATGGTTGTTTGTGTTTGTGTTAATGTTGCTGTTGCCGATACTGGTGCCAATTAAAGACTCTGCCAGTGTTGCACAATTGGTCATCAGCTCTATAAAATTATTCTTTAAATCGATGGCATTCGATGCTAGGGTGGCTCGTGCGTGTGAAATTTGCTTTTGTAAACAAAGACCGGTTGGACTGTGGGCTTTACCGAGTGAGGCAAAGTCGTTGGTTTGGGTGGTAATACAATTGTAATGACACAAATGCGGTTCGCATTGTTTGCCATTGCGTAACGTGTTTTTTGTGTAATTCGGATTGAAAAAAGATAAATGACAACGGCAGTATTTGTTGTCGCAGCTACAGTTGCTTTTATTCGAGCTTGAACAATTGCACCAGTCGTAACTGTTACAGTTGCAACTATTGCTGTTTTTGATAATATTTATGTTGCGCCTGTTGTAATTTGCAATTTCGTCGGCAGCAAGATGTGTTTGTAATTGTTTGCAACAAAACCTATTGTGACAGGCAAGAGGATAGCAGTTAATGCAGGTTTCTGGCAATAATTGAACGTTGTTGTTGTTGTGGTCGCTATCGTTGTCGATGTTGCCTTCTTTAACAATAACGCCTTCTGTCTTTCCAAAATTGATCGTTGACGGTGGAAGGGCGTAGTTGATACGGTTTGCTTCACTTGCGTAATCTTTCGACTCTAAACTATAAAAGTTGATTTTCTTTTGAGTATCTTCTTTCCTGTTGTTAATAACAGTTTTAGTCTTATTGGCTTTAATTGTAGTTGGTAGCTTTTGGTATTGTTGGCAGTCGTCGTTAGCGTTATTTTTTATAAAGTGTTGCTGATTCAATTTAAAATTGCGTTTAAATTGCTTTCCTGTTTTAAGGATAGAATTTCTTGTTCTGGTATTTGAATGAGTTGTTGTTGTTGTGGTTGTTGTTGTTGCTATCGTTGCTGATTTTTCTTTTATTCCTACCGTTTGTTTGGCTGTCTCAAAGGAACAGCCCATGTTCTTGTTGTCGTCTGCAATTAAAAAGAAATATATGCATGCCTTATTAATAGCAATGTATAAATATATACAGTTTGTTAACTAAATGTTTTCAAAATAAAAAAAGTTAAAATCTGGCTTGTTTTATTGGCCATGGAAATACGAATAAGTCTTTATGCAAATATTGTCCTAATAAAGAATTCAAGAATTAATCTTATTCATGCTTTTATTCTTCATACTTTTATAGCGCGGGATATGATCTTGTATACGTCCATGAAAATAAATCAGGAAATTTTTTAGCTGATTTGCCTTTAAAACAGTGTATATACCCTATTTGTTTGATACTCGTGTTCCCTGAATGTTTTTATTTAAACATAGAGTCACTTGTTGCACGTTTGTTCAAATTGTTATTGCTAAATACTATGTGACGTCTTTTACATACGATAACATTCATAAAAACCCTAACTTTTTTCATAAAAGGTTCAAACTCTAAGAAATTCTAATAATTTATTATTTTTGAAAACATTTATTTTACAGTAAAGAAATCAGGTAAATATCTTTGTTAACGTAGTAATGTGTGACTCTATTTTACAAGTTTTGACGTTTCGAGCTCCTTAAGAGGTACAGTAACGGGATGCGAACAAAAATTGTTAGAATTCTCAGATGAAAATAAGATTTTAACTTTTTTTCCTTATTAAATAAATTTAGATTATTTATAATTAAATCACAATACATTTTTTACTTAATATATATTATGAAAATTATTTTTCTTGAGACTGAAATGAGACCATAATTTGTATAATTTTTAGTAATTTTTTTTGTTTTGATTATAAGATCAAAAGAGCACGCCATTGTTGCGTTAAAGTGATTCTTAATCGATGTAATAAAAGTTTAGATGAGACCAATTTTTAAGACATAGTATATTTAACTCTTAAACATCTGAGCCTATCTTTAGACGATCATCTAAAAAACAAGTTTAAACAAGATCAGCAAACTTTACATTTTCGCAAGTGTAAAGTGTTGGTACCGCTATTTTGAGAATTTTATACTAATTTTCATTTAATTTATTTTTCTTTTTAAGAGTAAAATACGCATTAAAAATTCAGAATGTTGACGTTTTCTCTTATCTGGTCGGTACCATAAGCTTATTATTACGCAGAGTATAGAGTGCAAACAACATGTCGGCTAACACAAAATTGAAAATTTTTAATAATAGCATTGAATCAATACTTCTGCGTAATTTTACAACCTTTGGTTTCATCCGAAGAAGACATGCCACAGTAAGTGCGAGAAGGTAATGCTTCTCATGTTTGGGCTGGTCATTGGGGTATAAGAGACGAATTAAATAAAGCATGTAAACGAATTTTTTTTTTACAAATTTAAACGCGAATAAAGCATTACTTTTAAAATTCTTTAATTTTTGAAAAACTAAATACCTTCTAAGTTTTTGGTTTAAAGCGAAAGTTTATGGGGTTAAGATCAAAGTTAGAAAAACAGTGTAAAAAATTTTTTGGACAATTTTTTACCATACCCAAATGCCTTTTCTGCAACTATCTGAAGTCTAATGAAAGCGTTTCGAGTAATTGCTCGGAACCCTAATATTTCTTAGTGTCTATACTACACAGAATTCATGGAAAAGATATAATGAAGATATTTTAAAATAAAAGTATAACAAATTTTAAAAAAAAATCCTTGTCTTGCGATCAATTTTCAGTTGTGAGCAATTCACCAAGCCATTTGACGTATGATAAAAGGAACACTGAGCTGACAAATATTCAGCAAATAGTACTAAGATAAACGTTAGTTAATGTTGTATAAAATTTACTCTATGGCGTCAATATTCTCGCGTGATTTATCAACAATCCATTACTCCTACGAAACAGTGATATCTTTCAGGAAAAATAACGTAAGATTTGTTGAAAAAGTGTATCCCATCAAACTGCCTAGAAATTCCTACGATGTAAAAATTTTGGACTAAAGTAATATTTCGAAAAATGGCCAATCTAATGTTTTGTAAATAGGGTGTCCAAAAGTTTATGCGTGATTAAAAGAGTAAAATTCGTCTTACATATCTCGTAGAGAAATATAATTTTTTTGCATGCTTTAAAATCTTTAGAGAAATATCTTTAATTTGTGGTAATTTAATTCTTATTATTTTTTTTAATTATGCTTTAAACACATAGAAGACGGCAGACAAAAATCAGTATTTACTTTTTATGGGAGGTGCCACGCAAACTTGTTCAATTCCGCCCACTGATGACTTGTATTGACTATGAATCTATTTGGGCCAAAATTTGAGACTCTGTTACCATTTTTAAAATATAGACAAACAAATAATAACTTAGTATGAGCTTGGCACCACCCAGTAGGAATTTTTGAAATTTATATAGCCTATCATTCAGGGTGGCTAGAGCGCACTCATAACAACACAAACAACCCAGATTCGGGCCCCAGCAGAGGACATGACGAAGAAAAAATTTAATTGTGGTTTGAAATGTTTAATAACAAAAAAACGGGCTTCAACTTCCCTCCAGACAACTCCATCTAAAAAAAAGCCCCCCTGACCTTTCCGCATACCTCTGGTGCTGATGACAAACATCAGACGAATGATCAGGAAAAACACTCTACCTACCGGGAAGAAATTACAACGCTAAAGTAAAGATCCCCACCAATTAGCAAGGATCTACACCACTACAAAAAAAAATCATATGGAGAAAGCTACAGCAGATTAATCATCTACTTAGATTGAAAATATCAAATTGATTAAAGAAACTGAAAGAAAGCAATAGATGCTTTGTGGAAAGCCAATATGATTCTTTAGTGGAGTGAGGGAGAAAAAAGGAAAAAATTCAGACATACAGAGAGATACTGTTAAAATTTCCAGAAAATCGGTTCAGCCATTTAGCTGCTTAAAGGCAAAAACAAAAAAAAAAAAAAACAAACGTACATACCTTCACACATTTATTTTTGTATATACGATTATTATAAAGCTCATTGATTTTGTAACATTTTTCGATTATCAATACTTTTTAGAATTTTAATTTTTTAAATATTAAAATTTATTTAAATATTGTAGCCAAACAAAATAGATATAACACTAAGTTGGCTAGAACAGCAAAAGCAGTCGTGTAGTCGTGTAGCCGTGTGGCTGTGTTGCTACCAAAATAATCGTATTCATATAAAAATGGGTATTTTATTTTTTGTAGTTTATAGTCGCTAGCCTGCCGTCGTCTATGCGTTTATAGCATAGAAAAAAATTTTCGTTTACATGCTTTACTTTCGTCAGCTAACCCTAGACCAATCGAATGCGAAATCCTCGGACGTAAATAAACATGGATTGGCCATATATTGAGAAGGCCATCAGGTGATATTGTTAAAAAAAAGTTGTCAAATTCGAGCAAAGTATAATTATTGAAAAAGAACAATTGATTAAGTGAAAACTTAACTAAATGTACAATAAAAAATATTTTTTAATTAAAAAATCTTCAGATATTAAAAAAAAATTAAATTAAATTAATTCAACATATTATGTACCTCTATAGCAAAAAATGTTTACAAATTGTTGCAAATTCACTGCTTATGTAACACTACATACAAGTTAAAAAGGAAAAAAAGACTGTTCGTTACTTTTTCATTTACAGCGTCGACTACACAGCTCTCTCTCACAGCTACTGTATCATGAATTTAGCTGTTGTAAAAGTAAAACATTTTCTTAAAAAAACTAAATTTATAAATAATATTCATCTTGACCTTATTTCGCCTTTAAAGCAGCCCCTAGTCTAACCAAATTAATTGGAATTTTGTCTGTGATTATTTCTTAGCTTTATAGTTTAAGAAATTATAAATGCTCTCATTTCTTATTTTGTTTATACAGATAGCAGCCATTATATTTTTATGTTGGTTTTTTGTAGGCTTCGACATCAAAATAAATATTTTACTGTATTTACATAAATATAAATGTAAACGTTGAAAAGCTTTAAACGATATTTAACCTAAATGTTTGATAACGTTACAATGTTGTTTTAGAGATAATATTTACGTAAATCTTCAGAAATCATAAATAATTCAAAAATATGTGTGTATGTATGTATATATGTAATTTTATATGTACAAGTGAATATTGCTCTTGTATATACAGAAAGTTCATAAAAGGCTTAATCCAGGCTGCATCTAACAATAAAAGGATAAAATTATTTTAAAACAATGAAAAAATAGTAAAGAAACGAATTAAATAAGTAGATAAAATATGGAATTAGATATAGGGTTCGCCATCTAATGTTTTTTTCTTCAACTAGTGCTTATTTCGTGAATGGTAACACTTAGCTCATGTCCGATTTGACAGATAATTAGCTTTATCCTTCCGCTGAACGAATATGATTGTGTATACGCTTCGCTAAGTGGGCGGGTATCTAAACAAGCAAAACTGTCGCATTTGGAGCACAGAAAACCCGCAGGCATACATTGAAAAGCCGATACGCTCAAGACGAGTCACTATTTGGTGCGGATTTTGGTCCAGAGGCATAATTGTGTCATTTTTCTTTAAAAATGAGCAAGGAGTGGCCGTTACAGTCAATGGCGATCGGGCCGCATTGAACGAATTTTTGTTCACAAAAATTGAAGAGGAGGATATTAGTAACATTTGGTTTCAACAGGACGGCGCTATGTGCCACATAGCCGAAGCTACGCTCGATATCTTGCACCCTGTTTTTGAAGATCGCATTATCAGCTGCAGAGTTGATTTCGTTTGGCCATTTCGGAGCTGCGATTTGACACCGTTGGACTATTATTTGTGGGGTGCCGTCAAAGATAAGTGTTACGCCAACAAATCAGAGACAATTGACGCTTTAAAGGACAATATTCGTGAAGCCATTGGTGAAATACAGCTGCATACAATCGATAATGTGCTTAAAAATTGGACTGATCGTGTAGGCCACTGCACGGCCAGCCAAAGCAACCATTTGAATGAAATTATTTTGCATTATTAACCGGAAGTATTGTACTTTCAAATAAAAAAGAAATTTGAGAAAATATTCAATAGTTTTTTTTTATAGCATTTTCAAAAAAAAAAAAAAAATTATTTTGCGGACTCTTTACGAATACCTTGTACTCAATGAGGTATTAGTTTGTATTTTTTGGATTATAAAAACGTGCTGGCCTAAAACCAAATACATATGTATCACAAACACAGACTAAATTTTTGCACTAAGGAAATAGTTGTATTATGTACTCGTATATGTGTTTAGGATTTAAAAATTCTATTTTTCTAGTATTGGAAAGTTATAGATAATGTCTGCAAATATCAAAAAAAATGTATTCAAGCTTATTAATGGTAAGTTGCAATATACATACATATAGTATATTAGAAAATAACGCTTATAGCTCTTGGGATTTGGTTTGACTGTTCTACCAGTTCTACAAAAAAAAGACAAATTTAAAGGGTACGTTGGGTTGGTTGGGTACGTTGGGTACGTAAATAATTGTTAGTTATCAAAATGAGCAAAAGCCTGGGGGAATTGAATCCTGAACAGACTAGCCATATTTGCCGATTTATCGACATTCTGCTAATTTTTTTGCCTTAAAATTATCAAAATGCCGATTTTTGCTCCAAAAATGACGATTTTTTGAGAAAATCTAAAAACATGACAACTTTATTTTTTATAGTTTTAAAATCAGCTAAAGAGAAAAATGGTTAAATTTATTTTAAATTAAGAACAGTGACTCCAACTCATAATCGCACAATAATTTTTCTCATAGAAAAGTCCTCTGAAAGTAAAATAAATTATAAGTATGTAGTTCTTGCGGGGTCTTATTAATTGTACGTTTTAATGGAAAAATAGCAAGATTTTTTTAACTCAGCGCATAATTGGTCAATGTAAATTATAAGCACTTAAAATGCAATAATCTGCCAATCAGTAACAATTAGCATGTCCTTTGAAATCCAGAACAGACAGTAAGCTTCTTAGAATTAATTTTGACAAATTTTTTCAAACTTTTGGCTCTATGAAGTTCAATATTTTTAATAAAGCCACTTTAAGCCAGAGTTGGCAGCCCACCCTAGTTTCACTGGGTGTTACATTGAAACAGAACTCGGGTGTGAAACAAATTTAATTTAAGGTTTTTCACGGTATATTAAAAAAAAATTAATATAATTTATCTATTGAGACTAGAAATTACTTCGGTTCGTTCTTTCTTTTTTAGCTCAAAAAATTGGTTTATTCTTAACGATAACGAATTAATAAGTAAATCAAAATATTGTCTATGATTACTGAGAACATTTCCCAACCGCTCAGGTAATTTTCGAGTCTCGTCTAGAAAAAACTCCTCGTCTTTTGACGTGATCCACTTTTGAAGCCAATTTTCAATTTCGCCGAAAAAAGTAAAGCTGTGACCTGTCAAATCATGTATCCGTCAAAACAGCAAGTAGTAAGAAGAAGCAATGTATAGAGAGCATGGAGTGTGCGATAAGATAATCGAATTTGATCGTTTCTAAAATTTCTTTGGCAACTTTTGCAAGACAATAACTTTATCATGTTTGTCTTTATAATCTGGCCATTTTTCTCATAATTTACAGCTCAAATGAAGTAATTGCAGTGAGTATTGTGGTTTTAACAGCTCGTGCGAAAAGTGCAAAATTCATTAACAAACAAAAAATATTGTAGAATTACCCGGTCGGCTGGGTTTTTTTAGCCCAGGTTCTTGCCTACCCTGCTTGAAGTTGAACAAGGATGTTGAGTTTTTTTTTATGGACTCCCTAGCCAATTTATTTCACAAATTTTCAATTACATAAGATTCTGTTCAGCGCGATTATTTCTTAAAATTTGGAATAGTTACGGATCAGAGAAAGATTTGTGACATCTGATATGGTTTTTTGCATAACGTTTAATTTATTTTATTTTATTTTTATTTTTATGTTGTTTTACATGTTATAAACATTAGTTAATATTCTGTTTTGTTAGTTTTTGTTAATAAAAAGATGATTATCGTCTTTAAGATGGGAAATTTTAATTTCCCAATCTTTTGCCGATTTTTTATTTTGAATATGTATGTATGAATAAATATGCCGATTTTTAATAAAAATCATCTGGCAGCCCTGGTCTTGGATAATTGTGTCAATTAGAAGAAGAACATTATAATATATAAGTAGCTAAAAACCTAAATTAGAGCATTGAGCGTTGTGTTGACATTAGCGTTAAGCGTTAACGCTGAAGTAACATAAAAAATCAAAAATATAAATTAAATAGTTAGTAAAGTTTAGTTTGAAATAGCACTACTTTTTTCTTTCTTTTCTTGTATTTTTTTTTTTTTCTTTGCAGCCAACCTAACTTTCCAACGCATGGTCAAAATTGGATTTTCCGATTGCAAAGTGTTGACTCCGCGCTATGACATAGGATCTACACGTAACATAATATTTAAAATTTTTCTGTTAACAAACGTCAAATTCAATCGCTGAGAGAATTACGTTATGTTACGTGCAGACTTCAAATTAGTGTTATCGCAGTGTTATAATATGAGAAGGGAATCCAGAAATATGCAATTGCATTTTTTTTTCTCATGCATCCAATCAAGTCTAATATAGGCATCAATTTGTTAGTGCATATTTTGCTCAAACAGCATTATTTGCATATATCAGTTTTAAGATAATGTTTTCAGCATTTTTTAATATTTAAAGAGCATTTTAAACCATTTTAGAACATACTTTGCTTTTTTGTGACTGTATACTATTTTTACAGCGAAAACAAAATATTTGTTTCAAATTCTGACTAAGCCATGGTTTTTCTGAATTATTTGTTATTTCAAATTTATTAAGTCAAACCGAACTCTCAAACACTAAACAAACAAAAAATATTCTCATCGGCGCAAAAATAATAAATTGCCCCAACATTGTTTCACCCTAAACGAATTAAATGACTTGCTCATGAACAAAATTGTTTATGCAAATGCATTAGAGATTATATGTAAGTAAAGTTCTTGCAAATGTAAAAATCGTTTTGAAAGATCGAAATGAAACTGAAATTTTGTAAGGATCAATACAAAAACTTAATGAAAGTGTCTCTAAAAGATCTAAAAAAAAGTTAATATTGGAAGAAATGTGATCAGTCCTTATATTTCCACCCGAACTAGTTCTAACTGATTGAGGAGCTTGGGTTGCAGCCATTAATTAAATGCTAAAAGATGGTAATAGTTGAACTTCAGAATATAAATATAAAAGTTGAATTGATTTTTATTGCTGAATTTTTTTTTATTGAATTTAAATATTAAAAAATGCAAACATATGTCGTTTTTCCATTCTTCTAAACTTGATACAAACTATTATTTTAATGAAACTGTTCTGGATCTTGGGATTTTGTTGGATTATAAATTAACATTTTTTATCATATCTCAATGATGGTGAATAAAGCTAATGGTGTACTTGGATTTATGAAGAGTTGGTCTAAAGAATTTTCTAATCCTTATGTCACGAAACATCTACTGACATCCTTGGTTCGCCCAATACTTCAATACGTACAGTAACAGTGCTCAATCGGTGCAAAAGCAGTTTCTTCTATTTTGTTTGAGAGGACTTGGATAGAGCTCGTATGTACTTCCTTCATATGGAAGTATGCTCGCGCTTAGTAAATTACCTACTTTGAAAAGCCAACGAGCTATGCTGAGTTTTTCCTTTCTATGGAGTTTAATTCAAGGTGACATCGATTCGGAGTTTCTATTAAGTCGTACTATTTTTAATGTTCCTACTAAACCAACCCGCAACTTTCAACTATAGGGTGTTTTTTATTGAGGTATAGAACTTTAAGTTGCAATAAAACAACGATGGATTATTCGATTGACATGAATTTTATTTAGCCGAAAGATAATTTTGTGGAATTACATTTTAAATATGATTTCTGGCATATGACCGCCTCGGCTGGCGCGGATGTAGTACAATCTGGACGCCCAACATTTGTGGCCGTATATCGGCAATAACACGGCGAATGTTGTCTTCCAAATGGTCAAGCGTTTGTGGCTTTACCGCCCCACATAGCCCCACAGAAAGTATTCTAGCGGTGTTAAATCACAAGATCTTGGAGGCCATTTCACAGGTCCAAAACGTGAAATTAGGCGGTCACCAAACGTGTCTTTCAATAAATCTATTGTGGCACGAGCTGTGTGACATGTTGCGCAGTCTTATTGAAACCACATCTCCTGGACATCATGGTTATTCAATTCAGGAATGAAAAAGTTAGTAATCATGGCTCTATACCGATCACCAATGACTGTAAGGTTCTGGCCACCATCGTTTTTGAAAAAGTACGGACCAATGATTCCAACAGCCCATAAAGCGCACCAAACATTCAGTTTTTCTGGATGTAACGGTTTTCCACATACACTTGAAGATTACCTTCACTCCAAATGCCAACATTTTACAAAAGATCCTAACGCATCTTAGTAAAGTTTATTTGCCAACATTTTACAAAAGATCCTAACGCATTTTCTTCAAATCAAGTTTTAAAATATAAACGTAAGGAGTTGTTATCCTTTAAATATGCTCCCATTACATAAGTAGACGTCGGAGAGACGTTTTCTTGTTTTTTATTGTAACAAGAAATAAATTGTAAGATTTTTTATCTTACTTTTTTAATATATCCAAAAAGCGCTAAGTTACATTTAAAATATTTTTAGGAGAAGCTAAAAAACTTGTTTGGATTTTATATGACGATATTTGACGACTTTTTTCTATTAGAACATATTTCAAAAAATTTTAGAACATATTTCCGGGTTTTTATGCGCAGAATGAGATATTGTTGAATGAAGTTTTTCTCCCTCTTATTGAACTCGTGTATTTGGTGTATGTTGTGCAGTAAATATTATCACAGTATTATAGCTGGTTTTACACTATCCCACTGAGTATAACAACATGTCAGAAACGCAAATAAAATGAAAAAGTGTAATAGTGTAAAAACAATATGCAATGAAATGTCTAAAAATATGGATAGAAATTTGACAGTCTTATGTCTCTTATCATTTTTAGAAATTTTCTAATCAGTAAGACTTTTCATTTGATCAGATTTGTATTTTTACAGATGCACAGAGAGAATGTCAGGAATGGGAAATTGAAATTAAGTTCACATAAATTTTATGTTTCTTTTTTTGGCACATAATTTTAAAATAATAAAAATAAAGCTGTGATTTCAAGCATTTGCTTCTAATTATAAACATATTGCACGTATTTGTTGTAAAAATTAATCAAAAATAGTATATAGTATAAAAAATATATAAAGCAAAAGAACAATAGTACCAACTTTTCCACCCCTGCAAATTATTTGCTGTCATAATTAGAAAATAAATAAAAATGTTCTGTTTGATTTTTTTTGACAGTCGGACGAAAACTATTGGACTTTCTTATAGTGTGAAAACACCTTAAAGGTTAGTTTACACTATAATACTTTACGTACGTAAAATCAGAGAAAATATTATAATACTATATCCGTATTTTTATTAAATGTGAGTAAAAGTCTTACGACAGATTGTTTTACGTTTACACGATACGTAAAAAAAACAAAACAAAGTAAAATGAAAAATTTGTTTTTTTCTTTGTTTATTTAATTTGTTTACATAAAAATACACCCCTGATCTAATGAAGTGTGATGGTTTTAAAAAAATTTTTAAAAACGACGACATGCGTCCGTATTTTCCTTCAATATAATACGCTCTCATTACATATTGAGTTTACACGATACTATCCGCTCTCTTCGACACAAAACCTTGACATGTTGTACGACTTGTATTATCGTGTAAACCACCCTTAAGCTACATTCACTGTGGTTGAAAGAAATTAATGCAGTAATGCAGGCCTCTAATTTGTATGCGTATGAGAATTTTTGACAGCTTGACTACGCTTAACGCTCTGATTTAGGTTTGGCTGCAGATTATTTCATGCATAAATAACTTTTTGAAGAAAAACGGTGATGTGTAGTAGTTGTATATCTCACATACAAGGTGTTTTAAATGTAGATCATATCTGCATAAATACTTAATTTTCTGGTAAGCATTTTAAAGATAAACATTGCGTATATTTATATAAAATCTTGTGTAACTAATATATGTACCATTATGTAGATGGCGTCTAAATTATTGGGTAATGCATTAAAACCAAAGGATATACCTTAACATTTATTTTGCTTTTAAAGGAAAAAGCAGAGTAAAAATGTCTTACAATACGTACTAAAACAAGAATCAGTTCTGTAAGCAGTTTTAAAGTGTCAGTTTGAATAAATTCTTGTTTCGATAAATTATTTTGTGAAATGAAACATGATAATAATGGTTTTTGATTTTATATTCTTTTTTAAATAATAAATAAAAACTTGTTATGAATTTTTGAAAAGATTGAAGTTTGCTTTTATGGAATAATTTTTTTTATTTTGTTTAAAAATGGATCGGTATTTATTTTGTAAATTTCAATTGACACTACGATGGCTGGTCAATAAATCCGTGACTTTTTAAATTTCCCACATTTTAGCTGAATGGGAAATACTCCAACAGGCATACTAGTATGTTAGTTTACTCCTCTCCTTATTTTTCAAACTGCGTCATTTGGTTTGAAAAAATGGGAAAAAGTAAATTTGGTGTGCTCATTAACAATTATCTTTTGTAGAACAAACTATGACTCAAACAAAGGCTAAGCTTGATAAATACTATTGGAACTCTGTACTACCAATTTCAATGATAGAAAAGTTGTTTACTGAGTTTCGTTCACGTAAGATAGCGAATATCATGGACTCGCAGTTGCAGTCTCTATACCCAAAATGCTTGAAAAATTCACCATATGGTGGTGTTGGCACATCGGAAATTGAAAGTACGATAAGCCAAAAACATCTCACATGGCTCAGTGATTTTAATTTTGAATAATCACTTGAGTATTAATTAGCTCTCCGCTAACTGGGTGACGCGTTTGCTGAAACTCAGTCGTTGTACAACTCCGCAGAAATACTTGGCGTTGTCTGTAACCGTAGAAGAAACGTGAATACAGCACGATGCACAAGAGAGCTAATAGCAGTCAAACAGTGGCTTTCTGAGGGTGAATCGACTTTAAAGAACATCAAGTTGAGTTTGACAACCAATAAAGCTATGGTAACAGTTTTTTGGGATGCAAGCGGTGTAATCCACATTAACTATCTTCAAAATGGTAGACAATTATTGCCTAATATTATGTCAACCTATTGGATCCATTTAATGAGATTTAAAAAAAAGGACTGCACTTAGCCAAAAAAGTTCTTCTTTGCCAGGATAATGCAAGCCTGCATATATTAGCAGCTGATCAAAAAATTTTAGAAACGTTGTGCAAAGTGTATACCACAGAGTTCAAAGGAAGAGACCATGTTGAAAAATAAAATGATTTTTTTCCAAAGACCTATGCTCTTTACACGGATTTATTTTCCTGCCTTTGTATAAAAAGAAAAGCTTTTAATTTTTTTGTTTCTTAGAATTTTATGCAAATTATCGTTATACCTGATATTGATTTTGTTTATAAACGATTAAAGTGTATTCATTGCATTGTATTATATGAGAATTTACTACGCATTCTCTACTTTGCCCAACAATATACAATGACTAGTTTTGCTTTATTTTTTACTAAAAAAGGAACATGTTTTTTTACATATTTTATTTCTAACATACATATTTCTTAATTACATGAAACGTCCTTACTTTAATGAGTAACAGTCTATATACTTGTTCTTTTTTAGCTTGAAACAATTGTATTGTATTCTAATATGTTTGTACGTGCATTTAAAGAGCGACAGTTTATACGTTTCGGTGAGGATATGTACGAGTATGCCTGTGAATTTAAAATAAGTTTAAAAGAGAAGTTTTTAATTTCCTACTTGTAGGAAACAGTGCCAATTAATGTCCATTCAGAACAATTATACAGAAAGAAAAAATCTTACGTATTTTTGAGAAATTATTAAAAGCAATTTTTGATTTGAATATTTCGAAGAGTATTATATTGTAAATACGCGTCAAAAGCATCATAAAAGTTTCTTTGTAAGCAGAACAAAGCTTTTTGAAAAACATATGTATGTATGTACATTAAGGTACGTTTTATAAATATGTGCCAATTTTTTTATACAAAGTTTTGGTCGTAACTACCCACACTCTGTAGCAAAATAAAAAAAAAATACAATGTTGAAAATTATAGGCAGATTGCATCAGACGAGCTGTGTCCAACCACAAGCTGCCAAAATATGTTTAATTCATACGAAACAAGTACAAATGCTAAGTTGAGCGTATTGCGGGCGTATGCGGCTCGGCATACTCTGATGCAATCTGCCTAAAATTTCCCACAATTTTTATTTATTTTTTTGTTACAGAGAATATTTCTGGGGGAGTTACGACCCAAACTTTACAAAAAAAAAATTGGCCCATACATATTAGGCACAACCTATTGTCGACAGACGCGCACGCCTTCCCCTGATTCAATCTGCCTTAAGTTTGCGCTACTTGAATTTTTCTGAGGGAGTTGGAATTTCGTGTTTTTAAAAATAAAGCTCTTCTTAATGTATGTATATATTTAAATTTTCTCTAAGATTTTTATTTTATAACAATTAGCTTAAACAACAGATTAAATTTAGTTTTTCATTTGAATAATAAGCAAATTTATAAAGATTTTTTTAAATTTCTTTAAAACTATAGAAGTTGTAGTATTAAAAGGGCAACACGGAATATATCGATCATTTACTTAAAAATATTTATGCGAAAGTTCACGAGTTCAAAGGCAAAACTTACAGGACCCAATTAGAAAAACCGCAGCAGCAATACAGAATAAAGATCAAAAACAAAAGTGTTCGCATACAAATTTTTCTCTTCGTAGACATTACTGTTCTATTCAAATAAACAATTTAATGATACCACGAGATACGTATGTTAAGTACCTGGGTATTTATCTTCATCAGCCTTTAACGTATTGTAGTAGTCCCATATAGACTAAACCATTCGATCCACAAGGCATCTATTGATTTGTTTCGGTTTCATTAAGCAAGTTAATTTTCAAGCTAAGAAGATGATTAATTATCATTATGCGCACAAGTCTTTATATGTACAATATAAAAATGGAGGCTATTTTAGTCTTACGTACGTCGTCGCATCACTCTCAAACCCGTCGATCAATTTCAATAAAACTTATACACAAGATAGGTATTGGGACCTATATGGTTAACGTTTTTGTTTGTTTGAAACTAAATCCCAAAAACTTTTTTTACCGTTCCCAAGATATTTATACTTTGGACCAAATTGAGAAACTCACTTAATAACTCAAATATATATATAAATATATATATATATATATATATATATATATATATATATATAATATATATATAATATATATATATATATATATATATATATATATATAATATAATACAATATATATATATATATATATATATATATATATATATATATAAGTTAAGAAAATGGGCGGAATCGGATAAGTGGACATGGTACCTCTCATACAAAGTCTAAATATCTTGGGAACGTTGGAAAAAGTTTTCGAAATTGGTCTAAGTGAATTAGCAGTCAATAAAAATCATCAGCTTAAAAGTGGATGGTATTGAGTAAGTGGGCGTGGCATCTTTCATACAAACTAAATATTGATTTAGAATAGTAATGGCTAAATTTGGTTCAAACAACTTCTTGAACAATACACAATATTACTCAATAACTGGGCAAGATTGAATAAGTGGGCGTAGCACTTCCCATTTGTACTAAAAATGTAACTTTGCATGTATGGAGAACAGTAACAGTTTAAGCTACGTTATCAAACCACATCAGCCAAAAAGCGGAAGGGAATTGATAAGTGGGTATTACTTTCTATAAAGGGATAGCGAATTAATGTTTTTTTGAAGTCTATATATATATAGCTAAAAGACTTAACTTCTTAGCCTTGGGGCCGGAAGGAGATGAAATGTGTGAAAAGAGTAAAAAATTAGGGTAGCGAAGTACGCCGGGTTTTAGCTAGTATTTAGTAAAATATTGATTTTAAAATATTTAGCACAACAAAAAAATCTGTTTACATAAATTTGTCATCAGTTAGTAAAAGAAATTTCATATAAACTGGATCTATTTGAATAATTTTAATTGCCTATGTAGTTAACTTTGAGTTGTTAGGTTTAGAAAAGTCTTTGATTGGAACCCTCATGGTACAAGAAGACGTGGCAGACCGTGCGGCAGTTGGCAATGTAGCCTAGTAGACGATATCAACATGCTGTAAATTTATCATGGAACCGTGTGAAGAATTTTTGAACACATATAAATAATTGCAGCGTTATTTTATTAGTACTATGCGCCCACGACATGTCGCAAAAGCAACAAGTCTAAGTTAACCAAGCTCTTGATTAAAGTATGTATTTATTTTTAAATCACACCTTGTCTCTTACAAGCTATTTGGTCAGCAACATCACGTGCTATGGTAATGAATATTATAGGAGGACCAAATCCGCAGACTGATAATGGCATTTGTGTAAACATTGAAAATGAAAAACAGAAAACTCTAAGCGCGCATAAAATGTAATTATTTTACACAATATTAGTATTATCAGCGTTATTACTTACAGAACAACCACCAATAGATGATCTCTTATTATTAGAAGGACGACAAATATGTGTATTGTATGTGTATCAAGGCAAACAGACAACTGTGAAATTATTTTCAATAAACAGATGAAATTTTTATTTGTAAACGGAAGAACAGAATAAAGGGAAAAATAACGCATTATATGATCCCTAAAGCTCGCCAATAGGTTTAATTTCAAAAAAGTTATGCAAAACTGGTAGTAATATCGACTAAAAGCTGTGCTAGATAAGATGAAATGTTTAATAATCACAGAAATGAAAATTAAATAACGCTCTTTTCACTCTAATTTGTACAAATTAAATTTCCGGCATGAATTGTAGAAGGTATTAAGAACCAATTATGAAACGTTATTATACATACATATGCATTCGGTTAATAGAAACTAATTTGCACGATTTTTGAATATTACATTTTCAGTTCAGAAGAAGATTACAAAAAATTGTAGAACAAGAGTTTAACAACAACACTTATACAATACAAATTGCATTTGTTCAAATGGTATATAAAATTCTTTCAGTACATTTACCATTTAATAATGAACAACCTGTAATATCGATCGGTTAGAAAAGAACAAGTACTGCTACCATTGTATGTTCTAGAAAATGTCAATTAATTATTTATACAAAATTTATAACACATGGCTTAGAAATTATTTATATTTATACGTATGTATGTGTATGTGTTTGTGTGAAGAAATAATTTCCGGTTAAATGGAAATCACAAATTTATCCAATAATCGATATTAAATTTCTGCTTATTTATTTTCCTTTATTACTTGCATTTGCTTAATTTTACACTAAAACATAAACATACATTAGTATTAAGAGGGTTTAAGTTGGAATTAAGAATTAAAAATTGAAAAATAAAAAATAAAACAAATAATATCGCTTTATATTGAAACTTCTAAACTGAAATTAAAGACATTAAAATGATTTTATTTTATAATGTGCAAACTTCTATAAAATTTTGAATAAGAAAAGGAAAAATTACGAATTTAATTTAGAAGCAGAAAATGTACCTAATTTTCTTGACTTTAAGCATTTTTTCAAATCTAGGATTGTGATGCCAATATAATTTTCTTTGTAGATTGCGGTATCCATATAATTTTCTTGATCCTTTTTATTTCAAAAGAGGGGTCAACTTAAGAGCCGATGTGCCACGCCTTTTCCTTATTCGGCGACTATAATTTTTTGCATAAAGTATTTTTACACAAAACCACACAGTTAATGGGGAGTTCCGGTCTCTAACTTGAAAAAAACAATTTTTCCATACGTCTTAAGGCAACCCTAATGTACATATATGAATATTAAAGCAAATGATAGACTGTTTTTGCTACGTGTCCTTACAACGCACAGTTGTAATATGCTGGCAAAAAAAACAATTTTTTACTATTGCTTTTTAAAAATCTATTGGTATTGTTTTATAGAAAAGTGTTTCATTAAGTAAAATTCATAATTTGTTTTATAAAAGAGAAATATTTTGTCTTAGAAAAAGTCCAAAACGAAAATTAGTGAAAGTTTTCATGCAATTCAGTGGCTTGTTTGCATATGTAAGATATTTTAGTTGGTAACATTTTACTGTCTCGTTTTATTGAAATACAGCACCTCCTTTTTGATTTGACGAAAGTTATTAAGATTGCCTATATAGTTTAGTGGATATGAGCAAATTAAAACGGCTTTAAGAAATTCAGCATTTGCAGTTTTTATTAGAAAAAAAGAACTTAATGAGCCATGAGGTCTATTCTTTTAATTTACCCAAAAAATCCACCGACTTTCACCCATCGCTGAACAAACTTTTGAATTTTCTGAAAAGTATCGGGAAAACTGCAGTACAGATTTGTAGTAAATTATGTTACATGCTTTTAGGATTAAGATTTTTGGAATAACAATGGCTTTATGTATTATTACAACAATTTTTAGATAATTTAATGTCAGTAAATGTCAGACGTTTTAGCTGACACGATAACTAAATGGTTAGTTGTTCTGTAACGAACGTAACGTAGACGTGGTGTTACTGTTTTCAGCAGAATATGACTACGTTTTTACTTCACACACAACATCAGCTGACATAAAATTTTAAACAAAGAATTTCTTTTTTTTTTTGAATGAGACCAGCACTCAGGGGATAACCCCTACACATACTGTGCATTGTGCTGGTACTAGGAAAGTAGGTTGTGGGAAGGAGGATAGAGGGAGTAGTGTTTATGAACGTTCGATTTTAATATGCTCATGTCGTAAGTGACAGGGAAGACATTCGCAGGAAGATTATTCCACAAACGAACAGTGCGACCAAAAAACGAATTTTCCCTATAATGCGTTGTGCGGATCTATGGACAATCAACTACAAAGGGATGCGCTCTACGAGAAATAAGAGTACTACGTAAGAATATATGGCTACCAGGAATTAGTTCCATAATTTCGTTATAACACATTCCGTTATGCTACCAATAGAACAATGAAACACACTCTACATTGCGACGGTGCTCTAATGAATTGATAGAGTTTTCTATCCTACCGTCATTAATAATAATCTTCGCCCTCTCCTGTACGCGGTCGAGAAGCTCCAAAATAGACTTTGAAGCAACGGCCCATACATGTATTCCAATTCGGGTGGGGTATAGGTCTTGTAAACATTAATGAGCTCATTCCAACGAACGTCAAAGTGAACTCTCATGCCCAGAATATCAAGAGCATCTGATTTCTCAATATCTACATTACCCATAGAAACAGATGTCAACACACCACCACGTCTGTGTGTCAAAAAACAACATTGGGTCTTGCGCGCATTAAAGTCGACCCTGTTCGCACTCAGAGATTTTCGCCAAGTAGCTTGTAAGCGTGTCGTTCATATTCTGCCTTTTTGTCTCAATCTCCAAAAGGCTCGGCCTGCGATCAAAAGAATATGAATGATAAATGTTGTCATCTGCAAAAGAATAAATAGGATTAGAAGTGAGAAAAAGAAATTCGTTAAGAAATATTGGAAATAGAGTTAGAGAAAGAACAGAGCCTTGCGGTACCCCTAAACTTATCCTGAACTCGTCGATTTCTGAGAAAGCTCGATATGAATCGAGAGAAGTGACTACGACACTAAAGGCAATAAGTTTGGGTATGAGAGCCTCGTGCCAGACTCTGTCAAACGCCTTGGAAATATCCAGGACCACAACCTTACTCTCACCAAGTCCATGAATGGCCCAAGATGGAAAAACACCCGTACGATAAGACGCACTGAAAAGGTTAGCCAATGGACGCTCAAGTGTCGAATCAAAATTATAATAATACTGTGAAGCATGGTTATTAAAATGAATTTATTTTTTGTATCATATAGTGAATTGTGTAAAGAACTTATTAATTGCTGTAAGAATGTTGATTTATTAAACGATTTTATAAAAACAAAAAAATCGGTTCTTACGATTAATGAAATTGAAATAGTGTGAGGAGCAATTCATAAGCGATATTTTAGTCACTTTAATAATCGTTGGGCCGAATTGCACAAGAAAACTTATTTCTTTAAGAAAAATTATACCTGGTTAACAAGTATGGCTAAAATAAAAATCACTTATTGTGAATATTTAATATCATAACAAATTTCTTTAGATAAATTTGAAATATCACTTGCTGATGAAGAACTTAGTTTGTTCAAGTAAACAGGGAAGCTCAGTTAAGGAATTCGATGATTGCAAAGATCGTACTAAAAGGTACAAAGCTGCTCATTAAGAGCCACAGCACACTCAACAAGAATTAGTAATGGCAAGTGCAGTTGCGGGTGTGTTCACATTGAAAGTCGGGCAACTCATTACAAAAACTTTAGATGCACGTTAAAGGAGCAAAAGTAAACTTTAACATTTTTTTTAATTACATTTAATAAAGCGCTAATTATACAATAAAAACAAACAAAAAAGAAATGCCTAATGTAACATAAAATTTTATACAACAAACCAAAGTGACTAACTCCAAATTTGAGCTCACATTGAAAGTCGGGCAGACTCTTGTATCTAATTTAAAATGAAAATGAAAATTACTATTTTCTTGCATATCTTTTCTGATTTTCCAATGCTTACAGTTTCCTCGGGATGAATGCAACTAATTTTAGTACACAATTGGACTTTTCTGACTCCATTCTTCCTGAAATGCGACTTCTAGTTGTACTTTATTGGTACACGAACTATTCTGCATTCGTCATCCAACTCATTCCAGAAATACTCAATAATATTTAAGTCAGATCTGTTGGGAAAGCGTTTTCAAGACCTTGGGGAAGTTGTACAACAGCCACATGTTCCCTATCAGTTATGTACGGTTTGGGTAAGGTGTTAATGAAGAACTATGTTGAAAAAAAAATAATTTCACACAAATTAAATACAAATTTATATCTTACTTCTAAATACTAGGGAGATCGGAAGGTTATTATTCGACCGGTTTTAATCGGTTTTTTTTTTGGTTTTGTTGAATACGGTTTTTTCTTAATTTTTCGAATAGCAAATAAGCCGGTTGATTTAACACGAATTTAAATAATTTAAATAAGTATAATTTTTATACGTTTGTATATTTTTTTATTGAAAATCTGCTCATCGTTTAACTATTCGTATAAATTTAATTATTTTTGTATATATGACAACCTTGAACGTCCCACAAAGAATGTGAAAACCAAGGTAGATGAAATAAGATATGCACTCTCGAGCAACAATAACTTTTTCTCATCTTCTGTAAATATATTTTTATATATGAAGAATGATCAACTAGACTCATTGGAAGTCAACAAACCCACAAATGCCGGTTCCCAACGGCAGATATATTAGTTAGTGAAATTTTTCACACCGTTAATACACACAACAGTCGCTAATAATATTGTGAGGTGATTTCGCTGTTGAAAATTGTCAGACGGTGTGGATTGAACCGACATCTTTTTGGTTGGAAGGTTAGTTCTAGCCCAACATACCACAGTGACACACACACTATTAAACACGTGTTGCATAAATTTGCATACAGTGCCGCTCGAAATTTAAGCATAATTTCTTGTCGAGGCAATTAAGGACTCGTATATTACTAAGAGATTTATCCAAAGTAAAATATTTAATTCTTGTTATCTTACCACCTAAATTATAACTATAATAACAAACCTTTTACTCCATTCTATACCAAGTAATACGAAACTTAAGCAACTTTCAGAACTTTGTGTAATAAACTTTTTTTTTATGGCCTCCGTACACTATTTTTGCATAGTTTTTATGAGATTTGTTAGAATTATTGTTAGTAGTGCCTGCCACTTTAATTTTAAGCTCTGCGTTAGCTTCTGCTTACTTTTAAGCCGACGTGGTCGAGCTCTGCGTTTCAAGAATTAAGAACAATTTTATTTAAATAAAAGAACCGTTTAAGCGGTTATATGAATTATTATTTAAGTGACTTCAGTAGAATTTTTTTGCAACAAAATATTACTAAATATTACACAAAAACAAATTATGATTTTTTTCGAAGTGAAACACTCCTCTATGAACTGATATATGTGAGATGATTTACTATATTTGTAAAAATGCATTTTTAACACCAAAATTGTACTGTTACGTAGTGCATTAAGTGTGGTGGGCATGGCAGATTTTGATCAAACTTGGCACGCAACTTCTGTTTTTTCTAGGAAGTGTTCGTACCAATTTTGAAGACTCTTGCATTTTTAAGAAAAATTGGAATAATTTTAAACGAAAATATCAATTTGGGATGTATGGGCTTTGGCCGATTTTCTTGAAATTCCTCTTTTTTCTTAATTTAGTCAATATAATGCACGGTGCCAACTTTCAATGATCTAAGACCATTCCTTTTTTTTGCACAAAAATGTATGAACAGTGTGCAACGTGTCCTTATTTCCATAAATTTAAATTTTAAAATAGGATATTCCCAGTTGAAGTTTTACCATAATACTAGTGAAATATTAAAAAAATAATAATTAACTAACATCTATTGTATATTTTTTAATTATGACGAACTGAAATGAATGGATATTAAACTTTCATTTCATAAATTTTATAATTCGTTGCTTTAATTGCCAAAATTTATGTTATTTTGCATAATGCATGTAAATGTAGAATTTATTAGATATACTCTTTATCAATTATAATCTTTCGTATTAAACGGAAATCATAAAAGTTTTAAGATGCGTTAAGTCATACTAACACATTTATGAACACATTTATTCAGTCCAACAATGAAATCAACATCCATATGCACACATACATACATGTAAATTTAAGTATATGTCAGTAATGTCAATATTTTAACCACAGACTGGTCATTTTGTGGCCCAATGGTGATTGTTTAACTGTCCATATTACTTGGACTGCTTATCTTTTAACGATGAAATATTTTATTAGCCAACCACCTCATAAATATTCCATTTAGGCACAAACATTGAAAACTGCCTTTGGGCTAATTGCAATAAAACCATTTATGTGTATTGGCTTGTACATATCATATAAGGCATTTTTATACATACATATGTATTTAAATCTGTCATGATTTAAACAGTTTTGTATAATTTGATTGCACAAAAATAGATTTTTATTGCCTAAGATATGAATAAGCTACGGTGTCTATTACATATTTGTATTTCAATAATAAACTTAAGATTCTGTAACCATGTCCTCTTATCATTAGTTTATAATTTGTTATTATCAATTAATGATGTATAAATAAATATAATAATTTATTTTGACAAATAAAACCCGATTTTCTATTTTTAATGGAATTATTTACATTTTTCATTTAATATCCGAATAGGAAAAAAATGATATTAACGTAAATTTTATTGTGGTTTTTTAATTTCATTAATGCTATAAACATATTCAAGGCTACCGACCATCAACCATCAACCATCGACCATGCGACTACAAAAACGCTGACTATAAAAGTAGTCAATTAACCAGCTATTTAATTATTTTAACGACTACAGCTACAAAATAAACATCTGATTTGACACATTGATTACTCTTGTTCAGTGGTGCCACATAAAATTTTTCGCGTTTTTAATGTATATATTTCATGTATTGCGTTTTGAAAAAGCCTATTTCCTGCATCTTGTTGCCTTGACAACACTAAACTGTTTGTTGTCGCCAAGAAAAATAGAAATTAGCCTATGTTAGGTATTGGCTACAACGGTAGTTGTGTAATCGGTAGACGTGTTGCCGCTATTCTCATATGCACATCTATTTTTGACGGCTACCGATGGTCGGTAGCCCTGAATGTGCTTATAGCATAAGATTGAAAACTTTTTAATACAGATATTCTATAACAACATTGTTAAAGCAATCATCCGGATATCAAATAACAACGCTGCGTTCTAAATTGGATTCATAAGTATGAGAGGGTATTACAGTGTGAAAAATAGTTAATGACTCACTTGATATGGAAATAAAATTGATATTATATACCATCTTACTTTGTCTTCTTCATAACTTATACATGTATACAGCTTATGCTACCAAGTAACTTGGTCTAAGTCAATTTCTTACGGCGTTTTACAGTGTCATATCAATTAAAAACACGTAAAAAGTCGTATGGTAAGAGAAGTCAACTGCTTTTCAAACGAAAAAGCTTTTAAAAGAAATTGTATTTATATGAAATTCGCCAATAAAGTTTTCAAATTGTAGCCTTTTACCACTGTGCATCCATCAACATCGTTCTAGTTTATTTATAGACAAGCTATATTCCAATAAAAATGAAAAGAATTCAAGTTGTACCTGTTTATGATTTATGCTATAATAATATTCAAGGCTACCGACCATCGACTACAAGCTGTCAAAAAAGAATACATGTGTGCATATGAAAATAATTATTTAAGCGGCAACACGGCTACCGACTACATGACTACCGTTGTAGCCAACTGAGGCTAATTCTATTTTCTAACTTTCATGGCGACAACAAACTCTTTAAGATGCATGAATAGGCGTTCTAAAAACGCAAGACATAAAATATACATTAAAAACGCGAAAAAAATGCACGTGGCACCATTGAAAACGAGCAATTATGTGTACATTTGTTTACATTTTTTTGTAGCTGTAGTCGTTAAAATAATTAAGTAGCAGGTTACTTGGCTACTTTCGTAGTCATGAGACCGCTACATGATCGTAGCGGCCAATTAATATTGCCACGATATGAGATGGAAAGGCCATTGAATTTCTTGCGCAAAAATGCCATTGTTTCATTTTATGTGTGGCAAGTGGCACTATCCTGTTGGAACCATATATGTTCCATGTCCATATCATTAATTTTTGGCCACAAGAAGTCCGTTATCATCTCGCGATAGTGAACACCATTCACGGTGACTCCTTGGCCGACCTCGTTTTCGAAGAAGTACGACCCGGTGACGCCGCCAGCTCATAAACGGCAACAAACAGTCACTCTTTGTGGATGCATCGGCTTTTCAACAATCACTCGTGGATTCGCATTTTCCATAATGCGACAACTCTGCTTGTTAACAAATCCACTGAGGTGAAAGTGTGCTTCGTCGCTGAAGATGATTTTCTTTGTAAAGTCACCATTCACATCTGTCTGTTCAGCTAACCATTCGGCGTATTGACGACGCTTGTAACGTTCAGTAGGCATCAGCTTTTCAGCCATTTGAACCTTGTAAGCGTGTAACAACAGCAATGTTTTTCGCAAAATGAACTGGGCGAGCATGCACAAATGTTTCCATATTTCTTTCAGACACGGTTTAATGTAAAAATTTTAATTTGCAGTCCTGCCTCAGCTGTAGGTTGAAGTAGTGATCAGTATCGACTAAGGTTCAATCAGAAGTTACTTAACGTAACGTCATAACCGTAACCACGGTCGAAAAAATAAAAATTTCATTTATAAAATCGAATACAATTCTTTCCATAAGCTTTGTTGGTAAACGTCGGTACTATATCGTATTGTTAAAGTGTATTTCTTAAATATCTACCGACTTGTAAACGGATCACACAGCTGTAGATTACTGCGTTGTTATCTAGAACACAATACTGTAAATTTTTCAGGAAAAAAAATGGTTTTAAGGAGAAAGTTTATGCAGAGCACTGATCATAAGCACCCAATTAGGATGTAAAATCTAGGTTTTAAGATAATAACATAACTCAATCATATGCATAATATGATTATCATAATCATGTACGTGAAAGATTTAAGAAAATCAATATTACTTTTTCCAACCGTTTTTAAAAAATTGAAAAAATTTTACAATTACGTTAGGACTGGTCTTTGTTTCTATATTTTTGCATAGACAATTTAACTATTTTTAAGTTGAAGTATGTATATTCCTAGTTTTTAAATAAATATTTAAAACTTATTATATGCCTATAATCTTTGCTATCACTGTATAAACGCAACACATCACACACGCTCTTCATTCTAACATATCAATTACAACAATTTCTGAGCTCTTGTAAATAGTATTTATATAAAAATTTAAAGTTTATTTAAGCTTTAATTATATATTAAATTTAATTTAAACGATGATATTAATTTTTTTTTTAATATATGTATGTTATGTACATACATATATAAATATATAACAAATTAGTAATGTAAAGATACACTAAAATAGTGTCGAAAGTAGATATAAAATTGAATATTTAATAGATTTTAACTTAATAAATTTCCATTAAAATCTAATAAAGATATTTAATTATTAAAGTTATTTATTACATTTTAAATTTGCTAATGATCAATTACATTTACAGAATAACCTCAAGTTACAAAACTTATTAACTGCATTGCTTTATAAAATTTTGTTTAAAAAATGTGTAACGTAATATCAGATTATTATCATCCTGTAATTATATAAAGAGAAAATTTGGAAAAAAAAGTTTCACAAAACAAACCCACATTAAAAATAAATTTCCATTGAATAAGTTCTGCTAAAAGAGAAGAATAAATTGTTTTCTGATTACAAAATGAGATTTTATAAAAGTTATTTTTAAATGTCTTTTCATCTAAATTCAATAAAAGTAACTAAAGAGAATTAAAAAAAAGAAACTTTGCTCTTATGGTTGTTTGTTCTTTATTTTTATTTTTCTTTCATTTTTTACATTTCAAGTCAAAATTATTACGTTTTTATTTCAGTTTTTCGTAGCATAATAATTGCAAAATAAAACAGTTTTTGAAAACTTTTTATTGATTTTGTATTTAAGTAAAGCGTAATATCAAGAATTTAATAATCGAATTGCAAATTGTTTTATACCTATGTAATTTATTGACAATACAACACAGTGCGACAAAACTGAACGAAGTTGAAATATCTGGAAAATAACATTACTTTCCTGATAGGCGCTGTCCAGTAGAACAAGAATCTGTTTTTGGAATTTTCAAAACACCTCCAAATCCGCGAGTTACGGATAAAAACCAGTTTTTCGAACCTTCATGCACTTATAACCTCATAACTTAGTTGAATATTGCCCGATTTTAAGTGTCTTTTCGGATTTCGAAAGAAGAATTAAAAATTTTAGTAAAATAACAAATTTTATGGGAATAACTTTCGTAACAATAAAATGGTGTAAATTGAGTAGAACTAAAATAATCAGAGCTGGATATTACCAATTAAAAAATGCAGTAATTTTATGTTTTATTTTTAAAAGGCTACATTATGACAAACAAAATTTCACTTTGATGGAAGTGAGATCTCAAGTGGAATTTTTTCTATTTTATTATAATTTCAATTATCATTATCTCATATCCAAATATTAAAGATAGCTTGTAGTCCCTTCCAGAAAGACACTGTAGAATCTGCTTTTTAGAGATATACCTTTAACTAAACACAACTTAATTATTATACATATGCTCGTTCATATTGTTCAGATTACGAAGTTTTTCGGCTGTTTATTTATTCTCTTCGTGAATACTACAACCAGGGTTGCTAAGATAAAAAAGAATCCTACCAAAAACTTTTTTGAAATGTGGCAAAATCAACTGTATCGCTAATTTTTATTACATAGTCTTTCAATTCAAATATCATACAGTATTTATTAATATTGCTTTTATAAATCATGGAAAATTGTTTTTGCTTTATTTTTCTACAAAAAAAGAAACAATAAGGAAGTTGTATTAAATTAACAATGTTAAAAAATCTTGAAAATTCATACGCTTTGTTTTTATTATTCCGAACGGCAACCATAATTACAACAAAAACATGTGTGCGAGAAACAAACTTTATTCAATTGCTTGTCAAAGAAGAAGGGGTGTAGCGCATGTTTTTATGTTTTTTTTTTTTAAGAGATTTTAAAGACAGCAAAAATTTTGCTTATTACACCGAAAAGTGTTATTGATAAGCTACATCAATTTATGCGTATTTATACTTTTTATGAATACCTATTTCTTTACAGCATTTTAACTTCAGTGTATTTATAATTTTGATTGTTTCGCTCTTTGTGTGCCTCCCTGTTTATCTCCGTTTATCCCGTTTATCCATTTTTCCCGCTCTTTAGCTTTAATTGTTGTTCTCACACATATAAAAAATTCTATATTTAGTATGAATGGAAGATGCCACGACAACTTACCCAATATCTTCCATTTGTTTTGTCTGATGGTTTGTACTGATGGTTTGTACTACTGAAAGTCAATTAGAAAATATTCAGAAACTTACATTTTTACCGTTCTCAATATATAAAAACATCAAAATTTAGTTTGCATGAATTTGCCATACCCACTTGTCCTATCACGCCCACTTTGTGACTGATGATTTGCATTGACTTTGTATACTTAGTTTGTATGGGTGGTACTATGCCCACTCGTACTATTCCGTCCACTTTGTGATTGATGATTTGCATTCACTATGAATACTTAGCTTGTGTGCTAGGTACTGTGCCTACTTGTCCAAGTCCCTCCACTTTTTGACTGATAATTTGCATTGACTAGGAAGGCATTCAGAACAAATTCGGAAGCTTTAGCTTTAACCGTTCTCAAGATTTACGAATCTCAATTCTTAGTGAGGTACCATAAATATTTACTATGTATAGGCGTGGCACAACCCAGCGGGAATTTTTAAAGTGTAGGTAGGCTATAGTTTCTTTCAGACATACAGAGATGATGTAAATATTTAAAGAAAATCGGCTCAACCGCTACCTATAAATTTCAAACATATATATGTACGTATATACAAACATACACTCATTTTTAATGACTACAGTGATTTTTTGTATATTTAATATATAATAACTTAGTCTTAAAAATATGTAAAAGTGTATATTAGCGATACAAATAATTTTTTTTTTTAATAAAATAAACATGTAAATTTTATACCGAAAAAGTTTTCGGATTTTTTGAGCACCCTGTACTTCTAGCACCATTTTGTAAACATAGTTTTAAAACCTAAAGTGTCTCTTTTAATATCTTTTTAATTTTTTTAAATATCTGAATTATTTCAAAAGTTAAGATTTTTGCAATGAAAAAAGTCAAAATGAGCCACAGTGCGTCGGTATAATTTATTCGGTATACACACAATCTATAGAGACTCTTTATATATATTTAAATGAAAATACTCCATCCCCTTTATTCTGGAACTTTACATTGTAAAAATTCGTACAAAATTTAATACTTATTTCGATTACAAACGTAGGTTTGCTATATACACACATATGTACATATAATTAAACTTCAGAACCAATAACATATAGATCTCATGGTCTTTAATAGTATATTAAACAATGTAGATATTTTATATATATTTATAAAATTCGATTTAAATGATATAAAATTACGTAAAAGTTTTGAGTAACTTTCTTTCTAAAAAAGATATTTTAAGCATACGTAATAATTAATGCGTTGATTTAATTAATCATCGAAAAATATTATAGAACAGAATTGGAAATAAAATTATACCATAAGTAACCGTTATTATCAGATAAGAAGAAGTCATAAAATATAAAAAAAAAAACAATTTGCCATGCATCACAACGTACTTAATTCTTTCTGGCTGACAGAGTGAAAGTTGTTGAAAAACAATATGATTCTAATTTGGGGCGATTATTTTGTATTTTATTACATAAAGGAAGCATTAAAAAAGCAGAGAAAAATCTGTGTCGCTTAGTGGAGCCATTAACACTTTCTTATTACTTTACAAATGATCCAACTAACAATCACACCAATGTATTTTTTGTTTCAATTAGTAATCGTAAACGGAGCCTGGCGTAATATAAACTTTGTTGAATTTAATAAAGCATACGAATACATACACTTACATATGTATGTATTTGTGAAAAGGTCTGCCAGTATAATTACTAACAAATGTACATACATATGTAAAGGGTGAATTTTTAACCGTTTAGATTTTAAAAATTGAAAAGAACACAGCAAATTGAAATGTGCCATTTACTTGTTAGGGATTATTTCACGTAAATGCATAGCCGTAGGCAGTCAATCCGTGAGTTTCAATTTGCAGCTCTTGAACTGCCTGTGACTGTCTTCCACACCAAATTCAGCTATTCTGTTTATTGACGTAGCCATTGAGACTTTAAGCAATGATTATGACAACCTCAAAGTGGACGTAATTTACGCAACACATTACTTACAATTTTTGTTAATAGAATTTATCTATTTGCAAGCGATGTTCGTTTGTTAGTCTATGCATGGTCAAATGCCAAACGTTACTGAGCATTATTGGCATTGCCATATGTCACGAATTTTTACACTGAAAAGATTTATACTTAAAATCCAAATAGCAAAAAATTACCCATTATATGTTTACCATATAATACAGTATCGCGTGCTTTCATTCTAGGACTATGTACATAATACATACATGTATAGCCAGGTATATTTTTTATATGCAAGTCCAACGTAGAAACTGAGTTGGTGTTTGTGTGAGCTTTTTTCAACCTGTAAATGAATTTTTGTATGCGAGAACGGAAATAAATTCTTTTGAAAGAAATGTGTATGAGTGCGTGCACGTTTTATCGATCTATTGAAGTCTAAATATGGGCGAATTATAAAATAAGTGCAAAAGGGTATTTATATATAAATGTAAAGTTGTAAGTATTATACGGGTTAAATTGTTAACAATTTTCTAGATTTCGCATTTAAATGTGTAGAAAAATGAGTCACAATGAAAAAAAACAAATAAATAAAATAAAAGAGCTGATGGCCATAGCAGCCAGTGCTCTTTAACTATAATTTAGTCTTAGAATTAAGTTCCTTAAGATTAAATAAACGAATAAATAATAATAAATAAATTTTTAGGGTATGCGGTATTTTACGTACTCGTGATTAGGAATATACAGTAAAATCTCGCATAAGTTAACCGAAGTGTTTCCAGAGCAATCAACTTTTCGAACTGGTTAATTTTCTAAGCATTTTTAAAAATTTAATAAAAAAAAACTTCTAATTTTTTAATAAAACAAGTTAAATTTTTATTTATTAAATTGGTTTTCATCGCTACAAAAAAGAAAATAATATTCAATTTGCACTGGCTGTTTTAAAGTTTAAAGTCTCCGTTCAATTTTTTTGCACATAAGAAATATTAATTTGCACGATGCGGCTTAAAGAAGCATTCGAGACTAGATTGTTTTTTTCTTTTATGTTATAGGTCTTGATTATTTTCGTGCGGATATTGACAAGATCTGCTACTTGTTGTGCATTGTTATTGTTTTCAAACCGTTTAATCAAGATATGTATATTTAGTCAAGATATTGATCTTCAAAAATTTGATTATTGTTCTAATTCTGAATGTCATCAATGCTGATGTCAACATTATCACCAACCTTTGACATCAACAATTGAACTCTTCAATTCGGAGAGCGGAATATCATTTCCCTATCTTACTGATCGTCATCCCACTTATATCATATTTCATGCTTTTATAAGAACTGCTTGAGGCAGCTCATCCCAGACTGACTTAAGTAGCAAAATAGCATCACGAATTGCATGTGTCTTTACAATTTTATCAAATGCAGTGTTTTCCTGTGCGACAATGTTGCATAACAATCTACTTCGATCTTTTAACTTGACTATTGGATTTTAATGCATGCGCTGCAAAACCGTTGGTACGTTAGGTGGTAAAAGTATTGCTGAAATATTTCCATTATGAGAGTGTAACATATCAATTGGCTTATGGGCAGTACAATTGTCAATTAGCAGCAATGCCTTTGGCGGTGAATTATATTCAGTAGAAAATTGGCGAATCTGCAAAATTTCCATGCAATAACATAAGCAAATTTTTATGAAACTTAAAAAAGTTTACCTGTTTTATAAATAATTTATGGAACCAGTTGAAAAACATCTCTGAATTCATTCACAACTTCTTCGAATTTACATAGTCAAATAGGTTTTTAAATCCATTAGAACAACATGTGTTTGCAAATTTACCAACGAACAACGGTTTTAACTTGCGCGAGCCATTTGCGTTAGCACACAACAAACATGTTATTCTTTTCTTTAAAATTTTTCGGCACGGTGCGGTCTCATCGTCTCGGAGATGTCCATTTCTTTGTTCATTTTGTTCGTAAATTATGAATGAAAGGTGTAACACCCGACATTTCGTTAGAAAGGACTTTCGCAAAAATTTTAAGATGGCGAATACCGTGTCTTCTCTTAAAATTTGGTAGCCATCCAAATTTAGTTCTGTATTTTAAAATCGGAACAGATACTGCACAATTACGCTGCCGTTGGTTCAAGAACCATTTGTACAAGCTTGCTTCAAGTGATAATATTTAAAAGTATCAAAATTACCACATCTATGACCGGAAAAATTGTTGTTAAAAAAAAAATCATCCGCTACGAAAAGTTAATTGAAATATTAACTTTTTAGAGTCGCAAGTTGATGTTGAAATACTGTTAACTTACTCGAGAGTTTAACTTTTACGCGAGTTAACTTTTTCGAGAGTCTACTGTATTCATATTTATACAATATATTAAATGAAAACTATGAAAAGGCTTTAATTTCATTAATAGAACTTTGTTTGTTCTGCAGAGGAAACAAAGGAAAAACGGAGACTTCCAGAACTAGTGAATCTTCAATATAACTAACTTCCTTATAACGAAAAGCTTGATATAACGAATTTTCCCGAGTGCCTTGAAAAAACCTCTTTATTGCAAAGTTTTTCGTACAAAAATTCGCTATAGCTATAACGAAGAAATTCTGAGCTATAAGAAATCTATACAACGAAATTTTATTTCAAAAACCGCTGTACAATGAAGTCATAATGAAGTAAATTGGGAAAGTCTAAATCTGCTTGAAAAAAAAAACTTTAAGCAAAAATGGAAAGTCCTGGTTTTAAAACAATGAAATCTAAATACCATATATTTGAAAGCAAATGCAAATTCTCTATATAACAAAGTATTTATTCAAAAGCCTCTATAGAACGAAGTCAGAATATTATTATCAATGAGGTACAAAAGTACTGCGGCCTCTCGATATATTGTACAGCCCTCCATCTATATAGGGTTTCCTTATAATATCTCTCCCAACCTCGTCGATCTGACAAAAGTCAGAATAAAGAAAAAAATATTTAAAGCAAAAAAGGAAAGTCACGTTAAAAATTGATGACTACATTCGAAACTTGCGTAAATATATATAAATTACACAATAGCCCAATTTACGATTATATTTATTTATCTTGTTTGGTTTAGTGTTCAATACTGTTTGAAAACATAAGAATGACAATTGATTGTAAAAATAAAAAAAAAAAATTTAAGTAAAGGGTCCGCCATCTAACGTTTTTTTCAACTAGTGCTTATTTCGTGAATCGTAACACTTAGCTCATGTTTGATTTGACAGATAATTAGTTTTATCCTTCCGCTGAACGAATATGGTTGTGTATACGCTTGAACAACGCTGGGAATCTGGGCCTATGATCGACTTACAGAACATGCCGATTTTTCCAAAAAAAATCATCTTTTCAGATGAAGCTCATTTTGATCTTGGCAGGTATGTAAACAAGCAAAATTGTTGCATTTGGGGCACAAAAAACCCGCACGCATATATTGAAAAGCCGATACACCCAAGACGAGTCACTGTTTGGTGCGGATTTTGGTCTAGAGGCATAATTGGGCCATTTTTCTTCGAAAATGAGTAAAGAGTGGCCGTTACAGTCAATGGCGATCGTTATCGGGCCATGTTGAACGAATTTTTGTTCACAAAAATTGAAGAGGAGGATATTAGCAACATTTGGTTTCAACAGGACGGCGCTACACTCGATGTTTTGCGCCCTGTTTTTGAAGATCGCATTATCAGCCGCAGAGCTGATGTCGTTTGGCCACCGCGTAGCTGCGATTTGACACCGTTGGACTATTATTTGTGTGGTGCCGTCAAAGATAATTGTTACGCCAACAAGCCGGAGGCAATTGACGCTTTAAAGGACAATATTCGTGAAGTCATTGGTGAAATACAGCTGCAAACAATCGATAATGTGCTTAAAAATTGAACCGATCGTGTAGGCTGCTGCATGGCCAGCCGAGGCAGCCATTTGAATGAAATTATTTTCCATTATTAACCGGAAGGATTGTACTTTCAAATAATAAAAGGAATTTGAGAAAATATTCAGTAGTTTTTTTTATAGCATTTTCAAAAAAAAAAAAAAAAAAATTGTTTGGCGGACCCTTTATTTACATATATTTTTTTCGGTTTGTGACTTTTTTTTAATATTTTAGATTAACTTAGATGACAAAACCTTCCAAAGATAGAATTAGCTGAACGCTCACAGAACGTAACGTAACGTACGCTCATTTTAAGCATATGCAAACAATGCAAATGAGCAAAAGTGCCATACTTGGGGCTCAGAAAACCCAAATGTGGTCTTACAAAAGCCAAAGCACACATTACAAGTGACTGTTTAGTGCGGCTTGTGGAGCGAAGGCATCATTGGCCTATATTTCTTTCAAAATGAGGACGGCGCAACCGTTACGGTCAGTGGAGACACCTATAGCACCATGATAACCGATTTTTTGTGCTAGCTCTTCCTGGTATTGATGTGAACGGATGGTGCAACTTACCACACATCTCAGGAAACGGTGATTTCAGTTGGCCGCCAAGAAGCTGCGAGTTGACACTGTTGGACTATTTTCTATGTGACGCCGTTAAAGACAAGTGTTATTCCGACGAACCATAGGCGATTGAGTATTTGAAGGCCAACATTCGTGATGCTATTGCCGAGATACGACCCCATACACTCGAAAAAGTTCTCGAAAATTGTTCCGATCGAATGGGGTACTGTGAGGCCAGCCGCGGAAGCCACATGAATGAATCTTGTTTTTTTTTTTTGTTCGTGCATCACTAGTATGATTTTTATTTACCAATCAAATTTTTGTTAAATTTATAATTAAATTTTGTTAAAATGCAAATGGAAAGTTAAAGAAAACTTTTCAGGAAACCTTATCAGGGTCCTTGCGTCACAAATCACCTATAAAATGGAAAAAGTTGCTATTTGGTATTAAGATTTTCATTGAATTTGATGTAGTTTTGCTCCAATCTTCGTCCTGTTTTTAATTTGATGTGAGTTCCATCAATGGCAGCAATAACAACAGGATATTTTCTTATTGATTAAAGGTTTCTCAAGAGAGTTTCTTTCTCTGTGAGAGGCAATTGTAGCATTTTCATTTTATTTTTTCCAAACAGGCTAATGTTCGAGCAACTCTAGAACAAATTCGACGAACCGTCAGTTGAGTTAGTCCGTGAAGCTCATCTTAAATCTAAAAATTCTTTTTCATAATAATGTATTAATTTTTAAAATTAAATCGAGCAAAACAATAATTTTTGAAAAGTTTGGGTTTATGTGGCTCTATTTGAGATTTGATTACATTAACAATTTTTTTGTTTTACAGTTGAACCGGTAATCTGATTTAAATAGACCCAATCAGGGAATGTGGAATGGTTCACGTCTTTCCTTGTACGTTTTTGGCTACCTTGGTATCAACATTTGTGCAATACTACGTGCAATCATTTGAAATTTTAGGAAAACAATTTTCAATTATAAATTTTTGATGTACTGGCTTATTTTTGCAATATATTTATTACATTTATGGTGCTTACTTTTTTTGCCTATATATTGCAACTTTAAATTGAAAAAAAAAAAAAATGAAATAAAAATTGAAAAAATTAAAAACAAAAATATTTACAAATTTCAACTTATTAAAGGTTTTAAAGTAGCTACAAACCTAAAATAAAAGTTTTAAATTTATAAATGCTTATGAATCATTTATAACACTGTTTGCTGTTTATGAATAAAAATTTTTGGATTTTGTCTTATAAGCCCGTTATAATTTTTTTAAGTAATTATGAATAAGACGGTAAAATAACACATTTGTCATAATTGTGAAACACTTTGTTCTTCCACAAATAAAAGCTGAAGCAGATTCTAAATCAGTAGGTATTGGCTTCAAAAGCTTTATAGTATAGCTTTGGCTATATGCATAGCAGTATAATACACAAAAACTGCCTCTACTGTAGGGATACTTTGGCTAGTTCCTTTTGATTGGCTTTCTTTTTGGCATAAAAGGTGTTTCTATAAAAATAAAAAATTTTAAACAATTTTATGAACATAAAAATTTGAAGATGAAAAACAGTATAAAAGAAGTACAAGCATGAAAAAATCAAATGGGTTTGCTTACTGATCTCCATGTTATGCAAAAATCAGTACTTGTACTTATAACAACAGTACGTCTGGCAATCCTATTGTAACGTAATCCATCAAGGAAGATTGTTCTTATCTACCGTAAGATTTTTGGATGGAATGTTATAATATTTTTCCTCTGATTTTACGTACGTAAAATATTATTATGTAAACTAGGCTTTAAGAAGAGTAGGAGCGTATTTGGACTATACTTTGTCGTAAAAAATCTCCTCCAAGGATTTGAAAAGGAATGAAGTCAAACTAATGAGTCTCCTTCGCTGTGGAGATTTTAATATGCATTTTTTTTATTTTTTATTATAAAATAAAGTATTGCAAGCATGCGTAGCAAATAAAAGCTACGTTCTAAAATGTAGTACATTTACAGAGGTATAGCAAGTGCAAATGTAAATGTATATTTTGTTGCTACACAGTAAAAATATATTACACCAATTTGCACGAACTACGATGCATGACCATATACACAAGATTGTGAATTGGGCTAATATGTTATTAAAATCGAGCAAATTTAAAACAAATACAAAAGAATTTCATTTTGTATTTACTTCTAGAATAGAGAATTTTTCATTCGTATTTTCATGTGAAATGGTTTGAATAAAAAACCTTAGTTGTAATGAGATTCTACATATTTCTTCACATTTCGTTATACAAAGGTTCCACTGATGCATACATATGTATAACGAACAAAAAGTTATAACGAAGCATTTCTCGATCTTCTTCAGATTCGTTATATCGAAGTTTCTTTTTAGTGTAAACGCAGTTAAAATTTTTTTGTAACTAATGCTTAGTATTAAAACAAGTAAATGGGTCAGAACTAGGGATGCTCGAAAACCCCATAATTAAAGAATTTAAAGTTCCCGAATATACCGGGTTTTATAAACCACTTATTATTTTGTATAAAAAGTAATATTTTTTGACTATTCCTCGCTGTAACTTAAAATTACTTTATAATTAACAAATATTTGATGTACCAAATCAAAATAGGAATTTGTTACTGACATGAGAAATGAATTCAATAAAATTATTAAGATTAACGATTGCCAAAATCAAATAAAAATGAATTTTGTGTAGTATAAATCCATGATAAACAAAGTTAATTATCTTATAAAAATGTTCATTTATAAGAAACAAATTCAAAAATATTATATTTTGGTTCTTCATAACCCAAAGAAACTTTTGCTGCTGATATAGGTCGTTTGATTGCCTCTGATAGATTGCCTTTTTAATTGTTTACAACATCAAATAAATTACGTACGTCCTTGCGAGTTCGCGCTTTTGATGTTGCGTTTTATAATGTTTTTTTAAACATCAAACATTGAACTCAGTATAAAACAGTTATTGCGTTTTTTTTTAAGATTTTAAACTCTTTTAACTAACGTGTGTTTTTCTTATTGCTAAGGATCTTTAGAAATGTAGCAAATTTAAAGAACTTCCTCAAAAGTAAAAATTTTATTATATACAGTAATTTAGGCATAAAACCATTCACAAAATATTATTAGAACTTAAATTGAATTTAAAATACAAATTTATGAATACTAACTAGGGAGATCGATTATTCGACTTTTTTAAAAACCAGTTTTCAAATAATTCGAAAAGTAGCACTTAAAAAACGGTTTTCGGTTAATAACAATTCAAATAACCGGTTAACCGATTCTTTTATATAATTAAAATTGTCCCTAATTCTTGAAGTGCAGAGCTGGACCACGCTATTTTAAAAATAAGCAGAAGCTGATGGAGAGCTTAAAATTAAAGTGGCAATTAATACTAAAAATCATTCTAACAAATCTCATAAAAACTATGCCAAAATGGTGTACGGAGGCCATAAAAAACAAAGTTTGTTACACAAAGTACTGAAAGTTGCTTAAGTTTCGAACACCTATTCAATGAGCTAATTTCGTTTTTGTTGTATTACTTGGTAGAGAATGGAGTAAAAGGTTTGTTATTATAATTATAATTTAGGTGGTAAGATAACAGGAATTAAATGTTTTACTTTGGATAAATCTATTAGTAATATATGAGTCCTTAATTGCCTCGACGAGAAATTATGCTTAGATTTCGAGCGGCACTGTATGTAAATTTATGCAACACGTATTTAATAGTGTGTGTGTCACTGTGGTCTGTTGGGTTAGAACTAACTTCCAATCAAAAAGTCGTCGGTTCCATCCCAGCCCACACCGTCTAACAATTTTCAACAGCGATACCACCTCACAATATTATTAGCGACTGTAGTGTGTATTAACGGTGTGAAAAACTTCACTAACTAATATATCTGCCGTTGGGAACCGGCATTTGTGGGTTTGTTGGCTTTCAATGAGTCTAGTTGATCATTCTTCATATCGTCACCTAAGATGCAAACGGCCCTAACTAACAACATATTCAAAATCGACTTTTTCATTAATTCTGAGGTATTTCATCAAAACAAAGGACCACAAATATATTTGGACTCTTCCGACTAAAATTAGCGATTCTACTACCAAAAAACAAACGGCCCTATCTACAAAAGCGATTATATGACATACGCAAAGACCTAACTAAACGTTTGGGTAATACATAACATTGTCAATTGTCAAAACGCGAATTTGGTTTATAAGTTAATGAAGCAAAATATAAAAATTGTATCTCAAATATTGGTAAAAATCTCGCTGATTAAAACTATACTTTTTATTTTAAATAGTTTTTTGCCTCTCCTGTAAAATTTTCAAAAGGTTAGATAGGGCCGTTTGCGTTTTAGGTGACGATATATAAAAATATATTTACAGAAGATGAGAAAAGGTTATTGTTGCTCAAGAGTGCATATCTTATTCGATCTACCTTGGTTTTCACATTCTTTGTGAGATGTTCAAGTTTGTCATATACACAAAAATAATTAAATTTATACGAATAGTTAAACGATTAGCATATTTTCAATAAAAAAATACACAAACGTATAAAAATTATACCTCTTTAAATTAACCGGTTATTCATGTTAAATTAACCGGTTTATTCGGTATTCGAAAAATGAAGATTTTGAAAAACCGTATACGACAAAACCAAAAAACCGATCGAATAATAACCGTCTGATCTTCCTAATATTAACAGATTTACTTCGCGACTTACAAATCTCGGGATTTAAAAAATCCCAGAATCCCGGGATTTGGAAAACCTTTTTATTTGCTTTAAGATCAAATAAAGATAAAATTTGAATAAACTATCATTCAAATATATTTTTGTCATCAAAGCCTATAAACGACTAATTAGATACAAACAAATCAGGTCAAACACAATTGCTTTTCGTGGGTTTCTGCTTTAATGCATAAATTCTGATAGTAGATACCAAAAAGGACTAAAAATATCTATTCTTAGCTTTGCTTTTGTGTGTTTTTCACCAATAAGAAAGTTCTGATTTGCAATTAGCAGTTGGTAGCGTTTAGATCAAAAGTGTAAAAAAGTGCACATTTCTCGAGTGGTGCGTATTAGTGGGTGTTTAGAAAAATATCACGGCTGTTACAAAAGTTATCAAACATTGAACATTTAGAAAATGATGTTACGACAATGTAAACAAGATGTTGAAACATTTTGTTTTATTTGTGGCATAATTTATTAAGGCAACAAATTTTCTTTAGCTACTAACTTGAAGCTCTGTAAAACTTAAAAAGGATATTTCAAAATGCAGATTCTAAACTAAGAAAAAAGTTGGAACTTAAATTTGCCTGCAAGCTTACTTTAGAAGGTTTTTTTATTTATACAAATGCAAACTTTCGTAAAAAAATATATTTCCTTTTATTATTAATAGAAAAGAGTTGCTATTGCTTGCCTTATACTTTTTTTTAAAGAAATCGATGAATCCCTATTTTTTTAGATTATGTATAACAAGGTTATATGTGCCATAAAGCGAAGGTGTGCCATAATTCAAACATGCTGTTACAGCATGATGCCTTAAAAAGAGGTATCAGATTACTAGTAATTTAAACAAAATTTTAATAACGCAAATAAATCTTTGTATCTTCGAGAATTCTCTTTTCATCAACATTCATCAGAAGAAAGTAGGTTTCGTGTAATACAATAATATGTTAGGTGAGATTTATATGTACATACATACACAGTTAAGGAAAGAACTCTACATACAACCTACTATTTTGAACTTCTAGGGAACTAGTGATAATATTAAACATAATTTTGATGTCAATGTTTACGACATTAATAGTTAAGAATGTTGGAAGAAAAAAAAGTTTGAAAATATTGATCATTTATAAATTATTGGCGATAAACATAGGTGGGAGAATAGTCTACATACAGCATTGGCAACTCTTAAAATGAAGAACATAAAGGAGAAAAACCATTAGTTTTCTTGATTTGCTTTATTTTTTAAACATTACAATCATTTAAATTCAGAAAGCGGTTTCTAAAACACGTTTTAACTTTAAAAATGGTAAATAGAAGTGAAACACAACAACCAGTTCGAAATTTGATGGTTAACCTTCGAAAAGAAAACAAATCTTAGGGGGAAATTGCTAGAATAGTAAAATTAAGTCGCTCTTCAGTGCAAACTATTGTCATAAACCATCAAAACACCAACAGTACCAAGACATGGTAGACAGAATAAGTTTTCAAGACCCGATGCTAGCAGTGTTCTTTAAGAAGCCCAAAAAGATTCAAAAATAAGTGCCACAAAATTAGCCGAATACTTTGCAGGATGTTCGAATATTACTTTTTCGTCAAGAGACTGGCTTCTTTATCATGCACCAAGATAACTCAATACACCTCCCCAGTCACCAGACCTCAATCCAATTGAGCACGTCTTGGAAACATCTGCCCGCAAATATGATATCAGAAATCGTAGAACCATGAAAACTGCTCTAACTCTGGCGTGGTCGTAAATTGCGCCCAGTATTACGGAGAAGTTGTTGATGTCTATGCCACGTCGTCTTATTCTTCTTGCTTCCCATGAATTTTTATTGTTTTTTTATGTCTGTATTGCTATGCTTTTGAATTAGCTTTTTGTTTTGTAAATAAATAAATAAATAAATAAATAAATAATAAAATAATAATAAATAAATATGAATGCAAACGCTTTATTAATTTGCCTTACGAGTATCTTAAAAACACAAAATAAGGGGATATATGTAGAGTTTTTTCTTTAATTGTATATAGTTCTGTTAAATTATCGATAAAAAAATTTCATACACTTGTATAGGTGCTTACCTTTGTTGTAACAACATGTTTAATTGCGTAGTATTAGTTGGAAGTTGAAATGTAAACTTACTGCAAACGTTTTTTTACGTTTTTAATTTATTTTTTGTCCTGTTCTAAGTTTATCTCCTATTCTTTTAATCATGATTTTGTTTTTTTTTTTTTTTTTGTTTTTCTTTATTCACCCTTTATTATTTTTATTTACAACACAAGAAAAACTTGTATACTCGTGTAATGTTAATAAAAGAAAAAAAGAGAAAAAAGTTATCTTGTTGGGACAATGGTAATACGTAGATACATACGTTTTTATATACAACAACGTAGACTGTTTCGTTTATATTCCCATCTATTTGTATGATTTACAGTATACATTTTAAAAACTTGTTATTATTTCAAGATATTTTTGCGTTCGGTGATTGTATTGTCTTTAGTTTCTTTAGAATTGCTTAATTAGACCTGCTGGCTAAAACTCCACACATACAATTCAACTTACGAGTACAATGAGAGAATGTTCACCTATACAGGATAGTGAAGGAATGAGTAAGTCAGTAAGTGGTTGCAAAAATAGTAAAGCTAAAGTAGGCTAATAAAATTTACAGTTCAGCTGGGAATACCTACACAGAAGCAATACTCAGAAAAAGAATATTTTTTTGTACTTTAGTTGAAATGAATTTTTCTTTCCTCAGGTTTTTCATTTTTTTTTTCATTTTCATTCTTTGTTTAAATTGAGTCGCATAGCAGCCAGCACATGATAAATTAACTGTGCCAACTAATGTGGCAAATGTGACAAGTGTTTTCTCCATTTGTGCTTTCAGTTGTGTTTAGTATCTAAGCCTTTT
The DNA here is from genome assembly GCA_023159175.1 of Wohlfahrtia magnifica. Taxonomy (NCBI): domain Eukaryota; kingdom Metazoa; phylum Arthropoda; class Insecta; order Diptera; family Sarcophagidae; genus Wohlfahrtia; species Wohlfahrtia magnifica. Next base: position 3,322,501 of record JAKWBJ010000193.1, read on the forward strand.
ACAACTGCTGCTACTGCTGTTGATTGTGGGAAACTATTAAAGTGATGTCTGTCTATTGTCTGTCCGTCCACTTTCCTGCCTATCTGCTAGCCTGCAATATGTATTTTTAGCTAAGCTCTTTGTTTCAACTGTCTTAAGTAGCATGTAGTTGCTCGAGAATAATATTTTTGTTATTACCTACCACCTTTACATGTAAAATAGTATATTTTGTTGGTGGTTTTAAGCACATCACAAGGGAAATAAGGGACTAAAAAAAATTGCTGAGTTACAACAATAATTCCCAAGTAGTTTCTTGGTCCAGTGGTGTAACATGTGACACTTTAAGGCTAATAATGCTCATTAAAGGTTTTACGAATAATTAAATGTTATAATTGTTGTTGAATCCACAAGGATTTAAATATCATATATAATTTTTTATTTAATTTGTTATCAAGTCAGCTTTAATTTAATCATAGTGCAATTCGTTGGTCTATGGTATATGAATCACATCTATGTATATATGTATGTCGTCTGTAAAATACTTAATAGCAAAATAAGTTCTTTATTATATAGTTACGCTTTTACCTTTTAAAAACGTTTATTTAAGAGTTCGTAGATTGCAGTTAAAATAAAAATAAATTCTGTGTTTGGTTTTTAATTAAAATCCTTTACTGATACAATTTTGTGCATCACTGCTCGAAAACCTTTTACGAGCAATAACAATTTCTATTCTTAATTACTCTTTCTGTTTACCAATTTGTAAGCAACAACAATTGATTGATAGATCTTTCCACCTAAAGATCTTCCAACTCGATCGTTATTACAACTTAAGTTCGATTACAACTTAAATTCTCTTTAACCAGAGTTTAAACACACTCAACTCTCTTCAAGCTGACTTCAAACCAATTAGACTCATTCGCTGAGTTAACTTCACTTCAACACTTGTCACACTGAGTTTACACTAATAAACTCTTCTCACACTGAGTTTACACATAAACTGATTGCTGTCCGCTTAATGTGCTTTTTAAATGGCTGATTAAACAATATTTCGAAAGTTCTTGAACCTCTCATTATTTCGGGTAGATTCAATTTCTTCACTTCTTTCAATTCTTGTTGTTTTGTTGTTGTTTGTTATTTGTTTTCTTTTCTGTTTATTTGTTGTTGCCATTAATTTTTATTACTACATTTCTGCTTATGTTGTTGCTGTTGCCGATTTTGTTATTTGTTATATCCATTGTGTTTATTTTTTTTTAGCAATGAACTAAACAACAGGGGTGGCCAACCTGATTTTTGTAACAATATATACGTATACATGTGTACCCATTAAAGATTTGTATTTTTTATTTGTACCCTAAATGCTTTATATGTCATTATGAGTTTTATATGATATCATCCAAACATCCGGATAGATATCGCTGATATCGCTGCAGAAACAAAAGCTCTATTTTTTTAATTAATATGTTTGCCTTAATTCAAGTAATGACTTGATTTATATTGAGTTGGAGAACTTAGAAAATCACAAAGAAAAAATCTGGCTACATCCATTTCACTTCACGTCTCCTTTGCGTTCCTTTTCCGATAACCGTTTTTATTGAGTGGCTCACAACGCTATCGAATTCATTCGACAAAATTGCGGCTAAAGGAAAAAAAAATATAATTTCATATACACACATACATCTGTACATACATATATTCTGAAACGTGTCAAAACAGATAGTAATATTTACAATAAAATACAATGTATGTAACTACACCTAATCCAGTTTCTACACGGTATACATATATACCAGAGGATACCGTGTTAAAAAACATATAAAAAAGGATTAAGTGTAAAATGATATAAATAAATATATATATATATATATATATATATATATATATATATATATATATATATAAATACATATAATATATATATATAATATATATATATATATATATATATATATATATATATATATATATATATATATATATTGCATTAAATAAAAAACACGCCTTGATTAAAACTGTTTTACTTGAAAATGTAACATAAAAATATGATTACCGCATTTAAAAATTCGAATAGTGTTTTCAATATTTTTTAAGCCATTTTCTAAGCTCTTTGTACTTAACTAGGGTAATTCCTCCCGCGTTGCTGGTAGCCTTTGTCTTGCTTTGACTGTTAGTATTCTCTACACATGCAAATTCAATTTTTTTTAAATGATGGTTTGAATTGTCTAACAAATTATTTAAATCAAATTTAGAAACATCAACTTTAACCATTCTCTAGATATACAAAAATCATTATTTAATTTTTATGGGACGTACCATGCCCACTTATCCGATTCCAGCCACTTTTTAACTATCTAAGTTTTTACTATCTTGGCTTGTACTATCTATGTAGTCACTTAGACCAAGTTTAGAACCTCCATTTTAATCGTTCTCTAGATATACAAAAAAGAAAATTGAATTTGTATGGGAGATGCAACAGCCATTTATTCAATTTCGCCCATATTTGGACTGATCCTTCCACTATTACTGTTCAAAAGATTTAAAAATCAATATATACTTTGTATGGGAGATGCTAATCTCACTTATCTAATTCGTTCGAATTTTTGACTGGTGATTTGTGTTGACCACAAAGTTGCTTGGGCTAAATTTAGAGGCTCTTACTATTACCGCTTTAAAGTATAGACATATAAACACAAATTGTATATGGGCGTGGCACCGCCCAGTTGAACAATAGTGAAGCCACACACAAAACTAAAGCTTTCTACGTATGCTTTGTAAATACATGCACAGCTTTAGAAATATTTGCTAACTCACACAGAGTTTAAATTAAATGCTGTAAAAAATTTCGTTTTGAAGTAAAGCTTATGCAATACTAAAGGGTTCACTCTAACGTCAGTTACTCGCTAACGCAAAAAAACTGGATACATAAAAACCTTGGTATTAAATTCACCTTTCGTTTAGTGGCTTACAATATAATTTGATATCCGTTTTAATATCCGTCAATTTCTTTCTAAAGTCGATGGCTAAATGACATAAACAGGTTTTTGTTTAATATCGTTTGTGATTTCGTCCCATGTATGAATTATGGCGATTTTGGGGTTTTCACGAATTTATATGTTTTATTCCAGATTTTTTCCAAAAGCACTCGATCAGGTTCAAATCTAGGAAATTTAGCGGTGAACTAAGCTGCCATGCAGACTGCGTGAAGCTACGAAAAACTTGTTTTTTACCCGTAACTTAAGATTTTTGAGGTATTTTAAAAATGTAATAAACAGATTCTTGTTTTACCCGATAGCACCTTTTAGAAAATGTTATTACTTATTTATTTTTACTTCATTATTTTTTTCTTGTACACTTTTTTGACGTGTAAAAAATAGAGTAATTTACGTTTTTGTTGTATATCTTTATTCGTTGTAACAATTTAGTTTATAAAAAGACAAAGTATTTAAAATTTTAATTTAAGAGAATAAGGGTGTACACTTCTTTGTTCATATATCCTTAATTTTCAGATATGGATTATATGGTCCATATATAATTTTTCTTTAGCTGGGATGTTGTTTTATTAGAATTATTATTTAATATTATTCTTATTTATTATTACAAAAGAAGTTAATAGCTTCCAGTGCGGATTATTTTCTGAAAATAAATCTTCAATTATGAGAAGTGAGTATTCTGTTAACATCTATAATTTCCGACCAGACACTTTCAAACTAAATGTTTTGAATTGCGTTATGTAAAATATCAGGGCATTTATATCTCACCTCGTCTTCTTGTTATAATGGTAGCCTTCTATGATTGTTGACAACTGCTAAAGAAAATCTCACAAATGTCATAAAAAGGAAGACTTTTTAGAATACAACATAAATTAATGTCATTTAAAAATTTGTTTATGTTGTTTTAATACTCAACAACTTTAATTCAATCTTGCTTCAGATGGTTTTTACATTTCACAAGATTAATTTGAAATGTTTGACAAATTATATCAATAAGATTTAACGTTATTTAAGAATTAAAATTGAAAAATGTTGTTTCAACATTATGTACTGTATTAATTTTAATATTGACTTCAATGTTAATTTTACAATGGTCAGTATTATTTTAAACTAGATCCAATGTTAAATTAATATGAAAAAGTTTTATTTGTACTAGAAAAAATCACTTCTAGATCAGTTATTTTTACTGTGGAGAAGTTTAAAATTAATACGTACAATTTTATTCGAACATGAACAATTTTAAATCAACAATGGTTTATGTTAAATTAACATGTTTAATTATTGATTTATTATGGAACATCGTTAAAATAACATATTTTCGGAAGTTTGCAACGAGATCAAATAAACATTTTTTCGTGTTGATTTTTCATTGCAGTTTTTTCTATGTGTGACAACTATCTGGTGATTTTTTAGCAACTTTCTTTTTGGCAGCTCAGGTGTCTTCGTGTAACATGTTACTGTCAAACATGTTCAGTTTAATCTATAATTTAACCATAAATCGACTTACAAATGAACAACCCTTGCAGATTATTGAATTTTATTAACAAAATTCATGCATTTTTATCTGACAATTGTGTTCATTACTGGTTGGATGGATTCGTGAATAAGCAAAATTTCCGTATTTGGTGTAAATAACAGCCAGAAGTATTGCAAGAACTAGCAATGAATCCAGAAAAAATTCACTGTTTGGTGTGAATTATGGGCCAGTGGCATCATTGGACCGTACTTTTTCAAAGACAACGAAGACAAGAACGTTACTGTGAATGACGAGCGCTACTGTGCGATGATTACAAAATTTTTTTTTGCCCAAAATGGAAGAGCTAGATTTGGCTGACATGTAACGAAACAATGACCCCATTGAGAGACAAGCCGCCTTGATCGTGCAATTTAACGCCTTTAAACTATTTTTTGTGGGACTATGTTAAGGTTCATGTCTGTGGGGACAAGCCCGCAACAGTTGACGCATTGGAAACCAATATTGAAGAATTGATTCGTGAGATACCGGCCGATATATTGGAGAGAGTATGCCAAAATTGCACCCAGTGTATGAACATTTGAGGCGAATTATATAGATTGTTCTATCGACTCAAATGAAGATTTCATATACTTCTCTAAATTATACGTTTTTCTTTTTTATCAAATCACCCGATATAACACGTCTAAGGAAATCCTACTTGGCCTTAGCTAATTTTTAGTAAATTTGATGGGTCTGCGCCGAAATTAACGGCTGCTGCTTTATAAAAACATTTGGTGTCAAAGTTTCACAGGTCACAAAATGGTGCCTTTTTTACACTATTTGTGGTTCAAAATTTTTTTTTTTTTAATACAAATTACCTCTGAATTGAAAGGTGTGCCTTTCTTTTCTAATTTTCTTTCTTCATTTATAATTATCTACTTCATTTTGTGGGTTGTCACACCGTATAGATGTAAATAATATATTTAAATAAAAATAAAAGTTATAAGTAAAAAATCGTATTATAATTAATTTATTTTTAATATTTTATTTTTTTTTTTCACATATTATCTAAAAATGCGATGTGCATTGATGCAAAATTATTTTCATATATAACTGCTGAACCCTGAAAATTTGAAAATGTTAGGGTGTATGTTAAGTCTCTTCATTAAATATATTTTATGAAAAACATCTTCATTTAACTGGAAAATAAATAAAATTATTTATTTAGTTTTTTTAATGTTAAGCTATTTTTTATAGAACACAAAAGCTACAGCAGATAATAATGGAGTACCATATAGTCAGTACCTCACTAAGAGTCCTAAAACAAGAAAAAAAAGCGAAATGAAGAAAGATTTAAACTAATAAAGATTTGCTACTTGCTTGCTGGCTTGGATGCGATGCCATCTACAAATGGTATGATTCTTAAAAATGAAACAAGTTGACCCAGAAATAAAAACATTTTCAAATTTGTACCAAAGCAAAGAAATAGAATTTGTACAATCCTATACTAATTTAGATTTTTTTATTATTATTTTCGTTTTTTCCACAAGTAAAACGTAAAATTCGTTTTTTTCCGCTTAATTTTTGATTTGAACCAAATATAAGAGTAAAATATGAAAATGGCAGCAGCAGCAGGAGCAGTATAAAAAGACAACAACAACGCGTAACACTAACGACAATGGCACCAGCAACGAAATGAAGCAACTGAACGTTCAACCTTCATAGTATTTTTAGACAACGATTTGTACTCCGCAATTGCAAAGTCGTTGAAAATCCAAAGCCAAATGGCAACAAATATCGGCGTCATTAAAATCGTGATGAACGAAAAAAAAGTTAAAAAGTACCAAAGAGTAATACATACAAATAAGCGTGGAAGAACAAACAAATAAAATCTAAAAAGAAATTTTAAGTAAAAAAAAGCTAAACGAATTCAACCATTGATATTATTCGAGCAGAATAAGATATTTTAAAAATCATTTTACTTTGCAGTTCTATTATCGATTTAAAGATTTTTGTTTTTTTTTGTTGTTGTTTTAAAACAGGAACAGGTAAAAACCTCAATTAATGAAACTAATTAAGCAAAAGAAATAAAAAAGCACACACATACACCAAAGGTTATTTTCCACCTCAAGATACATACATATTAGGATATTAATTGTACTTTACTATATCCAATCAAATTCAATTTTAATTCAATCAATTCAATTTTAATTGAACATAAAGTATAAGATTTGGAGAAAAACATTGGAGTTGAACTTTCAATTGCTAAAAAGATTATGGGACTAATCTACATCTCCAACCTACAAACTCATGTATTAATACCATTATATATTAATTCTCTTCCACTTTAAAATATTAAAATCTTTCATTTTATTTTAATACTCGACAATTGCATGAGTGAACAATATATACTTACGAGTACATGTCATAAGTGCAATGGATATTTATAGCAGGATTGAATGGCATGACTCAATGTGTTAAGGTCATATATAATTGTTGATTAATATATATGTTTGTATGTACGTAAATTGGACATGTACATAATTAGTATGTATGTGTTTGTGTATGCAAAGAATATACATACTTCTATACATGTGTATGTTATGTGTGTACATATAATAACGGTAGTAAAATAATATCATTTTTTGTTTAAATCACTACGACATTGACTTTTTTGTAGCAATAACAGCAGACAACCCATTAACACTGGTGACTTTAAATTCTCATAATAATCGTCTTTAACTAAAGTAAAAGTTAAATTTTTTTAACTTTTAATCTAATAACAAACGTCTTAAGATTCTTTTGATCATAAATCAGGCCGATTACTTATAACCAGGGAAACCAGAAATATGCTCTTAAAAAAGTGTTTTATTTCTTTTGATCATAAATCAGGCCGATTACTTATAACCAGGGAAACCAAAAATATGCTCTTAAAAAAGTGTTTTATGCGAATATAACATGCAGTAAAAATTCGAAAATATGATCTTAATAGAAAAAAGGTTTATTCAACAACTCAATATATTAACAATATAACAGAATAAAAACAAAAATTTTACTTTATTTTCTAAGGAGGTCTGAATGCTTAACTTAAAATTTTAAATTAACTAAATCAGAATATTTTTATTGGTATGTAACTATTGTTGCAATAAACAGCAAAACATTGACTTGAATTTTTTACATATAAGCAAACTTTTATACATTGATAATGTTAGTTTCTACTGATATAATGGAGCGCATTTCAAAGATAACAATTGCTTAAGATCATATTTTAAATCATAGTTTCAAGGAAGATGCATTGACCATATTTTCCTTACGTTTTTGCGTAATATTGAAGAGAGTACGTCTAAATTCTTCAAAACGCAGCAAAGAAAGGGGTTTTAAGAATAGTGTTAAAAATATATGTAAGTTCTCCTCTATTTAGGGAAAATGCATGACTAAGCATGCGGATTCTTGTATATCATTGTCTTTCTCCCACTCCAGTATTTGAATATCAAACTTTTTTTTTTTTTTTTTTGAAAGGACATTAATGAATGAATTAATTCAAGTTTTGAAGAATTAATATGAAGTTTTGGTTTATATGATTGACTATTTAAGTTTTTATTGGAACGTTTTTGTTTAACTTCAAAACATGCACTTGGTTTTACACCATCTTTCCTTTAGTGACGTACATAAAATCAAAACAATTACACTAAGCCAGATATTCGGGTATTTATTATTCCACCAATAAAATTAATTGTTTTAATTTTCGATTTTTTGCATTCTGAAAAATTTTTAAATATGAAAAATTGTTATACTAAACTAAATATTAAAACTAAACTAAAACATATTTTGCAAATGCAAAATACTTAGTAAAGTAAAATTTATATATTGTATGAAAACAACCATGCAATTGCATATTTCTGGTTTCCCTGCTTATAACCTATATTAGCTCATATTTTGTTTAAGCTGATTTAGCTTTTATTAAACAGATCGATTTAGATGAAATACAAATATGTAATCACTTAAGCCCAGAATGTTATACAGAACAAAACAATCCACGAGCTTTGTTGAAATAGGTCTGCAGCCCCACTTGTGTTTTAATTACGAGCGCAATGAAGAATGGAGAATGGAGAAGTGCGCTTTCAATACCTAAGTGAAACAAAAAATTTCATCATTTCTCGATTTATGAGTAGTAAGTGTTTCTGTAATTCAGTGTTAAAAACGGTGTGAATATCGAATGTTAAAACACTTAAATGACAGATAGTTCTCACAAAGAAAAATTACAGAAACGAAAATACGAGTCAGAGATATCTCTAGCTTAAAAGCTGGTGATATGGTGGGGCATATGAAAATAATGCGCTTATTTGCTAACGTTGCTTTCATTACGATAAATGATTTACCATTCATAGGGACAAGTTCATCGATAGCTCAAAACAAACTGGTGACGCAACTGGCACTTGTGTGTTTGGTCCAAATTTCCAGAGGGCATTGGTCTATTAACGAATACTCTTCGATTTTCCAGGCCGAAATTAATGCCACCTTCTCTTAACCTAAAAAGTGTTTAAGAAAAAAATCGAATAGTGTAAGTATATATATAATATCAGACATTCAAGCAGCTTTGAAGATTTTGTTATCTTGTGAGGTAAATTCAAAAGTTGTTATGGACTGTCTAACATTTATCAATAAACTTGGGACAAAAAAAGGAGCGAAGTGGTTTGTTTCACTCTCTTTGGTACATCACGAAAGTTACTATAGCTCAATAAAAGCGAACTTAGAGTACTAACGGGTCTATTTACCGGCTATTATGGTCTTAAACGTCATCAAAATATATTAGGAAAAGTTTAAATTATCAGTGCATATATTACATGGTGAGTAGCTTACATCATAAAGTTCCTAGGGTAAGCTATAGTATCTCCAAAAAATATTTGTTTTCTCATAAAGCAAGATGAGTTTCTGGGTTTAAGACTAAACAAACGATTATTTGGGTGCGTATAGCCTCAAGGCAAGTAACTAATTTGCGTGTATATTTATGTTCAAAAATAATGATTTTCTAAGAATTTTTCTAAAGATTATATTAAAATTTTTTGTAGTCGTTGTTATTCATCGTTGTAGCTCAAACTCTAAAATCATTTTCATGTTTTCTGAATATAGGATCAGGTGTAATTGTTAAATGAAAATTATTTAATATATCAACTTATTACATGTTCGCTGTTTCTTAGAACAATTTTTTCATTGTCAGTCACGTTATATTTAACATTTAAATTAATTATTTTACTTGAATTCACGTCTCCATAATTATAAAAAAAAGAAACACCAATTGAATTTTAACAAACATCCTATTTATTCCCTTTCCAACAACTTCTATTTTCTTCTAACTGCATTCAGAACGTATAATTTAGAAGGCCTGCAGCGGATAATATTTTTCATCGACATGCAAAGTTCTTTCGACAAACTTTTAACAAACAATTATTCAAGAAAAACAATCAAAACCATCAACTATTTTAAGTTGTGTAACGAAAACACATGTACATAGAAAAAAATAATAATAAAAATAATGGGAAAGTGTAACAATGTTTGTGAAAATACTAAACTATCAAGTATTCTAAAATACAAAAACAAAAAAGTGAAAAATTGAACCAAATACATCATACAGAAGAAACTCATTTAAAATTTGAAAAAAAAACGATTTTCTTATATATCTTTCACTATAAAAAAATAAAATAAAAAAAACAAAAAAAATTGCAAAAAAGCAAAATAAAATGCACAAAAAACAGAGAAAAATCAAACTTAAAGTGCTTTTTAAGCCGTTGTGTACTTGTGAAAAAAGATTTTTACCTTTGAATCTGAAAAAAACCGACTTTTTAACCACATAAATACATTCAAAAAATACGTTTTAGTTATAAATACATATGCACATATAAATATTTATTTTATTTACAAAAACAGTGTTGTCAATTGATTGGAACGAAACTTTGCTAAAATTATTATAAGAATTACTACAGTTTGCAGGAACGCAGGTAGGAGAAAAAAAGGAAATATTTTTAACTTTTAGAGGAAATCAATAGATTTAAAAACATAGTAGGGACTTAAATTAGTTATAACAAAACATATAATTATACCACGCTAGTGAATAGGATTTAATAATTTTAATTCGGTTTTAATAGTCATTCATAGAGTTCAACCCACTACCATATAATGGACCGCTTCTAGAAATAAATTAAAAAGACAAAGTTTAAATTTATTTTGGAACACTTAAATACTGAGCAGTGGAAAATCTGGAATCAAACACGACTCAGCAAATATTATTGTAAGTCATAATTATATATTATTTTATTTTTATATATAATTAGATTATATTATTTTATTTTTATATATTTTATTATTATATATAATTAGATATTATTTGCAATTTCAAATTGTTAAAATTTTATAGAAAATTATTTTTTAATTCACATATTTCTCAGACTGTAAATAAAATACAAGGAGAATAAGGATTTATCCGACAAATTCTAGAGTATGCTTCTGTGGTCTAATTCCTCAAAATGGCGTTCGTCAAAATCTTCAATAGAACCCGAATATGGTTTTACCACCATTCGAAATCCATCCTGGATTTATTAAAATTTGAATAATTTGATGTGTAGGTACCGAAGTACTGTTTAGAAAGGGAATTTAATAAATCTAACTCCACCGAAAAGATTTTACATTCTCCTGTGGCTGCAATATTTCCGTTTAAATTATGCAAATGGTATGTGCCGAATTTAACAACCAATCATAAAAATTTGGTCTTTAAAAAGAATAATTGATTACACTGCTCAACACAACTTTTGTTTCTTTTAATTGGTTTTTGGCGTTATTGGGTATTTCTATGGCCCTGACTATAAAAAAGTACTCGGAGATTGCTAACAGCTTTTTATTGTGAAATATGCAGTTTGATAATTTGGCAATAAAATACAAAAGATTTATAAACAATTTCTACTGAACACTATCAAATGCTGCAAACTCCAGCAGTAGTCTGCCATCATACGTGAGTCCCACCTTCCTAACAACGCTCTCATATTGTCCGAAGAAATCTTTCACCCTGATACTCGCCAAAATAACTCAGATTTTGTGTAAATTTAAATGCGAGTTTTAGGCTCATGTTGTACCCTACCTTAAGCAAGTTCGATAAGATTTTCTCAACAAGATTAGATTTGACTTCAGTCATTGATTTGACAAAATTGGAATCTTTCGCGAGCTGACTTATCTGTAACCCACCAAAAATACCCATGGCTCGTCCTAATTACGCAATTTTATTTTAATTTATTGATGCAAAGCAGTTTTCATAAATTTTGCTGAAGGTTTTCGATATTTTTTAAATATATATTCACCACAAATAGCAAAAACAATTTTGATTATATAGTGCTTCGTTAAGAATATGCTGTGTGTTATATTCTTAACGAAGCACTATATAAAAAATCAAGAAAATATATTTTAGTGACCAATAAAAACGAAAATCGAAGTAAAAATAGTAAATGAGGAAAGTTAACTATAACTCAAAAAGAAACGCTGTTAGAGAAAAACTTTTACCATATTTAGAAAGTGTCCGTCAATTTGATACAGTAACAAAACAAAAAAATAATAATAGTCCCAGGAAACACACTTATAATAATAATACGAAAAAATAAGACTATTGTGAACAACCCTTTATAATACCAGATGTACCGGTATGAAACGTTTTTGTGGGAATAAAACACTAATTTTTAATGGGAAATTTTAGCTTCCAATTTTCGACTTGCTCGCTCGTGTGTGTTCCATCGATGAAAACAAATAGTATTTGGAAGGAGTCAAGTCTGGTGAATACGTCGGGTGAGGTAGCAGCTCTCAGCCTAATGCTTTAATTATATTCTGAATCAGTTTTACTTTGTGTGTAGGTGCTATGCCATGTTGCAAGATTAGATTGCCGTATCTTGTAGTCGTTTTTCGATCAATTCATGGTTTAAATTGATCATTTGTTGTTGGTAGCGATCTGTATTAACAGTTTCACCAGGTTTTAGGAGCAATACACCTTTCTGGTTCCACCAGATACACAGCATTGTTTTCCTGCCTGACCGATCTGGTTTTGCAACGAAGTTGATGGTTGTTTCCGATTGACCCATAATTTCTTCCGTTTATAATTATGAAAATAAATCCTCGACAAGCATTCGATGCGACTCTAGAGTACTTTTCTCCAAATGAAAACAAAAAATTAATGCTTTCCGCAAATCATCATTTTCTGATACAAAATTTGACTTCTTTAACACGGTGAAAAAATATGATGTTGTTTGTTTACTGATTTAATGTATACTGAATATGTTTGACAGATGACATTGCCAACACAAAAAAAAATTAAGGCTCTTTCACAATAAATGTTCCCTATATGGACATTTCTTATTTTGATGCTCACTTCATACCTCATGAAAGCGTATTTTGTTAGAGTGTTATTTGCCTGTGCTTTGGAACTACTTTGTATAGAATCAAGTTTTCCTTGCTTATTTAAGGCGGTTCTTAAGTCCTGATTTTTTATTAGTACCTCTTTTATCGCGTTCGAAATATTTTCACACTTCAGGGAACATATGTAGCAAATATTTTTATGTACAGTTTGTCATATTAATGTTTTTAAATTAGAACAAATTTAAAATCTTATTTTCATTTGAGAATTTCAATAACAAATTCCTAACACGTCTATTATTTTTGCACACATTCGGTTATTGTACCTCATAAGAATTATGAGATATCATAACTTTTAAAATAAACCGACATATTGCAAGCGCCATCAACAAAAGAAGATTTTTACCTGATTTTTATGCTGTCAAATAAATGTTTTCAAAAATATGAATGTTATCGTATGTAACGGACTTTACATAGCGTTAAGGAATACAAATTTGTTAAACATGCAAATTCTCCGTCGTTCTATGTAAATAAAGAGTGCCTTGGACTAATATTTTTGATAATATAAACACAAAATATTTCTACAAATTATAGTGGTACATGATAAAAAAAGCGAAAAAAATCAAACCTTATGTATACGTGAAACAAAAGTACTACTACACCACACTGAATCAGTTTAGTAAATCGAACAAAAAAAAAGTACAAATAAAAATAAAGAGCAAAATAAATACAGTCGGAATTGATACAATATTTTATAATAACATGGGAGAATGAGAGGGTACGGTTAAAATGGTATTATCACAAGGACACGTAAGGACATGTAGCATTACCTTGTGCTAAACCACAAAAACTAAAAACATACATATACATATATGTATATAAATGTATTTACATAAGTACAGAAGTTTTATTAAATTCTTAGTTTTTTAGTTACATAGGTATGTATACACATATGTACATACATACACCATATCACATATTGATGATGTAAATATATTTTTATGTACATTCCTACATACATTTGAACATTTTAAAATAACAACTGATAGTCTAAATTTAATTTTAAAGGAAATCCAGGTTTATGGTATATCTTTTATAAAAAGGGGCAATACTCCTTTTGTTAATAATTGCATAAAAATAATTAAAAACATATCATTAAAAACAGATCGATTATGAATGCCCAATAGATTAACACCACTTATTGGGTTATATTAGGTAGTAATATCATAACACTGTATTGATCCTAAACTATATTACATTTTCTAAAAAAATTTCTTGATTCGTACGTATAATAGAGAGTTGCAAGAAAGTGTTCATTAATGAACTTATTCATATGTGCATTGACTAAAACCATATTTCGAATAACTATCAGAGCACCAAACAAACTATTGCTTTATTCATACCATGAGTGAACCTTTTTTGTTTCGCTTCGATAACACAAAGAGAAAGCTCATTGAAACGATTTCTATTTCGTAATTCTCGCTCTCATATAATATATATTTTCGAAATACGCAATATTGCCAATTTGGTAAAATCATGTAATCATTGTGCATGTTTTAAGTATCTCTTTTTCCTACATCTGGCAACACTTTAAAAGGATATTGTTTTTGCGTGATCTTTATCGATATTTGTTCAAGACATGTTTTGTTTCACTTTTGTGAATATTAGTATGCTCTTGCATAAGTGAACACACAAATTTTATTATACTTGTCCCTTAACTATCGAGAGTTGATTGTTCTCTTTTCATAGTTATTCATCTGTATTGAATAGAAACGAAATGAATGAAAAATAATGATGAAGCTGTCATGATCATCATTATTCAGTTTCATAAGTAAAACATAGACTTTCGTTGTGCGAACTTCATAAGATCGGTGTTAGTCTGTTATGTCTTAAATGGATTTGGTCATATTTATACAATAGAAAGCAGTGTGTCGAACTTCGAAATTCGTTTTCCGACTATATGGACATTTCATCTGGCATCTCACAAGGCAGTTATCTTGGACCTCTGTTATTCATATTATGTATAAACGATCTTCCTTCAGTTATCACGCATTCTAAAACTTTGATGTACGCAGATGATGTAAAAATTTGTCTTTCATTCAATAATTGTAATGATCAAATATGCAAAATACTACCTCCTAGTAATGGTTGCTATGTGATGAACGGTATTACTCCTGAGTTAGTGAAGTCATTTAACGATCTTTGTGTTCCTTTTGATAGAAAATTGAACTTTAGATCACATATAAATCAAACAATAAATAGGATAACTGAAGTACTAAGATTTATTAAATGCTGGAACAAAGAATTTTGTTATACTTCCACTACAAAACAATTATTTGTAACACTTGTGAGACCAATTCTGGAATATGGTTCTGTCGTATGGGATCCTCGATACCTTATCCATTCTAATTCTATTGAATCTATTCAAAAACAATTGTTATTATTTTGTCTTCGCGGGTTTGGATGGAATCCAAATGTAAATCTGTCATCTTATCAACATCGCCTTGCTTGGCAAATGTTCTTAAGTTAAGTCACTGTTAAGTTAAGCTTAAGTTACTGAATGGAAATCTTAGTTCCCCAAATTTATTAAGTAAAGTAAATTAATATATACCTATTCGTAGAATTTGCAATGAGTTTAATTTGTTATTTCGAATAATTGATTTTAATAAAAATTTAGTAATTGTAAAAATATGTATTATCTTATAAATATTTAAATTCTTTAAATTAATTAAGCATTATTTTAATATGTATTGCATAAATTGTTTGAGTCTGTACAGATTAATAAATAAAATTGAATAACTAAATAAATAAAAAAATGAATAAAATCGGAAGATGACAAAGCATATTGGTTGGCTTACAATTCTCACCATCCGTCTAGCAAAATTAAACATTTTTAAAAGATTAGTACAGCGGTGAAGTGTGTAGTATAGTCGACTTTGATCGACTACAGAAAAAGATTTCTATACAGCATTTATTTGTACAAGTCTTTTATAAATAAAAAGATATTTAAATAAATGTCTTAACGTTTAAATATTCTATATTTAATTCTATCAAAATATACATATCAGAAAAATTTTTCATTATTCAATCTAAAATCATATCCAGGTGTGTTACCGAATCCAAGGCAGAGTTGTTATTTATCAGAATTGGTTTTGCCTTGTTTCGAACATAAACAAAATCAATATTCGAAACAGCTGTTAAGGTTTTGTTTACGTTTGGTTGGCACCGTTTTTTATTTTTTTTGTTTTGCTTTTTTTTTGTTTGCGCGATTAATTCAATGACTGTACGATATTTTCCGTGTAATTTTTTGTTGCCATAACGGTAATAGGCATATGCAGTTCAAAATTATTATTTTAGACCACTTTACTCTTTGTGTGACTATTCTTTGTGTACTCCTTAGCGATAGTCGCTGCTGATGACATTTTTGCAAACCGTGTATTCCTCAGCGACGGTCGCTGCTGATAACAACACTCTTTTGCAAACATTGTCGCTATAATGCCAATACCATTCTTGTAAAAACCGTTATTTAATTGAAATTTTATTTTGTTACGTAAGTATTGATCTAAGTGAAGTGAGTTATTAACAGTGTAATTAAATAATTTTTTACTCAAGTGTTCTAAAGTTATATAACAATTAAGATTAAGATGTCAAAAACATCATCGAAATCGACCCAAATCGTTAAAACGCGTAAATCCAACGAACATTTAAACAAAATTGATTTACTTGGGGAATGTTTCTCACCAAATTACTGGCAGGTCTTGCAAGAAGCCCTTTTTTACAATATCCACTTTGTAAAGCTTTTAGCAAAGCAAAGCGCAATATTGGCAATTGATTCCGAAGAGCATATAATTCGAGAAGAGCATCAGTGTTTTGACAAAATATTAAAATTTTATAAAATGTGGAAAATATATAAAAAACCGTTTCTGAGAAAAATCAAAGGCCTAAAAGCAAGCTGCTGAAACATTTCTTGAAAATCTGGAAAAGTTATTTGATATTGCCACAGTCGATGCGCTAAGCAAAATACGGATTGCAGAGTGTAGACTGTTTCTAGGAATGCAAAGACAAAAAGGACGTCCTGGTAGCATGGCTGGTGTCAGTTTGGCTTTATCGAATCGAGAAAAAAAGCAGAGACCAAAAGATAAAGAAACTGCACTTTGTGCAGAAAAAGAGAAGCAGGTAAGTTTTGTATATGAATGAATTTAAGTTTTAAATACTCAGTTTTCGATTTTCTATAGATGTTTGTCAACTTATGGAGTGGACTGATAACGATAGCCTTATCGAGTTACCGAGGAAGAAAACTTAAGCTCAAACTCGATTAGTAGTAGCACTAGACAATGCCAGAGTCTGATGGAATGGCAGTTCACAATCTTATAGCAACAGCTGAAGCATAAGGACACCGTGTAGAAGGACTTGTCATTAACAGTTGAACTATTGATTGTTTGCACCAAGAAAACCATATAAAAGAATTCAAAGAAATTTCAGCTGGTTTTACGGAGAATGCATGTAAGTTGTTTTTTTTTTATTTTTAACTAAAGGTATTGTTAAAGTCTGTTACAATCCTTTTATCATTTATAGGTTAGTAATTTGGCTCGGTGGTAGTACATATTGATGGAAAGTTCATGAAAGACTTAATCGCATCCACAAAAGTCGAACAGATTGCACATTTGGTGACTTACAACAGCAGATCGAAGTTTCTAGAAGCACAGAAAGTAGAATCTTCAACTGGCAAAAATATTGCGGATGCAGTTTATGAAAGATTAGTTAAATGGAATATTGTGGACGAAGTAAACGTCATCAACACAGGCTCCGCTGTCCTCTTAAAAAAAAAAATGAAACGTAGTCTAATCAATCTACCTTGATGCCACCATGTATGTATATGAAATAATATTGCGTAGCGTTTTCGAAACAAAGTTATATTCTACATCTGGTCCAGAAGTTTTAATATATGAAAGATTTGCCAAATTATGGCCAAGTTTTAACAAAGAATTAATTAGAAGTGGCAATGAAGATGCAACAGTTTTATTACAAATAAGTCCAGCTAAAAAATTAAAAATTGTATAAAGTTTTGTTATGAACAACTGACTAAATCTCAAAATCGAGAAGACTATAAAGAATTACTTCAGTTGGTCTTAATTCTTCTTGGTGCACATCATTATAATTTTCGAACGCCTGGTTGAACTTGCCATGCACGATGAATGTTAAAGGCAATATATTCTTCAAAAATATTTCTATTCCGTGACCAATTCTCACTTACGAAAAGTGAATAAAATAAATGACGCAATATTTGCGTGTATCTAGTTAGACGTTACATCAAAGTCTAGACGTCTTGGACTTTTATTCAAAATGCTATAAAGTATTTGGAAACTAACCCAGAAATCTTACAAAAATTATCAGTTATGGTAATTTCTGAGGAAACAGTATATCTAGCCTCTTTCGATTCAAATAGAAGTTTTGAAGAAAAACGTAAAATGTTTGGAAAACTTAAATTAAAAAGGCAGAAACTATACAAATTTAACACTTTCAAAAATACACTTTAATTGATTTTGTTTCAGAAAAAATTATGTATTTCTTTCATCGGTTTAGTTTATCCCTATTTAAGAAACATCATCATATCAATTTGAAGAAGGTCGGACATTCTGTAAGGACTTAATTTTTGTTAATGATACTGCTGAGAGAGGCGTTAAATTTATTCAAGACTTTAACAGAATTTTACTAATGATGAAGAGGAAAAGCAATTGTTGCTTCAGGTTGTTGAGGCTTATCGACAGATATATCCTTCTTATAAAATTTCTGATCTACTATTAAATCAATAATTTTAAGAAATAAAGATCAAATCAATAAAAAAATTTAATTTAAAAAAAATATTCATTTTAATTTATTAATTTGTACAGAGGTATATTAAAGTCATTTCCGAGTTCACTAAATCTTATCGGATTTGCTTTAAATTTTACTCATTTACTTTCTTTAATATAAAGAAAGAAAAATCTACCCGACGAACTGAGATCGAACCACTTAAATTTGGCCATACAAAAAAGAACTCCTTAAATACATACATATGTATTAATATTTTTAATTAAATCCAAAAAAATATCTTGAATTCATCTGTAATTCTAGTGCATACCACTGATTTCACCAACTTAGTCGTACACCATATTTTCTATTTGCTATTCATCACAGCGCCTCCAGTATTTATTCTGGATACAACTAATGAAGTTACTCACTCAGTAAATATGTTTGTTTTAGTATCATATGTATTTATTATTGTTTTCATTTCATTCACATTCAAAAGATATTATTTTTATGACTTGATTTACGCACAGAGATTACAAACACTAAATAGGGGCAAGTATATGGAATATAAATGTTTCATAAGCCCAAATGCTAGACATGCGACTTTATAAATAAATGTTTATTTTCTAGGAAAAGACTAAGTTCATTTTAGTGATTGTTAAAATAAAATAATTGTTATACATCTGAGCAGGCTTAAAAGTTTCTGCATAATGTCACATTAGACAAAATAATATTCAAAAAGGCTTAAAAACCGATGTTTGTCATTCATTCTAAATCAATCAAATCAGTTTGATTATGTCGAAATCTAGTTGAAGTCTAGTGTAATTAGTTATGTAACTCTGTTTTTTTTTTTTTTGTTTTTTCATAACATGGCAATGATATGCTGTCTTCCTGATGTACTCTTCGTAAAAATTCATTGCTTTAAACAAAATGTGTTGGACTCTTCGTGTGAACACCGCTATGGCTATTGGAAACATTTGCGTGATCATTCAATTATTTTCAAAGACAGGATAACGCAGTACTCCACAATTCTTAGGCAATTCAATTATTTTTAAATTTGCTGCAATAAAATATTTGATTATGAGACTGCTTAAAAAAAATTGGTAATATTAGTTTGTACGCTATACATATATCTATAGGTTTATATTTGAACCAGCGGTTATTTCGAATCTGGCAATACCTATGTCATTCTATTCTGTCACAAAATTCAGTATAGGTATTATCTCCACTGAAAGAAATGAATCGATTTACGCTTGAGCAACGTTGGTATTTATTGGAAATTTATCATCATTTAAAATCATATTTTCGGGTGAGGCTCATTTTCATCTTGTTTGGTATGTAAATAAGCAAAATTGTCGTATTTGAGGCTTAGAAAACCCAAACGTGTTCTTACAGAAACCAATGTACCCATTACGAGTGACTATTTGATGCAGTTTGTGGAGCTGAGGCATCATTTGCCCATATTTCACATTTCGCAACCATTACGGTCAAAAGAGACTCCTATCGCACCATGATAAGCGATTTTTTTTGTGCCCACTCTTCATGGTTTTGATGTAAACGATGTTTGGTTTCAATGAGATGGTGCAACCTGCCACAATCGACTTATTGCATTAAACGTTTAATAAGCCAAGAAGCTGCGATTTGACAACGTTGGACTATTTTCTGTGTGGCGCCGTTAAAGACAAGTGTTATACTGACAAACCAAAAATAATTGAGCATTTGAAGGCCACCATTCGTGATGTCATTTTCAAGATACAACCACATACACTAGAAAAACTTCTCGAAAGTTGGTCCGATCAAATGGGGTACTATGGAACAATTGTACTTCAGAACAAAAGAATAAATTTGGCAAAATTTCAAACTGGTTTTGTTTTACTACATTTCTCAATTTAAACTTTTATATTACCCACCCTATATATTTCGTTCGAAAAAAAATAGAGTCTTTTAATTATAATAAGATTAAAAATTATTTAATACATTAGTTTTATATCTACATTATGTTATTCTCTAAAGAGGTTTCGATTTGTTAACAACAAAATATTCTGGAATAAAACCATCTGATTTAAAAAAAAAAACGTTATAAGTGTTATACGCTATATTTATTTCTCTTAGTGTATGTATGTATGTATAGCGCTGTTAAACCATGTTTTCTGTAGTCTGAGACAATGTTATATTCAGGAAGGTGAGGATTAGTGGACAAATAAAAACAATGATATTTATTTACTTATTTGACTTACAAGTACATATGTATGTATGTACTAGTACATAAATACATATGTATTCCGTATATTTATAAGAAAAAATAAACATTGTAAATATGTACTTACAAATCATACGTCATCAGCAAGCTGTTATACACTCTAACTTGACCCAGATTTTATAATACAAATAAAAACATGTTGACATACACATACACTCAAAACGTTTGGAAAGCAGAACGTAAAAATGGAGAAACAAAAATGATATCATGTTAATATACGAGAATAAAATAACAAACAAACACTCTCACACTCTACAGAAGAGTAAAAAGAAAAAAATACAAAACAAAATTCAACAAACACTAAATACATACATACATACGTACATACATACATAAACAAACACACACATATACAATTCTCAGGATGCTTTATTCAAAAAATAAAAAAAATTCTTGTCACTTTACTAAGTAAAGTTTACTTATATTTTTACAAAATTTTTGGGTTTTACAAAAACTTTTTAGTTGTATTTTACATTTTTTTTGTCTGTAAGCGTAATACAAGAACATGTTTAAAAATTTCATTTTGGCTAATGTTTTCAAAAATATCCACACCTATATACATATGCATACATCTATAGATGCAAATGCTGAATGTACTCATCCATACGTTTGAATATACAGTAGGGTGTCAAAGTGAGTGCATGATTAGAAGTTAAAGTTAAAATATTTAAATGTTTTACAAGCTAATGTGAGGAATTTCGTAGACATAAATCCTTACACGAAAGAAGCAAGGCTTTTGTTGAAGATTGTGGACCTATGGCATTGAATATATGCAATAAGAATGGAACCAGAGAAGATTAATAAATATATGTATGTAAGTATGTAAGTTCCTCTCTATTTCGTCGAAAAGTACAAAACTTAGTAAATACGAAGTCTTTTATAAAACAGACTTTCTCATATTCAACTATTTGAATTCGATGCTTTATGTTAATGTCAATTACAGTTCTAAACCTGCACCCACTTTTGCACCCTACTGTATATATGTTTTTGTGTAATACACTATAACAAATTTTGTATATTAAAATACAACAGCAAATGTTAAAATGAAAAAAAAATGTAATGAGCCAAACGCCACTAAATAAATATCTGACTTTTTGAACTCGACTGGTCGTTGGGAATGTTACGAATTGACTCTTACAAATTAAAACATATACTTTTTTGCTTTTGTTTAAAAAATTTAATATGTCTATCGAAAGAAATAACAAAAATTTATTGGATTCACCAGCGAACTTTATAAGTACGTTCCAGTAATTTTGTTTTTATTTATATATAATCAGCTTTGGCTTATTTATTCAATTCAACAAGACATTTTTTTTAAGTTGTAGATTTCGAATTTTGGCTGTCATTTTTAGCTTACAAATGATCTTCATCTAGATTTTGCATCTTGGTAAAGTATTACGAAAATCTTTTTTAGGCAAATTTTGTTCCAATATGACTTACATAACTAATTTTTGAATTAATTATTGTTTTTTTTTTAATAAATCGAATTTTTATTTTTATTTATTTCATTTTTTAATTTAAGCCGATCTTAACCAATACAGCCCATATTTCAAAAACCTATTTTAAAATTCATTATTTCGTCTTAGGTTTGTGTAAAAATGTATATGAGTGCCTTAAATTTGGTGTAGTTGGTTACCGAACTATAAATAGGTTTTTTTTGTAGAAGTTATATGATAAATGAATGAAGAACATACGATCCAGTCTTAAGTAATAAAAGCATGAAATGTTTTAATTTCATCAAAGCATTATAAACATTTATTTCGGTTATACGTTGTATAACATGTAGTCAATACAAAAAAATTGATTGTTCATTTAAATTAAATGCCCAACTAAATTTAAAGCTCAAATTCAATTAAACTTCAAATTCAAAACGTTGGCTGCGATTCAACTTATTAGTTTTAATTCCTCCAAAATATCTTCATAATGTAGAAAAAGGAAAGGTAGATTTCAAGTTATGAAATATGTACATACTGAGTTAACATTGTTTAGACAAAAAACAATTATTTTCAAAATAAAATCTACTGACAAAATGTGAATAAAACACTAAATTTTTAAAAGCTTATGCCAATACAAATAATTCTATAGAGGATTTCTTTATTTCAAAATTATTAAAAAAAAAGTAAAGATCTATTTTATTTCACTAGTAATTATGAATGACCTAAAAGTTTCGTCTGCCATTAAATATCTACAAATGTTTTAATTTCCAAATAAAATGTATGTATGCGCAAATAAAAATTTATAAAATTTTATTAAATTTACATAAATTTACATATTAAATATATATATTTATGTTATTATATATATATATATATATATATATATATATATATATATATATATATATATATATATATATATAAACTTTTAAATTGCCCACCCTATATATATAAAAATTTGTAAAATTTTATTAAATAAATAGTTATTAAATATAAATATATATTATATTTATATATATATATATATATATATATATATATATATATATATATATATATATATATTTAATAACTATTTATTTAATAAAATTTTACAAATTTTTATATAAATATAAATATATATTATAAATATATATATAATATATATTTATATTTAATAACTATTTATTAAATTAATTAATTAATTTAATTTTTAGTTATTTATCTACGTACTATACATTTAAACATATTGTTACTTGTTAACCTTCTTAAAGCGTTTGAGTTCATTTATATTGAGCCAAAATAAACTAAAACACCACTTGTCGTTGTTTTACAGTTTGTCTCTGTTTTACTAATTCCATTGTAACTTTAATACACTATGTCTTAATACAGCAAATTCACTTTTACAACTCTTTACTTATTGACAGCCAAATGATAACTGAACCCACCAACCGTAAGTCGCCACCTTTTATAGCATATCATTATCAACTTTGAATGTTTTTGTAGTTGCTACAAATTTCGATTTATGTACGGTAAATTCAAATGTAAAACCAAAATACCCCAAAAAGAATCGGGCTGACAACTCCGTTACGCATGCAGGCGGCAGTACTCTCTAAAATTAGTAAAGGTAATTATGGCAACGATGGTAAGCCCCGACACAAACCAATAAAGTCCATGGCTAAAAATCCCACAATAAATCCCTGAGATGGTGGATTTTTCTCTTCAGGGTTTTCATTTTCGTAACAATATGTGTGTATGTGAAAACATTTAATTTTTATAAATATTAACATTTTATTTCTAAAGTTTTCAAGGCAAATTCGTGATAATATTTTTCAGAGCATATGTTTAAACTTTAACAAACTTTTTAGGGAAGTTACGCTTATCGCAAAATGGGGACCACTCTAATGTGCACATGTATTTAATTTTTAAAATTTGATTTAAAGAATAATTTTTAATAACATTTTTATACCTTGAATATATTATCTTTTCTTTATGTGTATTTTTTGTATAAAATTTAAGTTGAATTATATTAAGCATTGCATGTTGGAGCAGCCCAAACAAATTTGTGTAATAAAGTCCAGTTTTAAAAATGAGAATTGAGGAAAGATTTATATGCAGTTTTATTAGCCTATACTTTTCTTAGTCGGACTGAATTTTAATTTTTGAATTATTTCGTGTTTGACAAAAGACGAGTCCTCAAAGTTCAAACTTTAAACTAAAAAATTTTTTTTAATTTTTCACGTCCTGGAAAAGGATTGGCAAACGTATTTTATTTAGCCTATTTAGTTTCCGGCGATAGTAATTTCATTCTGACTAGAACTGCCCGCCAAAACTTGAAGTATAAAAAAAACTTTTGGCGGGCAGTTCTAGACCTCCTTTATTATAATTTATTTGTCGCTCTGTTTTAAACGATTAAATAACTCTGTGCAGCAAAAACAAAACCCTTGGAATACTTATTTCTAACAGAAAAAGCTATGGAGTACAACAAGATATTTTTTTTTTAATTTTTGAAATATGTACAAAATATTAATCACCGGATAAAAACTCGGTGTTTCGTACCTTCATGAACTTGTTTGAACGTTATTCAATTTTAAATTTCCCCGTGGATTTCTAAAGAGGAGAAACAGACCTTTTTATTGATAAGGGGTGTTTTTGATAAGGGTATAGAACTTTAAGTTGCAATAAAACAACGATGAACTATTCGATTGACATGAGTTTTATTTATCCGATTTATAATCTTATGGCATTACATTTTAAGTATGATTTCTGGCATATGACCGCCACGGCTGGCGCGGATGTAGTCCAATCTGGATGTCCAATTTTCGGTGACTTTTTCCATTTTCCAAAGAAAACAATTTTTATAGTGATATGTTAACCTTATGTAACACCAAACTAAAAAAATTTATCCTAAAAAATAATATAAAATTTTAAAGCTTTTTGTAGCTTTTTTTTGAACGCGATTTAGCTTTCTTTCATTTTAAAATCCGGTCACACTGATGGTAATACCATTGTTATAAAGGCAAATGAGGTAGAAATTTTCCTGATTTGTTCTCAGGTCTTTCTACAACATTAAATGCTTAGAATCATTATTTTGGTATTTAAACTTATTCGTTTAAAAATTAAGATTTTGGTCTTTGCATAATTACAGCAAAGAGGGGAAACAAATTAAAAAGAATACTTTATTTCAACATGCTTCTAAAAAAATGTTAAGTGCTGATGAAAAAGAGCAGACTTTACTTTTAAACGACCTAAGATCTCATACAGAGATCCTAAATTGTCTGACAAACACCGACAAATACGGTATAGCAAAACACACTAAGAGCTTATGTTACGCAGCGAAAGTAAATTCGCTTGGGAGATCTCAGGTATATCAAAAAGTTGCCGTGAAGTGTTCCAAATTAAATGTTGCTCCTCATTTACTATTTCGGCACAAAAGAAAGGTGCGAATCCACAAGACTTAAGGCATTTTCTTTTCTGATAAAAAATGTTGCACCTCATTTGCTCTCTGTCGTAAAACATTATCAAAAATTAAGAAATATTAAAAATTTTGTAGGCAACATTATCAAAGATTAACGCAGCACCCTGTCTTTGTACTACATTTTACAAAAAAGCTAACACAAAAAAAGAAAGGCAACAAAGTTCAACATATACATATATATATATATATATATATATATATATATATATATATATATATATATATATATATATAGATTTATAGAATGGGTAATTTAAAGGTTTAAATTTGAAGCAGCGATTATTTCGAATCTGGCAATATTTATGTCATTCTATTCTGTCTGAAAATTCAGTATAGCTATTATCTCCACTGAAATAAATGAATCGATTTACTCTTGAGCATTGTTGGAATTTATTGGAAATTTTTCATCACTTAACTTCATCTTTTCGGATGAAGCTCATTTCCATCCTGGTGGTAATAAGCAAAATTACCGTATTTGGAGCTCAGAAAACCCAAACATGGGCTTACAGAAGCCAATGCACCCATTACGAGTCACTGCTTAGTGCGACTTGTGGAGTGGAGGCATCATTGGCCTATATTTCATATTTTGCAACCATTACGGTCAATGAAGACACCTGTCGCACCATGATATCCAATTTTTTTCTGCCCACTCTTCATGGTTTTAGGATGGTGCAGCTTGCCACACATCTCATGCCACAGTCGCTTTATTGCGTCAAACGCTTGATGGCCGTTTAATTAGACGTAATAGTTATTTAAGTTGGCAACCAAGAAGCTGCGATTTGACACCGTTAGATTATTTTCTGCGGGGCACTTTTTAAAAACAAGTATTATGCTGACAAACCTCAGACAATTGAACACTTGAAGGTCAACATTCGTGATGCCATTGCCGAGATACGATATATATATATATATATATATATATATATATATATATATATATATATATATATAAATATAATATATATTTATATTTAATAACTATTTATTTAATAAAATTTTACAAATTTTTATATAAATATAAATATATATTATATATATTATATATATATATATATATATATATATATATATATATATATATATATATATATATATATATATATATATATATATATATATATATATATATATATATATATATATAATATATATTTATATTTAATAACTATTTATTTAGTAAAATTTTACAAATTTTTATACATATAGGGTGGGCAATTTAAAAGTTTAAGTTTAAGAACGCAATAAAACAAAAAGGGTTCGAAATTTTGCCAAATTTAATTTTTTCTATGAAGTGCAATTGTTCCGGTTAGAAATGAAATATTATTTCATTCACATGGCTGCCACAGCTGGCCTCACAGTACCCCATTCGATCGGACCAATTTTCGAGAACTTGGAGTCGTATCTCGGCAATGGCATCACGAATGTTGACCTTCAAGTGTTCAATTGTCTGAGGTTTGTCAGCATAATACTTGTTTTTAAAAAGTGCCCCGCAGAAAATAATCTAACGGTGTCAAATCGCAGCTTCTTGGTTGCCAACTTAAATAACTATTACGTCTAATTAAACGGCCATCAAGCGTTTGACGCAATAAAGCGACTGTGGCATGAGATGTGTGGCAAGCTGCACCATCCTAAAACCATGAAGAGTGGGCAGAAAAAAATTGGATATCATGGTGCGACAGGTGTCTTCATTGACCGTAATGGTTGCAAAATATGAAATATAGGCCAATGATGCCTCCACTCCACAAGTCGCACTAAGCAGTGACTCGTAATGGGTGCATTGGCTTCTGTAAGCCCATGTTTGGGTTTTCTGAGCTCCAAATACGGTAATTTTGCTTATTACCACCAGGATGGAAATGAGCTTCATCCGAAAAGATGAAGTTAAGTGATGAAAAATTTCCAATAAATTCCAACAATGCTCAAGAGTAAATCGATTCATTTATTTCAGTGGAGATAATAGCTATACTGAATTTTCAGACAGAATAGAATGACATAAATATTGCCAGATTCGAAATAATCGCTGCTTCAAATTTAAACCTTTAAATTACCCATTCTATAAATCTATATATATATATATATATATATATATATATATATATATATATATATATATATATATATATATATATGTATATGTTGAACTTTGTTGCCTTTCTTTTTTTGTGTTAGCTTTTTTGTAAAATGTAGTACAAAGACAGGGTGCTGCGTTAATCTTTGATAATGTTGCCTACAAAATTTTTAATATTTCTTAATTTTTGATAATGTTTTACGACAGAGAGCAAATGAGGTGCAACATTTTTTATCAGAAAAGAAAATGCCTTAAGTCTTGTGGATTCGCACCTTTCTTTTGTGCCGAAATAGTAAATGAGGAGCAACATTTAATTTGGAACACTTCACGGCAACTTTTTGATATACCTGAGATCTCCCAAGCGAATTTACTTTCGCTGCGTAACATAAGCTCTTAGTGTGTTTTGCTATACCGTATTTGTCGGTGTTTCTCAGACAATTTAGGATCTCTGTATGAGATCTTAGGTCGTTTAAAAGTAAAGTCTGCTCTTTTTCATCAGCACTTAACATTTTTTTAGAAGCATGTTGAAATAAAGTATTCTTTTTAATTTGTTTCCCCTCTTTGCTGTAATTATGCAAAGACCAAAATCTTAATTTTTAAACGAATAAGTTTAAATACCAAAATAATGATTCTAAGCATTTAATGTTGTAGAAAGACCTGAGAACAAATCAGGAAAATTTCTACCTCATTTGCCTTTATAACAATGGTATTACCATCAGTGTGACCGGATTTTAAAATGAAAGAAAGCTAAATCGCGTTCAAAAAAAAGCTACAAAAAGCTTTAAAATTTTATATTATTTTTTAGGATAAATTTTTTTAGTTTGGTGTTACATAAGGTTAACATATCACTATAAAAATTGTTTTCTTTGGAAAATGGAAAAAGTCACCGAAAATTGGACATCCAGATTGGACTACATCCGCGCCAGCCGTGGCGGTCATATGCCAGAAATCATACTTAAAATGTAATGCCATAAGATTATAAATCGGATAAATAAAACTCATGTCAATCGAATAGTTCATCGTTGTTTTATTGCAACTTAAAGTTCTATACCCTTATCAAAAACACCCCTTATCAATAAAAAGGTCTGTTTCTCCTCTTTAGAAATCCACGGGGAAATTTAAAATTGAATAACGTTCAAACAAGTTCATGAAGGTACGAAACACCGAGTTTTTATCCGGTGATTAATATTTTGTACATATTTCAAAAATTAAAAAAAAATATCTTGTTGTACTCCATAGCTTTTTCTGTTAGAAATAAGTATTCCAAGGGTTTTGTTTTTGCTGCACAGAGTTATTTAATCGTTTAAAACAGAGCGACAAATAAATTATAATAAAGGAGGTCTAGAACTGCCCGCCAAAAGTTTTTTTTATACTTCAAGTTTTGGCGGGCAGTTCTAGTCAGAATGAAATTACTATCGCCGGAAACTAAATAGGCTAAATAAAATACGTTTGCCAATCCTTTTCCAGGACGTGAAAAATTAAAAAAAATTTTTTAGTTTAAAGTTTGAACTTTGAGGACTCGTCTTTTGTCAAACACGAAATAATTCAAAAATTAAAATTCAGTCCGACTAAGAAAAGTATAGGCTAATAAAACTGCATATAAATCTTTCCTCAATTCTCATTTTTAAAACTGGACTTTATTACACAAATTTGTTTGGGCTGCTCCAACATGCAATGCTTAATATAATTCAACTTAAATTTTATACAAAAAATACACATAAAGAAAAGATAATATATTCAAGGTATAAAAATGTTATTAAAAATTATTCTTTAAATCAAATTTTAAAAATTAAATACATGTGCACATTAGAGTGGTCCCCATTTTGCGATAAGCGTAACTTCCCTAAAAAGTTTGTTAAAGTTTAAACATATGCTCTGAAAAATATTATCACGAATTTGCCTTGAAAACTTTAGAAATAAAATGTTAATATTTATAAAAATTAAATGTTTTCACATACACACATATTGTTACGAAAATGAAAACCCTGAAGAGAAAAATCCACCATCTCAGGGATTTATTGTGGGATTTTTAGCCATGGACTTTATTGGTTTGTGTCGGGGCTTACCATCGTTGCCATAATTACCTTTACTAATTTTAGAGAGTACTGCCGCCTGCATGCGTAACGGAGTTGTCAGCCCGATTCTTTTTGGGGTATTTTGGTTTTACATTTGAATTTACCGTACATAAATCGAAATTTGTAGCAACTACAAAAACATTCAAAGTTGATAATGATATGCTATAAAAGGTGGCGACTTACGGTTGGTGGGTTCAGTTATCATTTGGCTGTCAATAAGAAAAGAGTTGTAAAAGTGAATTTGCTGTATTAAGACATAGTGTATTAAAGTTACAATGGAATTAGTAAAACAGAGACAAACTGTAAAACAACGACAAGTGGTGTTTTAGTTTATTTTGGCTCAATATAAACGAACTCAAACGCTTTAAGAAGGTTAACAAGTAACAATATGTTTAAATGTATAGTACGTAGATAAATAACTAAAATTTAAAAGACAGAGAAATTTTATTTTTCTTACCTTGTATACTATTTTTTTTTTCCAAAAAAGAGGTCAAATTGAGAGACGATGCGCCATGTCTTCCCTTTTTCCGATGACTATAATATTTTGCATAACTTGTTTTTACACAAAACTACACATTTTAGGGGAGCTTTGCTGTCTCTATCTTTAAAAAAATTTTTCCATGCAACTAAAGACCACCCTAATGCACATTTTTGAAATATTAAAAAAAATCAGTTTTAATTTAAAGTTTTTTAAATTTTATATTGAAATTATTGTTATAGAAATAAATTGTTGATAAGAATATTTACTCAAAACAAATAATATTTAATATTTGTTAAAAGAGTATTAAAATGTGTACGTACATACATATGTACTTATGCTTGCGAACTTTTACAAGAATGAAAGTATATGAAAAACTTTATTACATACGTTTAAAGTTCGAACAAAAAGAAAAGAAATAACTTTCGTGACATTTATTTGCAGTAATTGCAGCATTGTTACTCGTAACTTTTAATTTCTATTTGCATAACCCCATGTGATCTTTTATGCAATATTTTTTGTTTTTTTTTTCAGTTACTTTTTCCATTTTATCTTTCGAGACGGTAAAGGCATCATTCATACTCCACACATCTCTGATTAATTGTACGTTCTTTGAATAATTTATATTAAAGCACATGCAATAGAATTCCTTGCAAACTTTTCAGTTAAAAATACTCCTGGAAAAGTTCCTTTAGAAAATTCACATGATGTTTGTAATTCGTTACTGCTCTATAAAGTCATGCACAGAATGAAATTTCAACTAATATTGTTGCTTGTTTTGCATATAGTATGTGTATGTACTCAATGTGTACTGGTATCGTTTTCATACTAAAATTTGATTATTCTTTGTTTTTAACCAGCTTCCAATTACTTACTTTCATCTTGTGTTTTGTATTAAAGGAATTTTTGTTTTGCAGCAAAGACAAATACATATGTACATACCTATATACATACATAAGTCTTAATTCGAATTTTATGCTGCTTTATTTAAGAAATTTACTTTTTCAAATGATTTTCAAAATAAATATGTATGTATGTTTGGCCTAATAAAATGAGATTTATTTAGCTTCTATTTTATGTGAGTATAACCGTTTTATTTTACATTTATGCTGCAATCAAAAAAATTATATATGTATTGGAGTATGTTTTAAATGTTTAATTTCATACTAAAAGTGCAGTAATTTACATACATATATATATTCATTTAAATCGTATGTTTATAAATATTTTCCTTTTTTATCTAGTTTTTATATTTATACTATTCAATTTTTATTTAGAAGGAAGAAGGGCTAACATAACGAAACATAATAATGTAGATTGTGGGAGTGCATGGTCACGTATTAAATAAAACACGAGTGTTGTATATGCAAATGATTGAGCGAATGAATTTGCATTATCAAACCATGTCTATTTCAACAGTGTCGCTTAAAATATGGCATATTTAATTTTTTTAGTCTAAAATATTATTAAAATTTAATGAATCATATATATAACTGGTCATTCAATAAGTCCGTAGGATAAGTAAGAAAAAAACAAAACTCGATTTTATTATTCAACATATGTAGTTACCTTCAAGGGTGATACAAAAAGCATAGCGATTTTCCAACTTTTCGATACCACCTTTGTAGTAGGATTTATCTTTGTCGTTAAAACAGGCCTCAGTTTCAGCGATTACTTCATCATTCGCCCTGATCTGAATATAGGAAAAAGTCGCTGAGGGAGAATACGGTGAGTGGATAAGCAATTCGAAGCCCAATTCGTTCAATTTGGCCATCGTTTTCATCGATTTGTGGCACGATATGTGCGCTTACTCGGCACCCACTTTGAACAGAGTTTTCGCATACCCAAATATTCGTGTAAAATGGTAAAAACTTTTAAAATATTATTACGTTTTTACCATTTTAAAAACATTTGTTTATGACTTCGTAGATTGCAGTTAAAATAAAATAAAATGTGTGTTTGGTTTTTAATTAAAATCCTTTATTGAACACAGTTTTGTGCACCACTGCTTGTAACCTTTTTACAGGCTATAACAATTTTTATTCTTAATTACTCTTTCTGTTTAAAACTTTGTAAACAACAACAATTACTCGACAGATCTTTCTACTTAAACATCTTCCAACCCGATCGTAGGTACATCTTAGGTTCGATCACAACCTCTTCAACCAGAGTTTAACCACACTAAACTCTCTTACACTGAGTTCAAACCAATAACACGTTCGCTGAGTTTACACCAAAAACTGATTGTTGTTCGCATCGATGCATCTGCCTTTTTCAGCACTTAGTATTTGTTGTTGCTTGTTTATTATCTGTTACTTGTTTTCTTTGCTATTAGTTTTTGTTGTTGCTGTGTTATTGTTATTGACTTTATCTCTGCTAATGTTTGTTGTTGTCGATTCTGGTTATTTATAAACAGCAAGTATAGTTGTTCTTGCAGCTTTTGTTTATTTATTTTAACGATGTAACAAACGACAGATGTTCCCAAAATTGCCTCTCGTACCAATATATAAGTATAGCGCAGAGAAATTAAAAATTTGTGATTGGTTTCATAGCCAAAGTGAAATAGAAAGTGTATTCATTATATTACTGACAATAAAAATTAAACTATGATTGATTTAAATACAAAGTAGTATAACAAGTATATAATACGAGAAGTATACAATAATAATTGTTCTATTTCAACAAAAACACTACCTTCTGATATCTTTACATTGTCAGCTAGCTCGTGCACCAATGCGCTCTGCATCATATGCGCTGGTATGCCACATTTAAATTTAGCAAACCACTTCTCTATCATTTGACTCGATGGAGCAGAATTCGGATAATGTTTATCAAGCCATTGTTTGTTTTTCACTGTATTTTTTTCATCAAACAATAATGCCTTATCAAAACCCTAAATTCACTTTTTCCACTTTTTCTTTCAACATCAAAAGTTGCTTCACAAAAAATGCTATAACTCACGAATCAATGGTCAGATTGCTTTCAAATTTATCCACGTATCGTTTGAAGATTAGTACCTAAATTCAAATCATATGGTCAAAATTCTAGTAACGTCTTCTATGTGTATGTCATCATACGGACTTCAGGAGTGACCTGATATATTTATATACATATGTAAATAAGAAAAAAATAATAATTTGCTTTTAAATAAAACAACATCCCAGCTAAAACATTTATATGTATGTGGATCATATAATCTATATCCGAAAATTTTATATGTATATATGGAACATAAATATTTATGTATTGAATATATTTTACATATATACATAGGTCTGTTACATTGTATATGCTCTATATATTTATGTAAATGTATAAATCATTTTAAATTAACATACAATTTCATGTTATTTGGACATGTTTTCATGTGATTTTAATATGACCATCATATTAATTTTAAATGATTTAATACGATTTTTTGTTTTGTTTTTAATTAAACATAAATTTCGTATTGATCCAACATGAAAATAATGTTAATTTAACTTTTCACCCACTTGTTGACTCAATAAGGATCTAACATTATTTCCACATGATTGTCACTCTGACTTAACTAGAACTACTATATTAATTTGTTATGATATCTAGTAGTTAAAACGAAAAAATGTTATTATTCTAAAATGATATCGAATCAATATGAGACGATAATGGAAAAATTCAACATTACCCTGAAAACATACGGAGGAATATTCTAGCTGATTTGCCCTTAAAACAATGGTTATACACCTACCTTTTAAGACTCGTATTCCCTTAAAGTTTTCACTTAAATATTGAGACACTTGACGTACGTTTGTTTAGTTTTTTTTTCTTTTATAACTAAACTCTATATGACGTCTTTTTCATATGAAAACATATATAAAAAACCCTAACTTTATTCATAAAATATAAATTCCAAGAAATTCCAATAATTTCTTATTTTTGAAAACACTTTTTTTACAGCAAAGAAATCAGAAATCAGGGTCTATTTTAAAAGTTATAACGTCTCGAAGTCTTTAAGAGGTACAGTAACGAGGTCTGCAGAAAAAAAATAAACATTTTAAGAATTTGTTGTTGGAATTCTGAAATGAAAATAAGAATTTAAAATTTTTTCTAATTTGAAAAGATTTTTTTTACAAACTGTGTGTACATATTAGTTTAAGTTTTTTGTTTGTTTAAGAAACGATATCTTTTTATTTATTTAAAAGAGCAGCAGTACTGAATGGTATAATTCATTTGGTATAAAACTTGTTCTTCTTAAAAGTTACACTGAAGAAAAATTTTTAAGTTTGTCCTTGTGTTTTAGCTGTTAATGAAGGCTTACGATGAATTCAAGCCTTACTACAG
This sequence comes from Wohlfahrtia magnifica, assembly GCA_023159175.1. Lineage (NCBI taxonomy): Eukaryota > Metazoa > Arthropoda > Insecta > Diptera > Sarcophagidae > Wohlfahrtia > Wohlfahrtia magnifica. The sequence continues at coordinate 3,357,189 of JAKWBJ010000193.1, forward strand.
CAATTGCAAGAACAACAATAATGCAACCGCAACAGGCACATTGCCTGAGTTCACTTGGTCGCTTTGTGTAATTGTTGTTGTTGATTCTTTCATACTATAGCTGTTGGTTTTGATAGAAATTTTTTGTTGCGTTTTTCTTTTCTTTCCATCTATCCCTTCGTTTATAAATTTAAGAAAAACAAAAAAAAAAATGTTACACATTTTGGTATGTTCGTGGCAATTGCGGCGATGTTGATAATGGCAGACGAAATTTTTTTCTGTTAATAAAATGCAGAAATCTTTTATACTAAATAGTACTCGTTTCTCTGTTGAATGTTTTTTGTAATTTTGAAAGCAAAAAAATGATTTTTTTCCTTTTATTTTTTTTGTTCTTAACCGGGGTTTTTTCATCTTAATTTGACTGACGTTCACACATTTGCACAAATGCATCCTTCATTTTATGCACGCGAGAAACTGTGTATGTGTATATAGACTATGAATAAAGGCAAATTTCGATTGTATTTTCCGTATGACTTTTGTGTCAAAGAGAATTTTAAGGAAGTTGTTTTCATTAGCTTTTTCTTCTCATTTTCAATAGGTTTATGTGAATGTGTTAGTTTTTGTTCTAATAACACATTGCTTAGTACACACGTTTAGATCAAAATACATACATATGTAAATGTATATGTATATACGTACATCTGTACATAAACAATGTACAACCTGCTAGTTGTTTTATTTTTAAATAAATATTCAAATGCATGTAAATGCATGTATGAATAATACACTTTGCGAATAAATTTTTATACCCTACGCCAACATACATTGTTGTGGTTACGTAGGCAAATTGCCTTTTTGTAGCACAAGGACGAACACTATTGTCTTAGTTTAGAATCGGTCTATGATTTCAACGCATAAAATTTGGCTAAAATAATTATTTCACATACATTTTTAAAAAGTCCATCGAATTCAGTGAAAATCGATAATTTAATTCATTTTTAGAATAGTTAGTTGAGAGTTAGGATAGTTAGTTGAGAGTTGCCGTTTTGTTAATAATTGTTGTTTATTTCTAGCGGTCACAGAAATAATTTTTTTAAGTTTTTTTGATTTCCTATTCACTTTATTTTATCGTTTAATATTCGTGGTACTAATATTTCTAGAAATTTTTGTTAACATGTCAAAAAAAGTTCTTCAATATTTTAGTAGAAAGCCGAACTTAATCTAATAAAAAATTATTAGATTTATCAGATCAGGTTTTTACTAACGCGTTTTTCGAAAATCCAATTTTGATTATGCTTTTAAGTAATGGTTAATAGCTGCATATCTGTAGAGGTATTTGATCACACAAACCTAATTAGTAATTAGTTGAAAATTATATATTCAAACTCGTTTATTTACAGAGATTAGTGTGTCATTTTCTCTTTGTACTGAAATAAATATTGAATGGGGTATAGTTATTTTATAAAACATATGGTTTAAAAAGTGTGGTTTTTTAAATAACAATAATCAGTAATTTCTGGCGCTCGTGTAAGAATTTAGTTGTATTAAGTTGAAATTGTTTCCGAATTAATTATCTGGTTGCTCTAACCTCTAAGCGTAATTTGGAAAATATTCGAATTGAGTCAGATTTAATAAAAGTTCTATAATTTAATCTATCTATGAAAGCAAGAAAGTATAAGCCTGAAATTATATCCGATGATCTAAAACTTTAATCCTTTTAGGGTGTCTATAGTTGCCACTAGCTTTCATATAAGGTACTCATCATACATTGTGGTAAACGGCATCTTATTTGTTTATAGATACATACATAGTCCTTAACATGCATACATACATATGTATGTAAATTTATAACAGTTTTTTTTATTGCGAAACCACTTTATTTGTCTTCATGTCAGCCAGCCATTTAGCTCAATTGTGATTTTTGACTTGTTGTGACATTTAACATGCGATCAATAGTTTAAAGTTGAAATATGTACATATAAATTGTGAATTAAAAAAAAAAAAATATTCAACAACCACACATGTCATTATATCTTTTCACATCATTACCATCATATTCCTTCATGAAAAGTCTTAAACATTTTTCGGCTAATAGTGCCGAAAATGTATAAAAATATTTATACTGAAAAAGTTTGTAAGATAAATATTTCATAGGATTCTTAATAAATGCTGTCTTAAAAAGTTAAGTAGGAATTTGGTTTTTTACAAAAGTTTTATCTTTAAAGATGCGAACAAAATAATAACTAAAAACAAACTAAAAACGGTGAACACAGAATGGGAAACACTATATGTATTGTATATTAATTTTAAGTGTGAATTATTATTTTCAGTGGCTTTATTGAGGTTGGACACCTCTGTCTTTTGTCATTGCTAAAAATAAATAAACAAAAGGCACAAAAACAACTACGTGCTTACTTACAAAGTAAAATAAACGGCAACAAGAAAACGGACAGAAAAGAAAACAAATCACAAACAACGAGAAACAACAACAAAAACTGAAAGAAGTAGATGTTTACATTCGTATGGCTTCATAAAAACTAAAAAGAAAATAAAGGAAAGAAATGGAATCTACCTGAACAGCGTTGCCAATTTAGCGCCTTTCGCGCTATATTTTGCTCGATCCAATTACCGAAAAGTCGAATTTTTTCCCTATAGCGCTCTTTTTTAAAAACGCGCTAGGTTAGCGCTTTTCTATTTGCATCTTTTTGTAAGAAATAGTAAATTACTAAATTCAATATACTCATTAATTCATATTAACCATGGACTTTAAATCCTTCATCCTGTGAAAATTACGTAATTCTAGATATCATTAGTGCAAAAATTAATAAAAATTAATAAAAATAGTGTTTTTAAACGTATCTCATCTAAGGTCGTATTTCTTAAAACATGTGTTTTTTTTAAGTAAAATAGAAATAATAAAATATATTAAAGAAGAAAAATAAAAATTTTATATTTTAATTACAATACTAAACTTGCAAGCTGTTGATATTAAATCCCTTTAAGATTAAAATATATTCTTAAATATTAGTAGCCCTAAACCCACTTGAAATCTATGTACATATATGCTAATTTATGTTCAACTCCAATCGAAAACATATTCAGTTTTAGGTGTGTGAGTCATTGCGAGGTATTGTGAAGCTACTCGTTTTTAAAATCTAAGGCTATTGGTGTTGATGTAGTAAATACTATGTTTCTTGAAGTAATTTTGCAGAGTCTACTACCTTTATCACGCAATCTGTTTTTCTGATGGATGGAAGCTGACGAAAATTATTCCCATTCCGAAACCAAGTAATGATTAAAGGCCCAGTGCGATTCTTCTCTTTCTTTCAAAAGTTATGGATAATATTATAAGTAGAGAAATTAATGAATAGCTGAAACAATCGAACCTTTTATGTGATAGACAATTAGGTTTTGTTACAGCGCTTACGGATGTGATTGAAAATCTGAGGGCTGATCTCGATATATGGGATCATAGCCAGGCTTTTGACTGACTGGACGACTACAAACAGTTGTATTGAATGGCAACTATTCAAAAGCCCGAAGTATGAACAGGGGTACTACAGGGTTCAAATCTCGGGCATCTATTATTTTGTCTGTACATCAGTGACTTGACCTGATGCGACAAAATTTACGCTGGCAAATATACCCTGACAATGTGTAAAATCATAAAAGTTGCATAGCGAATGAATCCTATCTCTGCGTGAACAATATAGACATCGATCTGGCTAATATTAACAAGTGGGTTGCGAACAATGGACTGTTCATCATTCCGTCCAAATCTAAGTGCATTTTTATTAACAATAGGAATATAACCCTGGATACTGACATTATAATGGAAATAGATAATAATATTATTGAATTTTTTAGTTACTGCAAAAACGTAGGAGTTATTTTCATTGTCTTATCATATGTATATTGGTCGGATAGATGGAATGCTAAGAAACCTTTGAGCCATTAAACACTCAACATCTTTTGAAATACTACCTTGATCAAAAAGATTTCGGAATAATCCCCGTGTAGCGATCCAATTGTTCCGATTTGAGCTTTTTTTGTTATGTTTGTACACCAGTTGTTAATATTCTCGCTAAATTTAAGCGTTATAGCTTGATATTTGCAAAAGCTACGCAGCCAAGAGTACATCTATCTTTACGTGTATTGGAGATTTTTTAAAAAATAAAAAAGATTTTTAGGGGATCATAGGCACGTAACAATATCTTTTCATCTAAAGCCAAGGATCTAACCTGGCTCTATGTCATTCTAAGGAAAGCAACTTGTTTCTAAATCTGTCTTCTCTAGTAATGATGATTGCCTGTGTGTTCCGCTAAGTAGTAATTTGGATTCCTCAGAGAGTGCCCAATCTAGTTTCTTCTCACACAATATTTTGCAGATAAATATATTTTCAAAATGCTCTGTATACAGTGCTGGAAATCGCATGAATTCTAGCCGCATTCCATGACCCGCAATCATATAAAAATAGACTTCATACACGAGTTAAAAATATTAATTTTCGTTTTTAGAGAGATAAATGTAGAATGCTCTATAGCATTCAGTCGGTCAAAAGATTGGCTGCCTAGGTTCAATCTATTTTGAATATCAGCAGTGGAATTTCCGGCGGCATAGTGAGGATACTGCCGAGTTAGCAAAAAATCTAGGTATCACCCAAATTTCTATTTCCAATTCGAGAGATCATTGTGTTATTAGCATTGATTCGAATAATTTTGCTTTTGGAGATATATAGAATCCAGCTTTAATTACATCTGGCAATATCTGTGAGCTTGGAGGTAGATGTCGTCTGCGTAATATAAGTTTTCTAACTTTGTGTTATACCAAGTTGTACACAATCGGGGACAATGATAAACAGTAGTAGAGAAAAAGCACAACCATTACATCTGATAGGTATTTTCTTAATATTATACCTGAACACAAAAATGAAGGAAAAGGTTTTACGTAGCTAATTTGTTCTAAATTAATTTTAATTTTATAAATCGTTCAAAGTAATTATTAAAAAAATCTTTGTAGAAATAGATCTTTTTCAATTTTATTATATTTTTGTTTATACTTTTAACGGTTTTTTACGACGCGTTTTGATTACAAATACTTACATAAGCTATAATTTAGTGCTTTCTATCGTCTTTTGAGCAGGAGGCCTGCGCATTTTGATCATAAAAAGTTGGCAACACTGTACCTGAAATATCGAAAGGTTCGAGAGCTTTCGAAGTATTGTTTACTCAGTCATATGAAAAGCACATCGATGCGAACAGCAATCAGTTTATGTTTTGTAAACTCTAAACTTATTGGTGTAAACTCACAAGTAGAGTTTGTCGGCTTGAACTCAAGTTGTAACGACCAGTTTAGTTGAAGCCAACTCAGTAAAGAGAGTTAAGTGTGGATAACCTCTGGTTGCAAAGATTGCGATCAAACCTAAATTGTAATAAGAGTTAAGTTAGAAGATCTTTAGGTAGACAGATCTATCGAGTTATTAGTGTTGTTTCCAAATTTGTAAGCAGACCGAGTAATTAAGAATAGAAACTTTTATTGCCTGTGAAAAGGTTACGAGCAGTGGAACACAAAACTGTATAATAAAGAATTATTTGTTAAAAACCAGACACAAGATTTATTAACTGCAATCTACAAACTCATAAATAAACGTTTTTAAAAGGTAGTAACGTAAAGTAAGTAAAGTAAGCCCAGCGTCGTATATACGCCACTTTCACTTTAACGTTTACATCGTTTAACTTTTTTTAACATTTCAAACTGATAATAAAATTTTGTTTTAAAATTCATTCGATGTGTTGCATGTTTTTTTTAATTAAATATTTTTAAATATTAACTGTTATATTCATAAAAATATAATCAACATTTCCAAACAATATTTAACAAAATTCAATAAAATGATATTCATAAATGAATTTTAGCTTTTAATTCCTATTTTAAAGCAATTTTAAATAAATGAATTTTAAAATTGGTTCAAGCCTATTTTTAATTTCAAATTTTATTGATTTTGAATATTATTTGAATAATGGAGACGCTATATTTAAAATAAAGGGTCCGCAAAATAATTTTATTTATTTTATTTTTTTGAAAATGCTATAAAAAAACTACTGAATATTTTCTCAAATTTATTTTTTTATTTGAAAGTACAATCCTTCCGGTTATTAATGGAAAATAATTTCATTCAAAGGGCTGCCTCGGCAGGCCATGCAGTAGCTTACTTGATCGGTCCAATTTTTAAGCACATAATCGATTGTGTGCAGCTGTATTTTAATAATGGCTTCACGAATATTGACCTTTAAACCGTCAATTGTCTCTGGCTTGTTGGCGTAACACTTATCTTTGACGGCACCCCACAAATAATAGTCCAACGGTGTTAAATCGCAGCTCCGAGGCGGCCAAACGACATCAGCTCTGCGGCTGATAATGCGATCTTCAAAAACAGGGCGCAAAACATTGAGTGTAGCTTCGGCTGTGTGGCACGTAGCGCCGTCCTGTTGAAACCAAATATTCCTAATATCCTCCTCTTCAATTTTTGCGAACAAAAATTCGTTCAACATGGCCCGATAACGATTGCCATTGACTGTAACGGCCACTCCTTGCTCATTTTCGAAGAAAAGTGGCCCAATTATGCCCCTGGACCAAAATCCGCACCAAACAGTGATTCGTCTTGGGTGTATCAGCTTTTCAATGTATGCGTGCGGGTTTTCTGTGCCCCAAATGCGACAATTTTGGTTGTTTACATACCCACCAAGATCAAATTGAGCTTCATCTGAAAAGATGATTTTTTTTTGGCAAAATCGGCAAAATAGGCAATCGTTGGATCGCAGGCCCACTTAGCGAAGCGTATACACAACTATATTCGTTCAGTGGAAGGATAAAACTAATTATCTGTCAAATCAGACATGATCTAAGTGTTACCATTCACGAAATAAGCACTATTTGAAAAAAAAAACGTTGGATGGCGGACCTTTTATTTATTTTTATTTTAATATCTGTTAAAGATGAGGTAAAGTAATCAAAACATTTAAGAGTAATTAGAAACTTGGAAGCGACCTAGGGAAATATTATACAAAAATAGGAAGGGAATTCAAATTTTATTTCTTTAGTTAGGTAGTTTGTTTACGGTAACCAACATTAGATGTAGTGGCGAGATAGAGGGCAGTATCCACTAATTTCGCATTAAAAATAAAAATGAAATAATGAATTTAGAGGCCGATTGCTTACTCAGGCTTTAAACTAACGCCATATTATTTATTCTATTATAACAATATCAAGAAGGGAAATAAATGAAATCTAACATATTAATTTTGCAACACGAAACCACGTAAAGCGACGCTTGGAGCTCGGAAGCGATGTTTGACAGATGTTGAATGAATTATTGATGTGTAACCAATCAAAACCAATGAAAAATTCGGTTTATTATTTTTAATAAAATTATCCTGTAGGTTATGTCTTACCTCAGATCCCTTTTAATTCTTAATAGTTAGATATGTCTTCATACATACATCTTTTACTTCATAAATAAAACATTTTTCTCAATTACGACAAAAAGGAATTTCTATGAATACTGCCGTAAAAGTATTAAATTAAGTATTAAAAGTATTTTTCTTAAGTAGCAATATAAATTTTTGTAATTTTTAATTACATAAATTTTCTCAAATATTCTTAACAACGGATTTGCAATTTTTTTTGTAATTTCCTCAAGTAATTTGATGCCATTTATAAGTGGTCATGTTAAATTTGGGAAAATAATATAATACTTTTATTCTGCATCAATAGCAAAAGACGTAAATTACATTTTATAAATTCAATATTGTTACGGCTATCTTGGCCCCTCCCGATTCGATTTCAATGATCACTCAAAAATATGAATATTTTGTAAGTGATATTTTTCTAATTATAAAATTAAAACAATTTTTACACAAAAAAAAAAAACATCAAAAATTCGTTTCAATTAAAATTTTGCAAAAAATTTTCTAGGGTATGCATTACGTAGACGTCTTAGACTGCGCAAAATATCAACATATTTAACAAAGTGTCTTTTTCGTAATTGTAAAGTACTTCCTTGACATTCTATTGGTGAAGTGACACAGACCTCAACAAGCAGATGGTCCATCGAATAGACAGCCTGTGAATGAAATAAACAAGCAACCATTCAAGCATTTTAAATATTATCGTCATATTTTATACGAAGGAATCTGAAAACAGTCAGTATTAAATAAGATATGAATGGAAGTGAAGTGATGTTCTTTTAGTTTGCTATTCTTCTTTACCATCTTTACCATTTTAGATTCATGTGCTCAAGAAATATGGCGTCTACATTACATACATTTTACATCATATGCTCACACATACATACATACATATATTGTTGTGCATGTTCATTAGTAGTCATTAGTTATAATGAGTACAACATAAGAATTTATCTCATTTTCCGAAAATAATATCAAGTACGAAAGGAATTGTATGGCATAGTTTCATGCTATTTCAGTTTTGTAAATCTCATGCCGTATAGTTCCATTCGAAACTATTTGAAAACAAATATACACCTGAGTGAATATTCATTCATTTGTACAGGAAGGTATGAAAATATATGTAAGATATATAGAATTAAATGATGAATTATACAGAAATTGCGGTGGAAAAGCATCAAAACTAAATGGATTTAATTGGTTGTAATTTATAGGAGAGGAGTGTATTCGAGCATAGCGTTGCTTTTAATCATATGTTTAATTTCTATTTTATACTAATAAATTATCATAAAAATATATATTTTTTTATTATAACTTTAGTGATAAAGCGCTCTTTTTAAAAGACGCATTTGTCAGACGAGAAATTTAATTTCAGACATTTAAAGGCGATAAATATGTAAAATTCTTATTTATTTAAAAAATTATGAAATTATTATATATACAGAGTGTCCGTCGGAAAGGTATACTACTTTATTTTGCCGCCATTTTGGTAAACATTAGTTTTAACAGTACACATTTGGCAGTCGTGAAGTAGAGACGTAACATATTTTTTATGGAAAAATATTCAGTAAGACAACGTGTTTCATCGTTAAAACATTTGATCAAAATCAACCCCGATTTTCATGAAAAAATCATAATGAGCGACGAGGCACATTTTCATTTGAACGATTATGTGAATAAACAGAATAGTCGGTTCTGGGTAATGGAAAACCCTCAAATTATTCATCAGTCACCATTAAAAGTGACAGTCTGGTATGCAATTTCATCAGGAGGAATCATTGGACCTTACTTCTTTGAAACTGAAAACGGCGTAACGGTAACTGTCAATATGGAGCGATACCGTGATATGATTGAACACTCTTTAACACTACAACTGCATGCTTTGGGCTTAACTAACATGTGGTTTCAACAAGGCAGTGTCGCATCGCATACAGCCAGGATAACAATGGAATTACTGCGCGACCTCTTTCCACAACAAATTATTTCAAGGAATGGTGTTGTTGGTTGGCCTCCACGGTCGCCTAATTTGACTGCTCCGGACTTCTTTTTGTGGGGATATTTAAAAAGCAAGGTTTATACAAACAAACCAGAAACGCTGGAGCAACTCAAGCAAAATATTCGTGATGAAATTAATGAAATACCGAGTGAAATGTGTGAGAATGTAATGAAAAATATGCTCAAAAAGGCTCGCACTTGTGAGGTTAACGGAGGCGGGCATTTATCTGATATTGTATTACATACATAATTGCCGACATTAAATAAAACATTTATCAATATAAAATCCATTCTCTTTCATATAATCAAAAATTATAAGCAAACAAAGTACTATGTATACCTTCCCGGCGGATACCTCGTAAAACATAGTAATATACCACATTTGTCATTATACATAGTCGGCCTTAATTAAATTCGAGCTCACATAAGATGGTGCATGGCTGTTTTGGAGTATGAACATTAACAATGTACTTAGGGCATTCGAAAGGATGTGTTGAAAAATAATCGCATATACAGACGCTGTGTCAGTAACGGCAAAGGCTAAAGTTCCAGGAGTGTTTAATGAAGTCTTGTGGTTCGCATTTCACCTTGTACATGCCTTAGATAGTGCCAGTGATGTGGTTTGGATGTAATAGCGGTTTACACTGGACTGGTACTATTCACGAGGAGGAGAAAGATTCCTTGATTTGTTACTTTCCCTTCCACTATCACACAGCTCCCAATATCTTGAATAACTTAGCTGAATATTACGCGATTTGAATATCGAAGAGAAACAGACCTTTTAAATGCTATATACGTCGTTTAATTAGCGTTTTAAAATCTAGGGTTAAGCATGCAAACTTTTCCCCAATTTTTTTCCATATTTTTCAAGTTTAGATGCGTTTTGCGCACTATTGCACTGCACTGTAATATTGATTGATTAATTAGGCAATCATATTAAGCTACGAATATAATGAGATTACGGTTTAGAAATCCGTTGGAAATTGACGGAGGTATTAAGCTTTTTCGTAATGCAACTCATGAAATAATCATAAAATATTCATCAAACTGGTGTTTTTTTTTTATTATTTTGAAACTATGGGCCATAAATAAAATAAATTATACTTTAAGTGAACAAAAGTCGACTTTTAGAAAAAGTCGACTCTAACTTGTTCATAGAGAACTTAAAGTATACTTTTGGCGTTAGAGTCGACTCTATAAATATTAAACCAGTTAACCTGTTTTTAAATAATTAAAAAATAAAATTTAAATGAAAAATTTGTGAAAAATGTTTCGATTAGCAGAAAACTTTCTACATTTGATTATTGTGAAAGTGATTTCGATGGTAGAAAGCCAAAAAGGGTTTAAACCTTTTGTTTGTGTTAAATGATGATGATTTCTGCTTGTTACGTTCATACCTAACGTATAGCTTCACGTGTTGTTTTCCACGAATTTTTTTCTTTTCTATTATAGAAAGAAATATAATTAGCACTACTCTCCACACATCAACAGGAATGAATATTATCCCAGCTTCTATAGAATAGATTTTGATGTTATCGTTTGCAATTATACAACCGTTAGCAATGTCATAAGATGGTAATATAACCAACACTTGAGTCTATGGAATTTAGCTATGATATTTGACTTTTAGCACTCAGTCATAGTTACATATTTGCTTAGCCTTATTCTTTGAAGAGTCAACTTGTACAGACACAACTAAGGCTGACCATTAAAAAATATGTAAGATAATTCGCTGCAATACCCTTAGCAACACCAAATTCAGGATACGTAATATCAAGTTAAAAAAGTTTGGTAATTTCTTATACCTTGGCAGCATTCTAACAAGGACCGGTAGCTGTAGCGCCGATATAATATTTTGGATGCCCAAAGCCCGTCAATCTTTCTGTATTTTATGACCTGAGTGGACAGATTGCTTTCTTGAATTAGGCTAAGATAAACATACTTAACTGATGCATAAGATCAGTCCTCTTCTATGGATGTAACATAATAATAAATATAATACAACGCAATGTTATTTTGAGACTTACAGTTTATTCACAACTTAATATAATTCCTTAATTAATTCATATTTAGTACGGTTCTTATATAAAATAGTGTGCAGTGTTGCCGTTTTGGGTATTTTTAACCAAAATTGGTTATTTTTTTTCTTTGATGTGTAGATGTGTACTTTTTTTCCATTTTGGTTATTTTTTCTCGAAGTAAAAAAATGAGGAAATTTTTTCTTTTAACATTTATTACGCAATCGAAACAAATGGTAGTCAGACGGGCAAGGTCTAGATTAAAAATAGTTTCATCTGATCTTGGAACATTTGATATATTTTTCATCGCCAGTAACGATAGGATGCCGCTACAACTTTTTATGACTTTCCAGCAAAATTTGGAACATGAAATTTCACCTTTCAGCATCTCTCGGCATTAATTATGCAATTCCATTGCTTTTTAGTAAATCCCGCTGCTTCCAAATGTTTTGCTTGAGTAGATTTTTGAGTTTGGAAGTAATCCTCATAGAGTAGTGCCTTCAATTCATCATTTCCAAACATTTTCGCCTGACCTGGGCGGTCTTCCTTTTTCGTGTCAAAATCATCACTTCTGAACTGCATAAATAATCTCTCGTAATTTGAGATCGGAGAACATATTCAGGATAAGCTTTGGTAAGCAATCAAAGCAAAAAAAACTTCGTTGTTTATACTATTTCGTTCAGTGGATGAGAGAATAAATGTCAAACATATATCAGTTTAGCGCTATTGTTTCGTTCGGATATTTAGCGATTAATTAAGATATCTGTTAGTAAAATTATTCACAAATAAAAACCAAATGTCATCATATGAGGGAAGGATATTTCGAGTGTGTAAAGTCTGTTAACACATAGTTAAACTGTTCAGCACAAATAGGAGAATAAGCCTCATCAATTACTGTACCAAGTTTTTTTGACCAATCCATATTCAGTCAATACTGCTATAAAATCTATACGTATATAAAATGATATTTTAATGTTTTTGGCTTAGAATTTGGATTTAAAATTTTGGTTATTTTTTGGTTACTTTTTTATTAAAATTTGGTTACAAAAAATTCGAAGTTGTGGCAACACTGATAGTGCGCAAAGGCGAATCTAAACTTGAAAGATGTGAGCAAAATTGGATGAAAAGTGTCTTTGCGTGAGAAATACACCCAGATTCTTTAAAGCTATTTAAACGATACATATATCATTTAAATGGTCTTTTCAAATCAGAAGTTTATAAGTGGATTTTATTATTAATTCCCATAACATTGCATGAAGGAACACGGGGACTTCTCGCAGTCAATGAGCTGCACTCAATTCTAGTTTTAGTCTCATTGAATGGGACCTACAGTTTAACGCCGGCTCCGAACGCCAAATGTATTAGAGAAGTTTCAGTAGTAGTAATACTAATAACCAGTTACTAGCTAATGTTATAAGATTATATCGCTGTTGAAATAACTTTCTCGTTTTTCAGATGGTCTGGACTGGTATTGAAACGAGGACCTTCTGGTTGGTATACCGGTGTCCTTGTTCTGCTTGGCAGCGTCTATCAGAAAAATAGTATCACTTGCCAGGTATTTTTTTTTGTCGCACCGTGTAATAATTTTTATTTTTATTACGTTTAATTTCGGGACTTTTTACTGGCTTCTAAAAGAATTTAATAAATATTAATATTTTAATTTAATTTTATTTTATTTGTTTTTTGCTTTGTATTTTTTAAGTGAATATTTTTTGATAATTTGTTCTTTTAATATAGGAAAAGATATAAAGGAAGCCATCATACATATGTATGATATAATTAAAATAATGTGTTTACTATAGTTTTCATTTAATGTACATTTATACGTTTTTCTTTTATTTTATTTGCATTAAAAAATATAAATTGCTGGTGTCTAAACTTAGTCGTATAGTAAAAATAGATAATTGTGAGTGAGAATTGTTAAAAGAGTTTATTTATGAGATCATAAAGCGTGTTAAAAAGAATAAGAAAAGGATAAAATATAAATATAAATGTACAACAAAACAGTTTTTTATGCAAATTTTAATGAACATAAGAAAAAAGAAAAAAACAAATTATGCTAAAAAAAACTTGTACTCTTATTTAGAAAAGTTTCAAGTCTTAGTTTCTGGAAAATATGTGTGTTTCTTTGATGGCACATTTTTAAGATTTATGTCAGTTTATAGAGTCAGTTTTATGTCAGTTTTTAGAGTTTGTTTTGATAATCTTGTTGTTTGGTGTTTGCAAATTTTATTTAGGGTAGAAATAGTTCTTCCTTTTCAAAAATCTAATTAAGATAATTCAATCTATATAACAATAGTTTCTCTACTATAATAAAATTTTTTAATGAGACAACTTTTCAAACTACATACATATATTGAATACATATATATATTGTATATGTATATATATATATATATATATATATATATATATATATATATATATACATACATATATTGAATTTATAATTCGTAGTTTTTTATCTATTAATCCCAATTTTTAATTTTATTTTAATTGCACACTTACAAAGTTTTCACTCTTACATGAATATCAGAATGTAATACTTCTATCTTTCTTTAGTTAGAACTTAGTTGTTTAAGATTTTTGAAATTTTAATAGAAAAATATCTTTCTGTTAAACCATTAAGGTCTAGACTATGATTTCTTTGAGTTAGAATGATGAAACTTTTAGGAATTCAGAGTTATGCATTTTAAAAGAAATCGAATTGAAAGAGGCGGAGATAGATCATGTTGCGTAAACGCAACGCTGGGCGTTTAAGATATAGAACTTACAATATTGTTACGTTTTTAACTTTTTAAAAACGTGTATTTATGGGTTCGTAAATTGTAGTTAAAATAAATTATATCTTGTGTTTAATTTTTAAATAAAATCCTTTATTTACACTGTTTTGTGCACCACTGCTTGTAACCTCTTTACCAGCAATAACAATTTTTATTCTTAATTACTCATTCCGTTTACAACTTTGTAAACAACAACAATTACTTGACAGATCTTTCTACTTAAAGATCTTCCAGCTCGATCGTAGTTATAACTTAGGTTCGATCACAACCTCTTCAACTAGAGTTTAACTTCGCTAAAATCTCTTAACACTGAGTTCAAACCAATAAAACGTTCGCTGAGTTTACATAAACCGCACTCGTTGAGTTTACTACACATGAACTGATTGTTGTTCGTATCGATGTGCTTTTTATATGGCTGAGCTAACAAGACATCGAAAGCTCTCGAACCTTTCGATATTTCAGTTAGATTCCATTTCATTCTTTTATTTTCTATTTAGTCATGCGAATGTTAACATTTACTTCTTCCAGCTCTTAGCATTTGTTGTTGGTTGTTACTAGAAAAACAAAATAGACAGACGTCTATAACTTTTTTATGGCTTATGGTTACTGCAACAATTTATTTTCCAATGTAACCAGTACAAGACAATAATTTTTTAATTTATATACAGTAGTGGAACAAATAATAGGGACACAGTTTGACAGTTTCTTAAATTTTTATTTATTAAACTCAAATAAAGTACGATTTTGCCACAATTAAATTAATCTTCGTTTCGTCAGACCATAGCATGTTGCTCTAATTATTACGGTGCAGGTGTTGCTTGTGTTTGCTGAGAAATGATATATTTCGAGGACTCTTACCCATAAGTCTAGCTTCCAAAAGTTTTTTTTCTTATTGTGAGACTTGAAACAGGAGCAGTAACTTAACTTTTGAGGCTTTTTGATGACTTGAAGGGATTAATCTTTGAATTGAAAATTAAAAGTTTATCAAACCGAGAATTGTTCCACGCTTTCTTCCCATAATATCTGCAGTTTTCTTTCACTAGATAGCGTTTTTGGAGCACTTCATGGTCTCAACAATTTTCACTATATATAAGGATTTCACTTCCATCAAAAAACATCAATACATCAAATTTTATGACATGTTGGAAAAAACTAAAGTATCCCTATTATTTGTTCCAACACTGTATGTACAAGTGTGTACACGTGAATTGCAAATCTGGTATTAGACAATCTTTTTCAAGTTATTGTTTCCCCGGTGTTTTTTGTTATCGTTCATACCAATTTTATCAACATATTTTTTTTTACTAATGTTATGCCAAAAAATGAACAAATCAGATCATTGAATTAAAAACACTTTATTTTAAAAGCTTATTTGACCTTTCAAGTATTTACTGTTTTAATTTGTTTCAGCGTTTCTCTGCAGAAAGTTTAGCAAATCACCACAAGCTTTAATTTTTGAAATTTATTAGAAAAAAAAAATCATTGCCTTGCTCGACGATCTTAAAGAGTAAAATATTGCTTTTTTGTCAACAAGCAAAATTGTCAAAAAATATAGTGAGAACAATTTCAGTCAACTGCTCGTAAATAGGACACTATTTCACAAAAATTTACTATTTAGTGTAAATTATTATTCAACGAAATCATTGGTATTTGACGGTACCATACAAAGTAAATATTTATTTATTTTTATCATCAAAATGATAACAGTAAGAGTTTCTAAATATGATTTGAATGCATAGAAACTCAAATATCAATGATTTTTTTTCTCAGTCACTTCTCAGGAAGTGTATTGGCTTTCCACAAAGCAATCATTACTTTGTTTCAGTTTCAGTACCCAAATTGATTTTCAAGCTAAGTGGGTGATTAATCTACTGTAGCCGCCTTCATATGATTGTGTATAGTGGTGAATATCCTTGCTAACTGGCATTATAATTTTTTCCAAGTAGAAGGCGTTTTCTCCTGATCCCCTGATGTATGATGTTTGTCGTCATAGCCAGAGGTAAGCTGGAAGGTCAGGGTGATTCTTTAGATGAAATTGTCTGCAGGGAGGTTGAAGTATCTTAAATTTTATTCATCATGTCCACTGATTTCATTCGAACCTGGGACATTTGTATTGTATGTCTGCATTCTAACCACTACACCACTAAATCAATGGATGTAATCATATTATTAAAACCATACGAACTGATATAACAACAACAACAATGCCAGGTAATTGAACGATCACAATGCCAGGTAATTGAATGATTATACCAATATAAAATAGAAATATGGGAATTAATAATGCAATATGATGTCGGCCAAATGTCCACCTCTAGCACGTCGGCACATTTTGCAACAAAGCTTTGCTTATCTCGTCAATGCAGCGCCGAATTTCATCTTTCAGAGTGTCAGTTGTTTGTGGCTTGTTCACGTAAACCCAGTCTTTCAAATGGCCCCAGAGAAAATGATCCAGCGGATTTAAGTCACAAGAACGGGGCAGCCAATCGACATCACCATATCAAGAAATTATTTGACCGGGCAATTTCTCATGCAATAGCCGAATTGTTTGGCTAGCTATTGGCTTGTGGCGCCGTTCTGCTGAAACCAAAGGTCACTAATGTCAACATTAGCCAATTGTGGCCACAAAAAATTGGTTATCATGGTTTTTAAGGCAGAGAACTCATGGTGACCGCGCTTCCTAACTCATTTTCGAAAAAATACGTACCATACGGTCATTTTCTTTGGATGTAATGATTTTTCGAGGACTGTTTGTGGATTTTGTGAGCCCTATATGCGACATTTTTTTTTTTACATATAGGCGGTTATTGAAAATGGGCGTCATCACTAAAATTGATTTTGTTGAAAAATGCGTTGTTTTCCTTTAGTTTTTTAAATAGCCAATTCACAAATGTTCGTCGCGAACATTGTCGGCTGGCTTTAATACTTGAACGAGTTGAACTTTATAAGCGTGAAAATGAAGATCCTTATGCAAAATGTTGCGCAAAGTTCCTCTGGTTTACAATGCTGTACAGCGGCTATGTTTGCATCACTACGGCTACTACGAACGTATTGTTTTGATCTATTGTCAGCAACAGTACCGTGAGCCTCGAAATTAGCAATTAAATTACCAACAGCGGTCTTAGAAGGAGCCTGGTTACGAGGCTAGCCGCTCCAATTTGACGAAGTAATACAGTAAAATTTTCACCATTTTAATAGTAAATTTTCACAACTAAAATTTTTTGTTCAAGAGTGTACCGTTCCATAGTTAAAATTTCCCAATTTATTATTTTTCATCTGACAGCCAATTTACTTCCAAATCTCAAATTTGCCCACCCTGTATTAGTCAATGAGAAATGTACGAATTTCAGAAATTTAGCCTGAAAACCTAATTATTACTTAAACAATTGAAAGCCTTATTAAAAACAAATATTTTTAGTTATAAAAGACTTATATAAGGTCCATACAAATTTCATAAATATTTCATATAAATAAGGCGATTTATTTGACGAAAATGTGAATTTTGTAATCGTAAAATTAAAATTCGGTGAAAATTTTGTTAAAAAATATTTTGTTAAAGTTTCTACTTTAAAAAATGGGTTTGAGCATATGTTAAATGCACTGTTTAAGTAAAAATTTACATATACAGTGGTGGACATTGTGTTAGCACATTGTATCATCGTGTACGCTGCATTGAAAAGCGTATATTTTTTTCTAGGCATCAAAATTGAGTAAAGTATTTATCTATATGTGTCGTATATGGTGTGCTCAGTATTAACCGTAACTTCTTTTTATTTGCGGTTGTAATTTTTATGTTTAATTTATTTAAAAAAATATATAATGTGCACTGGACAGCAATTTAGCACATTTTACAAATTCACTAAAGCTTTGTTTGAAATCTTAAATTGGTATATTTTGTAAATGTTTACTTTCGAAAGTTGTAATAAATACTTAGAACTGCGCCAAGGTAATTAGAGCTCAAAAGCATAGCGTGAAGCTATTTATAAAGTAAGCTTGAGTGGTATCACCGTGTGTGACATAGCTTTCCTATTAAACTGCTACAAAAAGATGGTGGACAAGATATTAGTTCATATCCATCCATGGGACATATGTATAAGAGTATTACATAGTGCGCTAGACCTAGAAAAACAACCCAAAAAGGACTCCTTTATTAATAGGGCCTCAGTTGTAGGCCGGTTTAAAACCTTAACACAAATTCAAAAGGAGTTTTTAACAAAAGTTAGTATTGACATCTTCTCGTGAACAATAAGAAAGAAAAATTAAAAAAAAATGCTTGGATGCATTTTACAACATAGTAAAGTGTTGCTAAGAGCAAAATAGAAACGACATTTTTAATTGGCCAAACACAATCACCTGATCACAGACCTGTAGTGAACCCATAGAATGATATAGAGCAACACATTATTGTTTTGCAGAAATATATGCTTATACTATTGTATATATTTTCAAACTAAATTATTAAAAATGTTAAAGATTTATTGCTACTATTACACTATGCAACAATGAAAAACAATTTCTAACCTTGGATAACCACTATTTTTTTTTTGATGGGCTATTGTTGCCTAACTTCATCAGCATTTCAGATTCTATGAATAAGTTTTTTTTTAGAATTTTTTTTTTTTTCTATAATGTGAGATTTTTGAAGAGGATCAATATCTCCAAAAATATTGGTTATATAAAAAAATTATATAAGAATGATTTAAAGCTGACATAATTTGGAATTTTCTAAGCTATGGCTTAACGAAATCGAATAAGTCATTTCAAAGTCATCATAAGATGTATAAAGCAGCTTCTTCAAAAATCTCACAGTTTAGAAAAAAAAATTCTAAGAAAAACTTATCCATAGAATCTGAAATGCTGATAATTTTTGAAGTTAGGCGACCATAGCGCATCAAAAAAATATCGGGTCCGCCATCTAACTTTTTTTTTTCAACTAGTGCTTATTTCGTGAATGGTAACACTTAGCTCATCTCTGATTTGACAGATAATTAGTTTTATCCTTTCGCTGAACGGATATGGTTGTTTATATGCTTGAACAACGCTGGGAAATATTGCGACATTAGTTTGATCGATCGACTTACAGAAGATGCCGATTTTCCCAAAAAAATCATCTTTTCAGATGAAGCTCATTTTGATCTTGGCGGGTATGTAAACAAGCAAAATTGTCGCATTTGGGGAACAGAAAACCCGCACGCATACATTGAAAAGCCGATACACCAAAGACGAGTGGTGCTGATATTGGTCCAGAGGCATTATTGGGCCATTTTTCTTCGAAAATGAGCAAGGGGTGGCCGTTACAGTCAATGGCGAACGTTATCGGGCCATGTTGAACGAATTTTTGTTCACAAAAATTGAAGAGGAGGATATTAGCAACATTTGGTTTCAACAGGACGGCGCTACGTGCCACACAACCGAAGCTACGCTCGATGTTTTGTGCTCTGTTTTTGAAGATCGCATTATCAGCCGCAGAGCTGATGTCGTTTGGCCACCTCTGAGCTGCGATTTGACACCGTTGGACTATTATTTATAGAGTGCCGTCAAAGATATGTGTTACGCCAATAAGCCAGAGACAATTGACGCTTTGAAGGACAATATTCCTGTTGCCATTGGTGAAATACAGCTGCACACAATCGCTAGTGTGCTTAAAAATTGGACCGATCGTGTAGGCTACTGCATGGCCAGCCGAGGCAGCCATTTGAATGAAATTATTTTCCATTATTAACCGGAAGGATTGTACTTTCAAATAAAAAAAGAAATTTGAGAAAATATTCAGCAGTTTTTTTATAGCATTTAAAAAAAAAAATTATTTGTCGGACCCTTTATAGTGGTTATCCAAGATATTCTTAATTGTTTCACAATGTTATTTGTTTTTAAGCAATTTCTTAAAAAGTATTGATATAGGCTGAAATGAAATACCTCTGTAAAATAGTGGTTACATTTTTTTGTCAAATAATTGCCAAATATGACCGTGTGTTTGTTAAATGAGGTACTTACGATAATTTTTTTGGCTATTGGAATTTTGATTTAAACTATATGCGAGTAAATGTTAAGCCTTAAATATATTTCCACATAAGATTGGTTTTTTATTAAATAGATAGTATTTGATAAGAAAATCTTCGTTATCTGTTAACTGTTGCATTAAGCGTTTTTTTAATTTTTAAATAATGCTTTAAATTTAAGTATTTTAATATTTTGCATGTATACTAAGTATGTGCCGTGAACAAAGAGTTTGTAAATCTTTAGTTTTTTTCTTTGAAATGCATAAACTATTTTGATTGTGTTGTAATCATTGAAGTTTATAACCAAAAATCTGGTTACTTTTTTTCCATAGAGCTATCGAACCTGAACCTGAACTTTTTTCAAATTTGGAAATACGAAGGTTTTTAAGTTTATCTTAATTTTGTTAGATAATAACGAATCTGCAAATGACTTAAAATTTTGGAAGTCAGTGTGCTTCGTTTCGATGCCGTTATAATTAATTCCTGCATTACGAATAATTGTGAGCCATTCACTAGATACTTAAACTATTATATTACGTAAAAAGATTCAACCGTGCTAAGCACAGAATCTACTGGTATCATAGAAGGGTTCGGAAAAGTTAAAAGGTGAATATGATTATTACAACCTTCTTTATGTTTTGCCCATAGCATACCCCACAGAAATAGTAACATTTTCTTGTGCCTTTTTCGTAAACGCTGAAATTGCGCATAAAAAGCTGAATTTTTTTTTAGTTTTTTGTTAAGCCACTTACATTTTTATTCATACAGTGTTTTATTTGCACCAAATATTTGTATGACAAAAATAACAATGTGACATACGATAAAATGAATTCAGTTATATCTCCCTAAGTATATCGAATATCGATTATGTTTTACTATGTGTGGAGTTAGTGACCTTGAAATGTATTTGCATCAAAAAGTCAATTTCGTAAAAAATATAGCATACGACAATTTCGCGCAAAGGGGTCGATATGAAAAAAGATTAAAAAAATGTGTAATATGAGCGCCACTTACCTAATTAGCGAATTTCTTCTCAAGTTAACACATCCGTATAAATGTTGTATTGTTTGTATCCTTGTCGTCACTATTGCTATAGTCGTTGTTGTAGTGTTATGTACAATTGCTGCAATTGAGTTGTTGCGCCAAAGACCCTCTAAGTAAATTGCTTGTCCAAAGTGCTTCAGGTTTTTGTTTTTTTCTATTTAAATTTGCTTCAGTTACATACACACTGCCATTGGCACTTACATAGTTCCCTCATATACAGTGCCCAACGCCATTTATACAAGTTGGCACGTCTTGCGAGAGCAATTTTGTAAGTAAATATCTACAATTTAGCAGAAGTAGATACAAATTTAACAAACAAATGTTTTGGTTTTTCTTTTTAAATACGAATACAAAATGAATTTTCTGTCTTCAATGAGATTTTTTATAACATATGGGTTTGTGAATATGTGAATGTATATAAAATGATATCTTTGACATTCAATTGCTACTTTACTAAAGCTTAAGCTGCAGGTTTGTTTAATCTCTTGCATAATATTCACATTTTCATCCGTTTTCTATGAATGATAGCAGAAAGCACTAAAGCCAATACTTATTATATTTTCTTTTTGGATAAATCTTAATCAATGGTATTCTAAGGAATAACTTAATCGCTTTTCCAGTGTAAAATTTGAATAAAAATATCTTATATTACTCGATCTTTAAGCTGTGCCATTAGCACTCACGTTCGAAAACAATATGACAACATAAATATGATAAATGATTGTTTGAAGTTGGAGTGCTCATTGAACGTGGAGTGCTTAATTGAAATATTTTTATTTTTTTAATATTTAAAAATATTAAAGTCGGTTTGTAAGTCACTTTAAAGCTACGCTTCTTTAAGCAAAAGAAAAGTTATAATTTTTTATAATATCGGGTAGGCCATCTATCGGTTTAAATTTGATCCAGCGGTTATTTCGAATCTGGCAATCCTTATAATTTTATTATATTCTGTCACAAAATTCAGTATATTATCTCCACTGAACGAAATAAATTGATTTACGCTTGAGCAACGTTGGGATTTATCTGAAATTTATTTCCAAAACAAAGACAATTGATCGGAAATTGAACGAAAATATCGTACAAAATTTTGTCTCAGAGAAAGACCAACAGCGCGCGGTATACGCAAGTTTATTGCTAAAGTTCGTGAAACTGGTTTCATTGTTGATGTGCCCAGACATAAGCGTGCTCGTATAGTGCGAAGCTGTCGTGAGAGTGTGTGTGAAAATTTATTAACATCAACTCGTCATCGTTCTCAAGAATTTAAGATTTCACGCACCAGTTTACGTCGAATTTTGCGAAAAGATCTCGGCATTTGGGGCTTAAAAAACCCAAACGTGCTCTTACAGAAGCCAATGCACCCATTACGTTTAACTGTTTGGTGCGGCCTGTGGGCAGAGGCATCATTGGCTCATGTTTCTTTGAAAAGAGGACGACGCAACAATTTCGGTAAATGGAGACACCTATCGCACCATGATAACCGATTATTTTGTGCTCGCTCTTCATGTTATTGATGTGAACGATGTTTGGTTTCAACAGGATGGTACAATTTGCCACACATCTCATACCACAATCGACTTATAGCGTCAAATGTTTGATGGCCCTTTAATTAGCCGAAATGGTGATGTCATTTGGCCGCCAAGAAACTGCTATTTGACACCGTTGGACTATTTTCCTTGGGGCGCCGTTTACTCGTAAGACAAGTGTTATGCCGACAAACCATAGACTTTGTGAATTTTTTTATGTTGCTCATCGTGTTTTTATGCTGCGTTTTTTTCCAATTTGCAATAAAATGTTAAAAAAAATTAAGTTGGTGTCTTCAGGGTCAAGAATCGTAATAAACAACAATTTTCAAATAGAAACCAGTACAAGATTTTAAAGTTACAACACCAGAACAAACAATTTGGAAAATTCAAACATACAATAACAAAACGAAAAAAATTTGAAGTGAAAAATATCTTTTGTTTTATTTTTTCCGCTTTTTTTTGCAATTTCACTTTCTTACACACACTTCTTATTTTCATTTTCTTTGTAGTTATAATTGAAGACATACTTAAGAGTATAATTATTTGTAGCTGTATTTCTGTATGTATTTGTGTATGTACATATGTAAGTAAAAGTCTAAGGCATTAATTACATTGTTAAGCACTAAAAACTGATGCAAAAACGTTTCGCATTGTATTAAAAAAATAATTAATTATAGTATTTTTCACTTCTTGTTATGAAAGTGTGTATTTTTTTTTTTTTTTTTTTTTTTTTTGGTAATTAAGAACAAAATGAGATTTCTATGATTTGCAATTACGATAATCGAAGAAATTTTCAAAAAATATATTAGATTTGTATTCTTTGTCTGTCAACCAATTATTTGACCAAAGTTAAATTAGATCAATATTTGCATGTAACAACTGCAATTTATATATTTTGTATTAACAGCTATTTTAAACATAGCTAAAAAGAAAAATACAAAATATACTTAGATACGGTTTTCGAAACAGAACTTGACATACTAAAAATTTTTTTGTAATTTCAAAAATTTTGATGAAATTCAACTCAACATAGTACAAAAATAAGAACAATAAATTCAGTCTTTACAAGGTTACATAAAATTCTAATATGTAATTTTATGTGCATTAATAAATTAAATTATATTTTTGTGTTTTTACTCACTGATTCGAATAAATCTTTTGCTCAAGTTTTTGTAAAAAAGATTGAACTCGTCACGATTTTCGTCAAAATTATATCCTATTAATATCTCAGCCTTAATTAGTTCAAAAGATATTTCATATCTTTTCTAATATAACTTGATTAAAATGCTAATAGCATTGCTAAGAGAAATAGCAAATACATGAGAAACTAGTTTTAAAAGTGCTTTAGTGCCACATTTCTTGAAAAACGCAGACTACATTTTATCGGTATATAATGAATCGTTACCAATTTCCTTTAAAATTTCTAAGTTTTTATGTTTATAACTGAGATATTTTTAAACTGAAAATTTATCCTCTGAAATTATACTGCGTTTCTAAATAAGTAATAGCGTTTTCTAAAGACCTATTTGCTTCCAAGAGAAACAGCTTTCTATGGCCATTTGAAAGTTGTTTTAAAATAATTGTAGCTTTGTTTCCGTAAAGGAATCATTTAAACGGTTTTTGAGATAATGTAAAAGCTTAGTCAGAATGTTATAAATGTCTGCAATTGTGTAAGAATCGCTTTCCACTTGTAATACCGCTGAATGAAATTCCTGTATTGCATCCTGTAGAAAATTTGAATATACCTGAGACACACCGTTTAAAATGAATTCCCAAATTTGTTTTTAACTATTTATATAACATTTTCAAAACAAAACCATAATTTCAGCTTGACAAATTATATCTGAACTTATAACTTTACAACTCTTAAAATTTCTTGGCAATCAAGTTCATTCAATACCATCTGGCATTTCTACCTAGTGTGCGACAACTGCTGGACTAAGAAATTAGCTCAGAAGGTAATATAAATAACACTTGTGAGACCAGTTCTGAAATATAGTATAGTTCTGTCGTATGGAATCGTCAATATCTTATCTAATGCCATTTTATCAATATCACCTGGCACTAATAAAATTACCTACATTAAAAAGCCGTAGACTAATGTTAAATGTATCGTTCCTTCTTAAGTTACTGAATGGAGATCTTAGTTTACAATATTTGTTAAGTAAATTTGAATATTCTATTTCGATGTTCAAGAAACAATGAGTTTTTAAATGTTAAATATTATACTTGTAATCTTGCAAACTCTGATCCATTACGTAGAATTTGCATTGTCCTAAATTTCACTAAAAATGTATGGCCAATTTTTTAATCCATTTTTATGTTAGCGCCGAATAAATGACCTTAGTCACCATTACGTTGGTCATTTATTCCAAATTACTTGATTTTTTTACAGGTTTTTGTAAAGATTTTATTTTTTATATTATTACGCAAAAAAAAAAAAAAATTTCTTCAATTTGTTCTTGTCAACGTTCAACGTGAAATGATTTCACTTGTTATTCATGATTGTGGTAAAAAATTTAAAAATATGTGTATCAATGCTTCTAAACTATTGTTACGAAAATAAAAATGCCTAAGTTTTGGTATATTTGGTAGTTATGTGTCACCCTGTAAGTGCCGTACTTATTTGCGTT
Source organism: Wohlfahrtia magnifica (assembly GCA_023159175.1). Classification (NCBI taxonomy): domain Eukaryota; kingdom Metazoa; phylum Arthropoda; class Insecta; order Diptera; family Sarcophagidae; genus Wohlfahrtia; species Wohlfahrtia magnifica. Next base: position 3,382,629 of record JAKWBJ010000193.1, read on the forward strand.
ATCTGGCAGCACTAGCAATTCGATCATCTTTACGTTACATTTGAATTAACGGATATAAAATAGAGTATATGAGACATTTCTGTAGGCAATTAGGTATATAAAGAGGCTGCTTTGCTGTTATTAAGTAAAGTCGTATTTAAGCGCAAAGAAAAGTGTTATATAAATGATTATCATATGCAAGTTAATAAGTTGTTGCATTAAAATAAACTGTATAAAAGATAGAGTGAGGAAATAAAACTGTAACAGCAACAAAGTGGTGTTAGCTTTATTTTAAAGCAATTTAAACGAACTCAAATGTTTCAAAAAGATTAAAACGTAACGCTATTACCAGGATATATATACATATAAATAATTATAATCAAAATGCGTGTAATATATCATGGCAATTACCATAAATTTAACAAAATTATACCAACAAAATTATTTCACTATCGTATTCTAAAACAAATCAACTCAAAACAAATCTAATCAAATCAATCATTTACGGTATCTGACTTCAAAAAATTTCTTCCATACATCTAAAGGCGACCCTAATGTAATAATGTTATAATAATGTTTTATATCACCATATATCATTTTATCTTAATGACTTTGTACTAAAATTTTGACTATTTTTTATTTAATTTTTTATTAAAATTTGGTTACAAAAAATTGTTGCTTGTGGCAACTAGTTATAAGGTGATCCGCAGATTTTTTAAGATGGTTTGGACTAGTAGGCGGGTATCTTACCTACCATACTACAGAGGCACATAAAATAAATAAAAGGCAAGTCCGTATGGCTTAAGTTAACTAAAATATACACTATTTAATTGGTCTGATCCTCCTCTTTCCAAATCGGCTAAGAAACCGATAAATATTCCGCTATGTTATTAACTTACAAGTGCATGAAGGTACAACCAATCAGTTTTAACCCGTAAATCAAGATTTTGGAGATGTTACCAAAATTTTTAAATCAGATTACTGATGTACTCGATAACGCCTATTAAAAATAAGATATCACCTCCTAGCTATTTCTACGTCATGCTTTTTTGAGGCATGGTTTCTTCATGTTTCTTCCTTCAACGTTAAAAAACAGAGTACCTTTAGTTTTTGTTGTATGCATAACTGTACTTATTGTAAGAATTTTTTTGTTGCAAATCCTTTTATTACAAATCCTGTCTTTGCGAAAAACAAATAAAATTACTTTCTGTTTTCATTTAACAAAATACTACAGTACATAAGTATACACAATATTTGACAATATTTTTCAATGATAATTGAGTTAACACGGCTTATATGATAATTGCATATAACAAAGTCAAAACAATTTGTCAATAAAAATATTGACTAAATTGTAATTTAAATATCTTGATAATTAAATTTTATTTCAAGGTTTAGGAAAATAGTAATAAAATCGATATTAATTCGATTAAAAATTTTTTAGAGTGATATGTGATAAGATGCACATATGTTTATATTCTGTAATGCAGTGGTGGCCAATTTTACTATAATATTTAAGTTCTACTTTTTATCTTAATGGGAAGACTGAATTTGCATATCTTTACAAAGATAATCAGGTATGCGAGTGAAATTGAAATCCAGTAAATTTTCAAAAACCAAATAAAACTTAATTGTGTCCATTATTTTAAAGTTTTGGTAATCAAGGAAATTATATTAAAGGTAATGAAGTGAATTTATATAAAAAATAATCAATAAAATTTTGTCAGATTTGAATACTATAGCAATTTGAAATTTCATTTGATTTCAATTTCATTCGATTTCGGCTATTTATTAAAATTTCGAAATTTTGCTAAACGATTATTAATATTTTTTTTTTTTTTTTAATTATATTTCTAAAACGTTTGCACGGATTAAAATAAGTTTTAGTTTTTAAAGTTAATTTTATTGAGGCTTTTCAAACCGTTTTGAGTCATAATTATTAATTATAATTATCCATTGTAATTAATGAATTAATAATATTATTCTTTAATTCTAGTAATATTTTTAAATAATTTTCTTAATAATTTTAATTCATTATTAAACCACAAAAGGAGAAAAATATGCATGAAATCCAAAATACAATTGCAAATGTGAAGTTAAGTAAGTTTGTAGCAAAGCTTCTATCAATGTTCCAATGTTTAATTAACTGTTTTTTTTTATTCATTGGATTTTCTAACTGTAATACTTTTTCCATTCACAGCCACCACAGCACCAACGGAATTTGGTTGCTCGGGGAACACTTTTTTCCTTATCTTTTAAAATTTGTTTTATGACAGCTACAGTCTTTGTACCTCTACACCTCCCACAAGTTTTTCTTTTTGAATTGTTTGTTCTCAACAATAATTTATACTTAAATTTAAAATTCATTTAAAATTAAAAAAGTGATAAATTAGTTTTATGATAAACTGCTCATTTTATGTGTTGATATTGAATATAAAAAACTAAGAATATGTAACAAAATTGTTTCTTATATACGGTTGTTTCTTATAAGCAATTATTGTTTATAGGAAAGTTATTTATTACTTATATAAATACGGATATAAGAAACTTTTTTCTTATAAATGCATATTAAAAAATAAATGTTATATATATACGCAATATTCTTATAGCTATAAAGAGGAAAACAATTGTAGCTTTATAGTAATTTCTATATTTATCAAATATCGCCAGTATATGTTCCCGAATTAAATTTTTTTCGTATGTTTTGCATATTTAGTGTTTTCGAAACAAACAAACAAACAAACAAAAAATTATAGGAAATCTCCTTTCATATTGTTTATTGTTTTCGCTACTTTAGAAAATTTAAATTGGGTTTTTTCTTATATACGATTTATTTACCAGATTTTTCAATAGAAAGTAAAGAAAAGGACATGCTGTTTTTGGCTTAACTTCTTATTTGAGGTTTTATTGATTTGTATCAATCCAAAAGCCATTGGATTTCGATCAGAATATATGGTGGTCTGGTGATAAGTGTAACACATAAATAAAATATGTACACCTAATTCTGTTTTTACATGGTCTTTTTTACTCGCTGTTTAAATAATCTATTTCCATTTTTACACTTTTTTTTTAAACAACACTGTCTAGATAAAATCTCATTCTTACACGAATTTATTTGATTTAGAACGGTTTGGTAAAGCTACTTGATATAAACCTCAAGGAAAATTATTTTTCTTAAATGAATCTTAGAACTACTCACCTTAGCGGATTATTAAATTTTGCTTATAAATTTTCGATGATTTTTAATTTGGTTTAAGAGTTGGACAGTTTTATATTAACATTACTTTGAGATATGAATTGATTTCTGTTTTTATAAATAAACTAAATACAGATACTTATTTAATTTGGCTTTCATAAAAATTTTTATAAAAGTTTTTTTTAATGAATCATTTGATTAAAGGTACTTATTTTATAAAGGTTTGAAGGATATGGAACCAATCCCCTTATTTTCCATGTACTTCATGTCTTTTTTGCACGGTTTTTTCTGTAAAAAAAGAGGCCAGGCTGTCAGAATTCTAGGAATTTATGATGTTGGCAAATTCCCAGAATGCTTTGAACTATTGCTAGAAAGTTTTGGTGATCCATAATCACTTCCAGCGATCAACAATCTACAAAAATTATCCTCGCGATCGGCTTATTGGCCACTCCTGTTATAAACTATAAAAATTTTACAAAATAAAAAAATATTAATAAGAAAAAATATGTATTTTAGTTTATTTCTGTTTTTTTCGTTTGTTACTTATACAGGTTGAAAAATAAAATATTATGTGAAGTACAAGATCTTTGAGTACACTTGCAGTGCTAGGTGGAGAAAAAACTCACTTTCATTAAGTTTCAAATATTTGTGAAAATAACAGTTGTCAATCATTTTAAATTTATAAAGACGTTTATTAAAACGAATACAACAGCAATATGTGGCAATAATTTTTTTATCCTTACATGTGATTGAAAATGCAAATACATACATACATATATATACATATATACATATATATATATATATATATATATATATGTTATATATATATGTGTTATATATATATATATATATATATATATATATATATATATATATATATATATATATATATATATATATATATTTATATGTACGTTAGTGTATATATATGTACGTTAGTTAATCTTTAAAAGATTTATCAAATAAATATTTAACTTGTTTATAGACACTATATGTTTGTAAATACAATATGCTTCTATTTAAATTTAGATCTGCTTTATATCTATATACATAAATGTATATGTTTTAATTTTTAAATGAAAATATAAATATAAAATTAATTTATAATTTTGTTGTTGTCTGCTAATGATGTCAAATATTGGCACAAAATTATATGTAGATTCCTCACAGTATTAAAATATTTAATGGTGCCAAACCATTTATTTCTACACAAAATAATAAGCGCGTTAATATTTATGGGAAAGTAAATATCTGTGTTTACATATTGCGAATTACACAGTACAGTGGAACAACGATTATTTAGAATTTTAAAAATGATTTGTAATAACTTTTAAAATCAAACACAAGTTTTATATAGTGTGTAAAAAAGCTGAATATGTCGAAATTGAAATAACAATTAAAGTAATCACCTGATACCCACATAACAGCATTCTTTTATTTCGTAAAGTAAAATTTGCGGAGCGAAAAACAAACATTTGATGCAAAACAAAAACTATTTGCATACCTATATTGCAAAGGTTTAAATAAAATTATATACATATGTATGTAAGTAACATAATTATTGGATAATTCAAAAGTAGAAGTTTTTTCTGACTAGCTAGATATGTACCCGTCAATTAACTGAAATTTATAATTTTTTTAAATGCATTTATGAATTCAAGTTATGTATTTATCTTTTGAAGCGTTTTATACATATGTATGTACAATGTTTCATATGAATATTAATGATAATTGGATTAGTTTGGTTTATTTCATTTAGGCATATGTGAATGTATGTAATTATATGCATTAATTTTTATCATTATGCTATTTTGAGGTTTTTGTATCAAATTGATGACAGAATGCATTATATATATTTTTGTATGTTCAAACAACAGCACTTCCGCACTTTGACAGTTGATGGCAGGCATATGTTGAAACTACATTTGTCGAATTGGCTGTCATTTATTTGGTTTGCTTTACCAAATTATCCTGGGTGTTCTGTTTGGTCAACATTCCTCGTACTTCGCCCGAAAGGTCTATTCACAGTGTGGTGGACAAATTTGAGTCCACTGGTTCAGTAGAAGTGGAATTATGTCCAAACGCAAGATCTGCAGAAAACATCGCTGCTGCCCGTAAAATTGTGAATTTTATGTCGTGACTTGAGCCTGCACTCGTATAAATTTTAACTGAACCAGATGCTAAAGGATGACGACCATAGATAACGAAGTGTGTTCGCTAAATGGACTTAGGAACAGTTGGAAACTGACTCCAATATGTAACAGTAAGCCGTCTTTAGCCAAAAGTCTAATTTTTTGATGAATGAGTACGTCAACAAACAAAGTTGTTATATTTCAGACGATGCCAATTTACATGAGATCGAACAGTGTCTAACTGATACTGAAAAAATCATTTTTTGTGTGGGCTTTGAGATGGCGGCGTCATCGATTCGTTTATCGACTGTCAGCGGCGAATGCTTTTAGTTGATGAATACCCAGTTCTTTTGAAATAAATTCGATTCCAACGAAATATGGTTTTAAGACGATGGCTCTACGCAGCTACACAGCTCATACCTCATTGAACATTCTGCAAGGGCATGGTCATCTCACGGGAATGTGATATGATCTAGCCACCGAGATCGTGCAACTTGATCCTATTGTCTTCTTGTGTCATGGAAAATTTAAAGTCGTGGAGGACACTTTCACTTTTTGTATCATTATTCAAACGAAGAAAAAATCCCACCTACACTTTATTTGAACTTCAATAAAGCCCTAAAAGAGGTGAATGGTAGGAAGATAGCTAGGTAAGAAAGGCGGTACCGAAAAAAGTACCCCACCCAGAGGTCACAGTGGTCCATTGTAAAGAGAACCTCTCAACTGATAAAAAGAAGAGTGAAGAGAAGAAATCAGAAAACAAGTAGAGAGGAAGGAGAGAGAAGGAAAAAGAAGAAGAGGAAGAAGAGGATCAGAAGAGGCATACAGAAAAAAAAAACGGATGCTTAAGGAGGACCAGGCATCACCCAAGGAGCCAGCTGAGACCTGACAGAAAGCCCTCCAGGTCACATATCCTGGCCGACGCAAAGTCACCAAGGCCATCAAAAGAGCCCCGGCCAAACAGCCTGAGCCTGCGCCCATTAAGAGCCGGGCAGTGACAGATGATGTGTTCCACAGTCTCCGGCTCCCCTGTATCGCCACAAATCGGCAGAAAATAGGGAAGCCTGCTTCCCAAATCCCAGTCCTCGCCCTCAGAGCGCAGTGCCCAGTCACAAAGCCTATGGGAATCCTAAGAGATTCCTTCGTCAGATCCTAGAACGGTCAGGTCGCGGCCACAGCAGCCTGGAGACCCTACAGTCGCCTCTGCTCCTCCACGACTCCTCCACTCTACGACGGGCCCAGCAATCAATTAAGCTCCCAAATACAAAGCGGTGGTTTCACCGACTCATCTGCCTGTTCTACTCCCCAACCCGCGCCCGCTCTTGCCAGTTCATCTGCAATCTCGTTGCCCTTACGCCAGCATGCCCTGGAACCCAGCACAAGGAAAAGTAATCTATCCATGTATGAGATTGGCTATTTGCGATGTTTGCAAACAAATGTTTGCCAATGTATTAACCCCTTAAATGAAAAAATCATTTATTGTGTTGCACAGGATTTTGATATTCATTTTTTTGTTGTTTTAGAATAAATTCTTTTAATAGGCTGTTACACTGGCAAGCATTGTGTATGTATGCGTGGAAAGTAAACAAATAGCCACACGCATACGTTGTAAGTTTGAAGAATATCAAATGCTTTTGATATTTTTCAAATGTTTGAAGTGTCTGACATTGTTTGCGATTGCTTAATGTAAATTTACATTTTATTTGTGTCATCGGAGAAATTTGCGAAAGAAATGAATGTCAAAATTTTGAAAAAGAATACTCATTTTGTTACTTCACCAGTTTCAGATAATATGTAAACTCGTATGTTAATTATGCATATATTTTTATTATTTTTAATGTGTTTGTTGTTTTGTTATAATGTAAAGAAATTTAATATATGAATACTCATATTTATATATATTTTTCTTAAGCTATGTAAGCTATTTAATAACTTAAATAAACTTTGAATATTAAAACCAAAATAACATTGCTCTCAGAGTGGAAGGCTCAATTGCTAGCTCTTTAAGTGACTTCTTATATGATATGCATTTTTATTTTTTAATGGAAAGGGTTTGTTAGATACAATTTATCATCCATTAAAATATGTTTTTTTTTTTGTTTTTTTATGATTATTCATCTCTATTGTGTGGTCTCTATTATATTGCAGCATGGACCATTTATTTTATAGACCGTTTCTAATTGTCGGTCGGTGGAAAAGCAAAATGACCCCTAATGAAAATAATAATATTTTTTATGTGGAAAAAAATGCATTTTCAGTTATAAAAAAAATAAAATTGTCAACTGAATAAAATGTTTGAATAATTAAAAACTGTAACAAGTCCTGCAATAGAATAGATAAGTGCATAGTACTTATTTATTTGACACTACTTTGTATTTAGTGCAGTTGTTCACAACGTTAAAAATTTACGGAAAAATGGATGAGCAAAAATTTACACTGGAGCTTATAGAAGTCTATCGCTCTTTATCAGCTCTATGGATACAAAATTTTATGAGCATAACGTTAAATACATTAAAAACGCTCAATACGAAGTTTTATTAAAGAAATTTAAAGAAAAATATCCGGAAGCCGGTAAGTGCGACGCCATCCAAAAATCAATTGCTTACGAACCAGCTATCGGAGGGAATTACTCGTAAGAAAACTAGCAATGCTAGAATGGAGTGGAGCAGGCATAAATGAAGGAAATTAGTCCAATTTATTTTATTTTGAAGCTTTGACTTCTCTTCGTCATAATGAAGAACCCAGTAGTTCACAATCAACGCTAAATGAAACAGTGGTGAGTGTTTGTTTTCATAACAAATTGCTTTCTCTTCATTATTAAAACAACTGCAAAATTCGTCGCGAAAATCTTTTGCACTTTTTGCCGAATTTCTGCTTTGGGTCTGTTGGAGTGGAGTTCCATAAACACTCAAAGACATATCCATTTTGCAGATTTTAAGTATCGATAACGCCTGTTGATATGTAATTTGTTGTGCCTCTTTTTCTTAAAAAAATATGTAAATAACAGCAAGTCAGTACTATCTTTTGAGCTTTTTCTGGTGACAATTCAATTGTACTCTGGAGCATTCGAAATGTGGATGCCAATATACCAAAGACACTTTCTACAATGTAGCGTGCGCGACTTATGCGATAATTAAAAACGCATACGACTTCATCAGGTTGTGCGTAAGTTAAAAAGCGTCTTGTAGTTTCTGGCAAATTTAAATTCTTTTTAGCGAGCAATATTCCAAAGTGTGTATGGCTTAACACTCCTCCATCGGATATTCGACCGTTTATGCCAACGTCTACCATTAGAAATTCGTAGTTGGCTTTAACTTGTGCCATTATCACAATGCTGTAATTCAGCTCTGTTGTTATAATAATAAGATCCAAAGGCTGGAGGCTTTTTTATTAAAACATGTTTCCCGTCTATAGCCTTTATACAGTTTGAAAAATTTTAATGGTAATTAAAAACCCTGTGGAAAGATTTTCCCACTCGTCTTGCCTTGTAGGCAACTGTAAAAGAAAACATAATTTTGTAAGCATTTAATTACCATTATTATTTATGTCTGTCTGTCTTAATTTTTGGTTCAAACATAGTTAACAGCTCGTTGTATGCATCTTCATCCATACGCAAAAAATTGCGGAAATCATCTGAAGAACTCACTTTTAGCTCGATAAGCAATCTCTCATGAATAAACTCATTCCTTTTTTTTTAACTATTCCTTCATCCAAATTCGTTTGTTTTTTTCCCTTTTCCTTAATTGCAAAGGACAATGCAATAGCAAAACTGCACTTTTTCTTATTAGCCATTACTTTTCTTTCAAAATTAAAGAAATTTCTGCCTACGGAAAATTACTATTTCGAAATTGCTTATATGCAAATGAATATTTGTGCCGACGGTAAATCACTTCCTTACTCTTTAAAAAGCATTTAAAAGTGAAATTTGATTCTGAAGCTTGACATAGTCTATTACCGATTCAAATATTTGTTTGCAAACAAACGCATATATAAACAATGTTTGCATCAAGGGTGACCATAAAGAGAAATTTGATGTGTGGTAGTGTTAAAAAACGTAAACAACAACATAAACAAACAATTTTTAAAATCAAAACGACATACGTCCACTTCCATTCACATCTATTCCACAACTAAACAAAATTTTGCTATTTTATTTATTATCTTGTTTTATCTGCTCATTTTCGTTCGGTTGTATACATATACAGGTAATTCTCAACCAGATAAGGGTAAAAAAGAGCTTATCTGTTCAACTATGGTTTGCACAAACATGTTTGCCAGTGTATCAGCCCTTTCAAGCAATGATTCTTTATGTGCAGCTCTCTGTTGACTATCTAATAAAATTCAATAGACCATAATGTTATTATTATTGGTGTTGTTGCTATTGTAATTGCTATTGTATTTGCCATTATATTTTTGCCATTGTCGTTGTTGCTGTTATTCCTATTGCTATTTGTAACAATAAATTTTGTATATGAAAAATAAAATTATTATGAATAAGAAAAATAAGATATGTTTAGAATAAAAACAACAACCAACTAAAATAATATGATGCCGTTTGAAATTTATATTAAATAATTTTATTCGTCTCTATTTCATAAAACAGAATTCTCTTAATATAGTATGCAGTGTTGCCGTTATAGTTATTTCTAACTAAATTTGGTAATTTTTTCTTCAATGTGTAGATGTGAATTTTTTTTTTTCATTTCGGACACTTTTTTTCTCAGGTTTTAATTGGGTGTATAATTTAAAAAAAATAGGACTTTTGTTTGGGCTTTAGTTGTGAAACATTGGTACAAAATTAATTTACTCAAAATATTGATTGGCGTTAATTATGACCTCTATCATCTTTTGCGAAACATATGGATCGAAGCAAATGTTAGTTGGACTGATAAGGTATAGACTATAAGGCGGGTAAGGCAACACCTTTGAAACACTATGATGGAATATAACGGCTTCAAGTCTAGTGGAATATTTCGGGTATATGTTGCCAAAGCATGCACTTCGAGTTGTCGTAATGGATCCATTTTTTTTTCGTCACCAGTAATAATTGGATGCCGCAATAACGTTTGTTTGTACTAAAATTTTCGTTATTTTTGGTTTCATTTTTCTTAAAATTTGGCAACACTGATAGCACGTATATTTGAGTAAACAAATTCCCTTTATTTCTCTAAAAAACAAAATCGAATATAACAAAAAGCAAAACAAGCAATCGCTTTCTAGAAAATTATTAAAACAAATTTTTTATTTGCCACAATCGACACAAACGATAATAATGGCGGCAACAACTACAAGTGGCTGCTTATACTATATAACATTTGAATGAAATTTTCAACTGAAAAATAGAGTATAACAACAGTACAGTGGCATAAGTAAGAGTTCTTTGAAGAGGCGTTGTTAAGGGAGGGTGTGGAAAATTGACGACAAAATATTGGTCAACAAAACAAAAAGAAAATTTTAAATATTATATTTTCTATCTTTGTCTGCAGAAATTTTAATGTAAAACCATGACGGCCTGTCTGTTAGCTGGTTTGTGTGTGTGTATTTTTTAGTTTTGTTCGTGAGTTTTTGGTAAAATAAAATTTGTATCGCTTTGCATAAGAATTTTCACTATTTTCCCCATGTTTTCATTTAATTTTTCTTCTCTCTTTTCTTTTTCTTGATCATTCATTCCGTTTTAATGGTCTAGCTGAAACTTTTATTTTACCAGTCTTTTTGTCATTTATTATTTTGTTCTTTCTCAATATTTCTTTATATTTTGGTGTTGACTTTTGTTTTTTTATTACAATATTTTTTTTTTAGCATGGTATGCGTGTTTGTTTTTCGAAGAAGAAAAGCATTTTACCCTCAACAAAATAGGCAAAAATTCAGTTAGAAATTAAGACAAACTCAAAAATTTGAGTATAAAATGTAATAAAAAACAAAAAAGAAAAAAATACGAATTATTGAATTTTTAATTTGAATAGGTCAGGCGTTAAATACCGTAGAATTACAAACTCCTCTGTTTATAGGTTTTAATAAAGATGAATAGACGAATAATAAAGTGAATTAGACTTTTTCTAAAAGAGAAAAAGGAAAATGTGTTTGAAAGATATTATCAAATCGGTCGAAACCGGTTAACCACTTTTTCTTAATAAGAATCATACAGTTTCGAATATTTTGTATTTTCGAATTATTCGAGAGCCCAGTTTTGAGGTCTCGGTTAACGGTTTTTTATTTAATGCTCCAAAAACGTTTTATATTTACAAAAATAATTTTTCTACTAATCCATTGATATATCGTAAGTTTATTTTTTTGTCATTCAATCACGCGTAGACTACTGAACCGATTTCAATGAAGTTTCGAACACAGATAGATCAAGCTAACGAAAGTTTTATAGGCTATGGGAGAGGTTAAAATAGGTTGTCAGTTTGAAGTACATACGTGTTTTTAACATTGCAAACATGATTGAAATTTTCAACACAGATAGATTAGCTACTGAAGGTGTAAATTTTTCAAAATTGTACCCATGAGGGGTTAAAGTTGGTGGAAAACCGGGCAAAATAAGTGACATTTTTACTAAAGTGTCATTTTTTATTCTTTTTAAAACAATATTTTTTTATTTACTACACTCCAATTTTGTTTAAATTTGGAACACAGACAGATCTAGCTAACGATAGTGTTATAGGGTATGATTTTTTACAATTTTGGACCTGGGTAACCCTTCCCAGGTGGAAAATATACCAAAAAAGGTCATATGAGGCTTTTATTTATTTAGTTTATTTATGAGTCATTCACGCGTTGACATTTGGAGCACAGACATGTAGATCCAGCTAACGAAAGTGCAGGATCTGGAGGAAATTAAAATCAGCAAAAAATTATCAAAATTATTGACTTGTTTTTTTTTCTTAAAACACGTTTTTTGTTTGCTAGCATTCTTCATCCACTAAGATATGTTGAATAAAAGTAAATATTCAAAAATTGCACCTTGAAGGCTAATAAGGAGCAAAAGAGAAGTTTTAGATTCATAGTTTGCTCTATGAAATTCGTGGAGATATCTTGGGAACTATAAAAGGTAAGGGCTTCTAACTCTTCACACGCAGTTCTATTATCAAGTTGCACATTAAAATCAAAACTTAATTTCACAGGAAGAGTGTGCATCTTAGCCGTCCGAATGCCGACTACAGTTAGTATGGAGAAGCTCATACATATCAAGGCAAGCCAAGCTCAGAATATTCAATGCATGTGTAAAGTCAATTCTATTGTACCGCCGTGAAGTCTGGCTTGTATCTAAAACCATTACACAAACGCTTAAGGTTTGGTGAATACCTTAGAAAACTATAAGCAACATATGTAGGTATATGGAAATTGACAAATTAAGAGCCCATACTGAAGCAGATAAGGCGAAAGAAGTTGAGATGGATCGGCCATACCTTAAGGAAAAATTCCAGTAGTATTACAATGATGTCAAAGATGGATAAAGACTTTTTGACTTCAACTGAATGCAAAAGTGTCAAAGATTGTTCTGGTGGAGAGGATTCTTTCGTTATTTGTTACTTATATAATCTTGTGCTCTTTAATAAATTAAAACGAAAAATAAATGTATGAACAAATTTTTTATTTATTGATTTCTTTATCAAAATTTTTCTTCAAAAATGCATTAGAAAGTTATGTAATTTTTAAAGGGAGTTCCATGTATTCATACTGAGAGGTGGTTTCTAACTTGTCTCCTGTGGTATTCCATTGGGTAGCGGCAGAGTGTATTTTCAAAGTCAACCTTGTGTTGGTTTGCATAGAGTATGAACAGAAAGTAGTTTCAAAAATAACTCCAAAAGTTGTTCTAATGCTTAATAACTTGGACTAGATACGAAACTAACTTCGTTTGCATAACGCAGGGAGTAGTGACATAAAGTAGTTTTAGGATTACACTAATGTAATGCATGGATGGGTTATATGGTCCTCACATAGCAATGTTAGAAGGAACTCATTTTTTCTACACATTTGGGTTATGTTTGGACTTTTCCTTGTGTCTTATGGAGTACACTTTACACATTTTTATTTACATATCCCATAACATTGTACATACATACACTGTACATACTTCACACAGGGATAGAAAATTGCTAAATTTAAAGAAACCATCAAAAAATTTGCGATTTATCGCTAAAGTGAAGTAAAAAATTTGCTAGAGAATAGATAAATTGTAATTTTTTTCTTATTTTACATTATTTTAAAAATTGAGTAGTTTTTCGATAAACTGTATATAAATTATGTCTGAAAACGAAACAGAATTGCATTTAAGCGCAAATTTTTATTTAAACAATTTTTCAAATATCGAACTGGTTCCTCCAAAAATAGTCTATTCAAAAATTTTCATTTGTTGCAATGGCGCGATACTAGTTACCACATCTACCCACAGTAAAAACCCTTGCATAATTTTCTCTACTCTTTCGCAAAAAAAGAAAAAAATTTATTTGATATAACAGTAAATATAAAAAAGAAACATTGTCATTGAGTTTGATCACTTTAGAGGATTCAGTGTGATATATTTCTTGCAAAAGATTGGCAACCATTTAATATTTTGTTATAGCAATTACACCTATTTAACATAGATAATATAAATTTAATTAAATTTAATATACAAAATCGAAACAAATTCTACTCCTATATACAAAATCGTAATTATTTTTTTTCAGTTTAAGTCCACTAAAACGTTGTACAAAACGTTGTATTCTAAAACGCTTAGTTTACTTGTAAAACTGCATTTACTTTGTTCGTAATTAATTTGTTTCTTAATTTGGTTTTAACAATAATTAGGTTTTTTAAACGTCTTAAAAATTAACGAATGTAAAAATCGCTAGATTTCCCTCTAACAGCTAAATCAAGATTTTTCCTAGATTTGACAAGAAGATAGATAAATTAACAACAGTTGTTACGTTTTGAATTTGGCTCAATTAATTATGCATTTGTATGATAAATCGTTCTCAATTAAAGTCTTAACTGCGTTAAATTCCTAAACTGTACAATTAAGGCTTATGCATGGCTTTGGTATTAAACAAGTCGCGGATTCTATAAATTTTTCAGTTAAAATTTTTTGATATTTCATTCTTCTGATACTTACTTGAAATTTTTCTCTATGAACCAGTACTTCTTTTAAATCTAAACATATTGGTTATTATAACAAATTTATAATACTGTTGTCGTGGCTAGGAATAAGTCCAAAAGCTTTGTTGCTGTACTCATATTTGTAAGCAATAGACAAACATTGGCCATAAGGAATTTTTCTGACGTTGAACTTAACATACCCTGATTTCATGCAGTAATGCTATAAACACATTCAAGGCTACCGACCATCGACCACACGACTATAAAAGATGCTGGCTACGAAAGTAGCCAAGTAATCAGCTACTTAATTACTACAGCTACAAAATGGACATCTGATTGGATACATTGGACATAACCTAAACATAACATAACATGGATAAATGTCAAATGATTATTCTTTTTCAGTGGTACCACATACATTTTTTGCGTGTTTTCAATATATATATTTCATGTATTGCGTTTTTAAACGTCTATTGTATTGACAACACTGTTTGTGGTCGATAAGAAAAATAGAAATTAGCCTAAGGGCCACAACGTGTAGGTAGCCATTTTGCCGCTAAAATAGTTATTCATATTCACACACATGCATTCTATTTTTGACAGCTTGTAGCCGATGGTGGATAGCCTTAAATGTGTTTATAGCATAAGATTTTATGATGTAAAAACTGAGGTTTTTAATGATGGATAGGGTGCCGTTTTCCCGCTGAAAGAGGGTTTTTGTTTTTGCACGGAAGTTCACAAAGGACTATTGTAGCTTAGGTGTAACACTTTCTGAATTGGGACAGCGCGGCTCGATATTTCTATCGACCTTACCTAAGTCTTTAGAAATTTTATCAACTTAAAACACATCTCATGCCACAATCGATTTATTGCGACGAACGTTTGATGGCCGTTTAATTAGCCGAATCGAAGAAGCTGCGATCTTACACCGTTGGACTATTTTCTGTGGGACGCCGTTAAAGACAAGTGTTATGCCGAAAAACCAGAGACAATTGAGCATTTGAAGGTCAACTTTCTCGATGCCATTGCCGAGATATGAACCCATACGCTCGAAAAAGTTCTCAAAAATTGGTCTCAAAAATTGTGAGGCCAGCCGCGGCAACCATATGAAGGAAATATTATATCATTTCTAACCGGAAAAATTGTACTTCAAAACAAAAAAATAAATTTAGAATAATTTTTAACCGTTTTTGTTTGATTGCATTTTTAAATTTAAACTTTTTAATGGCCCACCCGATATATTCATTATTTATCTATTCGTCGCGTCTATTAACACACGTCAAAAAAGATAAAAAAGAACAAAGTTTTTTTAAATCCTTTTAAAGTTGAATGTATTTTTACCATAACAAAATTTTCTATATTTTTTCTGTTTATGGAACTTGTAATGAATATACGAGTATATAAACAAATATTCCAAAGTAAACAGTAGTTTCTTTTTCTCTTTTTCTTTAGTCAAATTTGGTATATAGGACGCTTACGTATTTTGCCCCAAAAATACTAAGAAAACGATTAAACACAGTTATATCAGTTATACTATGGGCTCGTATGACAGCATCATATATCGGAAATCTTAATTTTTTTTTTAATGTAGATCGATAAAACTGTCTATCTTAACGTTCTGAAGAATAATGTGAAGGAGAGTTTACGCAAATTGGGTATTGCTGGTAACGCAAATTTACAAAAGTAAAATCTTTTTTGTTCACTAAATGAAACATGCATATTTTTAGGAAAATACAAAACTAACGTTTCGATACTAATTTTCGAATCTTTCCTAGTCTATATTAACTAGGAATGTGGGTCCTCAAAATAAGAGATTTTTGAACAGTTTCAATTTTGTGAGTCTCTGTTGCTTGAGAATATTTATTTAAATAACTAAAATTTCTGAAAATATTATTGCCGATTTTCTGTAGAATTTCGAAAGGACGGGTGTAGATATGTATGTCTCTCAAAATCACTTTTTTGCATTTCCGTATGAACTTTTTCCAACAGCCTTGAAAATGTGAATGACGAGTATGGTGAACAGTTTCATTAAATTTTACAATCCTGTTGAAATGTCATAATGGAAACAAACAAATTTCTATAAAAACAGAACTAAAACACCTTATGCTGCTCTTCCTCTTTTCATTCTTAATTAATATCTTTCAAGTTTGACGTCCAAGATCTTTTCACTATTTTTCTCAATGTTAGAGAAACTGTGACATGAAAAGATTTCCACATAACAGCGAAGCTGGTTACCGAAGTGGAAAAAGTAAGTACGACAGGAAAATAGTCGCTGATAAAACAAGTGATAAGGCCAACGAAACTGTTATCAATATCCGACAATTACATCTGGAAGTTAACGGCAAGGATAATAGCGGCTTAAGAAAAAGACAAATGGCCTACTAGTAAAGAGATATCAGGAGATATCCCTCTAATAAAATATTGGTCTCAATGGAATAGTTTAAAGCTGATAGATTTGTGCCTATACCGAAGCTGGGAAAGTGCAGACGGCAATACAACTTCCAATCTAATAGTGGTTACTTCTTAAAAAATTAATTGTCCCATTAACGTTTTAAACTGTGAACATAAACCTCATAAACTAGTTTTATTTTAAATTATATTAGGACGATGACTCAAAGCATTTATCACTAATAGCGAAAACTAGTTATTATATGTGCATATGTATAATTGCCAAATGTGGTGAAAACGTCTCTCCAAAATTCCGAACTCGGACGCCTAATGTAAAACCGTTGGTATACCAATAAGTAATAACTAAGACTCGCATTATAGCAAGAACAAAGTCAAAAAAGATTAGTTGAATCCATTCCAAGCAGAGATTGCAAATCGAGTATAATCGTAATTTTAAACGCTTTAATCGTAAACATAATCGCACAATCAATCGAGTGATTAAATTTAATCGCACCCTGCTTGTGCAAAACCCAGCAAGCTAAATGTAGATCAAAATACAAACAAGTACTTGGAAGGTGTACGAAAAGCGGTAAAATTTTCTTCAGTAAGGAATCCAATTTTATAGCTGACAGCGTAAAGGCTCATAACAAGGAATTAGTGCTTCCTTTAAATCCTTTGGAAGAATTATCATCCAAAGTATCGATTTTGAATTTATATCTCAGCTTTGTAATGTTCTATTGCCTGTTGAAGCTCTTTGTAGCTCAAATGCAAGTATTATAGATTTAGGTATTATTCTAGACATTCACTTAAACTATAGGGTTTGTGATGATGAGGTAATAGCAGGTGAAGAAGATAACATTGAAAATATGCAATCTGAGTTACAGTATCAGTATGCAATCTGAGTCTTATACAGCAAAACAAAAATTTAAACATAAAATATATTTTTACTACAGAAAGCGGTAAAGCCAGAAAAGCATGCAATTCTGCATAAAAATGCAATTCCATCTAAGCGGCCAACACGTTACTTTTTTAAGCTGTATTTACATATCGCACTTGTACCGCTACAATGAGTTAATTCAAATATATGCACGAAAAGGGGTAACATATGTATTTTTTGTTTGGCGAAAGAGTGAAGCTGTTTGGAAAGGTTGTATAATATCTTCCACTCTACTCCTTTACAACTGCCTGTAGGCAGTTCCAATATGGTCGGCGACTATTGTTTGTAAACAGTTGCTTGTAATGGGTGCATTGGCTTCTGTAAGACCATGTTTGGGTTTTTTGAGCCCCAAATACGGCAATTTTACTTACTAACGTACCCACCAAGATGAAAATTAGCTTCATCCGAAAAGATGACTTTAAATGATGATACATTTTCAATAAATCCTGACGTTGCTCAAGCGTAAATCGATTCATTTCGTTCAGTGGAGATAATATACTGAATTTTATGACAGAATAGAATGACATAAGTATTGCCAGATTCGAAATAACCGCTGGTTCAAATTTAAACCGATAGATGGCCCACCCGATATTTTTCGCGTAGATTCTTATTGTAAAGTTTTTGAATGTGAGAACCCTCTAGTTCTGTGTAAAGTTCAATTTTGATGAGGGTTATGTAGACTTTTCTGTGCCACCGTATATTAAAAAAAAAAAAACTATAATTTAATTAATTTTTAAATTTTTGTCAAATGTCTTATCGTTATTTAGCTGGACTAATAATGTTACTCTCCAGTGTATTGATGTTAGACAGCCACCTTTTTTTGTCAAAAATGTGTCTCCAGGGATTTCTTATGTAGACAACTCTCAGCAAAATTAAGCAATTTTGTAAAAAAAAAACAAAAAATTTAAAATATTTTAACACTTTTTTCTCAGTGCTTGGGTATGTTATTTTACAGTTGGTCGTAATCCCAAAACAATAATAAATAAAAGAAAAATAACTCATACACCAGCAATACTTGTGACTGTTGTCAACATCAGCGATTATATATGGTATACATACATATACGAATATATGTATATACAGGTTACACTCGCAATGATAAAAAAATGTTGAATTGCAATAATAAAACCACTGAAAATGAAAATACCTGTGCCTGTGTGCTTTTACCATTAAGTGGCCGTTAAGTATAGAAATCAACACACATAAGCGAATTACAAATCGACTGACCAACAGACTTGGCGAAAGACCTGCTGTTGCGAGTATATTATTTGTATACAGTTATTCGAGAGAATACGACGGAGAGAAAGAAGAACTAGAGAAAAACTATGAATGTGCTAATTTGTTGTTGTATGCGTGTTTATAAGAAAAAAGATTTCCTGTCTGGTGTGGAGAGTATTGCTTACTACTACACACAAACATAAAAACATTTGAATACCTTCACATGTATGTAATTGCATATATTGTATTAAGAGAATACAAATATAATTACACATACACTTGTAAACCAATAAAAATAAATATTTTTTTTATCGTTGTTGTTTTTACTATATTGTATAGTGTGCCGTGTAAATATTAAAAAGCCATGTTGTAGTTCAATTATGCATAACTGTGCACTGGCATGTCTAGGGTTTTATTTTTATATATACAAATTCATATGAATACATAGACATGCACACATACACACATAGTGACAGGCATTCAGCACGAGTATTGCGTGTAATTTGTAATTTTTAGTAAATATGGGTCGCGACTATGAAACCTTGATACCGCTTTTTCCTTTATAATGAATATTATACATATGTATGTATATGTATTGTATACACAGCCACTCTCACTTACTCAAGCTACGTCACACAAACATATAAAATGGAGTAAAAACAAGTTTTAAGCTGCACATATACTTGTTTAATATAGATAATATGTGTGCGCGTATTAGTGTCCCACACTAAAACGGAGTAGAACAACCACGAGTACAACTATCAAATGGATAGAAAGAAGAAGCAAAATAAAAAATTCGTCATAAGTTTCTTGTTTTTTTTTTTTAATCCGTTATTTTTGTTAATGATTAACAGCGGTCACAAAGAAGTGAAGACAAAGAAAACTCGTTTTAACTTAATGTGATATTTATTAGTTATTGTATAGTTCTTTTTGTTCTTCTTATTTTCTTGTTTTTTTTCTAATGAATCATAATTACACAGGGTAATTTCGTTTATTTTATGTTTTAGTTCGATGGTGTTGGTAAGTATTTGGTTTACTGACACTTTAACATTCAAACACAAAGTAAAAGAAAAGAAATAATCACATCCACTTACACGTACATGATGTAGGAAACTCCTAAAATTTCGTTTACTATATAATAGATCAATTTGTTTGTAAAATTTTGTCGTTATTTTGTTATTTTTAATTAAAACCTTGGCACAAATTCTTAAAACCAAAATTTTATTTTTAGAATTTTACAATTGTACAAAATTTCATTCAATAAAAGAAGACTAAAGCAAAAGCCATTCTATGCTTATATATATTTATACATCCAATATATGTACATACATATTTTATTTTTATTTTATTCTAATTCTTTTTTTAACTATTTTTAAATATTTTATTTGTCAATTATTAGCTCACGAAAAAAATTATTTTTTTTTGGTCGTCAAATCTCTTTCTTCTTTTCTTTTTGTGGAAAAGGAGTTCGTTCTTTTTGCACACTTTACATAACCGCCCGAAGCTTTTCTACTTCGATTAACTTTATATTATTTCATATATTTCTTCCTTTTTATTTTAAATTTATTAAATACTCTATATGATTTATAATTGATTTGCTATACTTTTATAATAAATACCGATTTAGTTAAATTTTTTTTACAATTCGCACAAATTTTATATACTTTTAAAGTTTTATGTTGAATTCATTAAAATTATTTGTGATTTATTTTCAAAATTTTACTGCATCTATTATAGAAATCAGTTGAATTTTTTCATTTTGAATAATATATACTATTGCCACCACCAGAGAACATATAATGATAGAATTTTTCTTTCCTTCTTTTAACGATTTGTTGGCTCTCCGTTTTGAAGTGTTGTTGAATTGCAAACCCGTCCCGAACTGAAACGAAAAATAATGACCAAATTTTCTTTTCATACAATGCAGCACGCATTTTTTGGTACTTTTTTGCTGCAAATAAGTAAAAAGCTTTCTTTTTCGGAATGTTACCGAAAGTTTCAATTTTTGCCATAAAGCTTTTTTTTAGTGCGTGCGATTACGGAGCTTTTTCGGGCTTTTCGTAATTTGTTTTGTTTTGGGATTTTAGTTGTTTTAACATGTGCTAACGTTCTGCCGCATTGTGTAAAATGGCATTTTGCAAAATAAGAAAAGAAAACAAAGTACATGCTCTTACGCACACAAGTATAAATGTAAACAACGAAGAACGAAAATGGATAAGGGAATGAGTAAAAGAATGATGAAAACAAAACACAGCAAAACATTTTGTTTATGTTTCAACTATATTGCGTGTAAAAGTAATAAGAAATACATTAATTTGCAAAAAAATGACAAAAACAAAACAATATATTTTGAAAAGTTAAAAAAAAGCTTTAGAACTGAAAAACACACTAATATATGTACATATGTATGTATGTACATATGTACCTGTTTCTTATGAATATTTCTGTTAATATTTAAACAATATATTACAATACAATTAAAATTGATGCTCATTAATAATTTAGTTATATGGGCTGAAAATATTACCTTTTTTCCTTTATAAAATACAATTCATCGAAAGTTCTATGATGTTGAAATTTCGTTTCAGCCATCACTAAATATATAAACATACAAGTACATACATGCTCATGCATATTTACGTATACATTTTTATTTTATTTATTTGGTCTATGGAAATTTAATTCCGTACAGACAAAAGCTATATAGTTTAAGAAAAATACAAAATTTACAAAATAAAAATTATTAATTCAAATAAAATATAATGAATTTAAATAGAGTATTATTTTTCTTTTCAAAGTTTCATTACTCTCAGAAAATTATTAATTAATTAGAATTAATTAGAGCGAGTCTGCTTTCATATAAAGGAAGTACATATGAGTTCCATCCAAGTCCTCTCAGACAAAATAGAATAAGTGTAAAAGTAAGGATTCCATATAATAGATCCGTATTCAAGGATCGGTCGAACCAATGATGTATATAACTGCTTCGTTACGTATGGATCGCAAAATTCCTTCGACTAACGCTTCATAAGTGCTAATACTCCATAAGCTTTATTAACCATCATAAAAATATGATCACAGAATGGTAGTTTATGGTCCAACAAAATTGAAAGATCATTTATCATAGAAACCATTTCTAGAGTTGTTTCTTTAAAGTGATAAGAAGTATCAAACTTTTGTGAACGATAAAACGACATGTGGTTACCTTTTTTTGATATTCAAATCCAATAAATTAATATCACACCACTGAGAAATATATTCGATGTATTTTTGAAGAGATGATTGACCAGAAATATTATTGAAGGAGTTAAAAATCTTAGCGTCATCCGCATACATAGAACATTCGAACTGCAAATTACAGACGGTAGGTCGTTGATAAATAATGTAAGCAATACAGGACCCAAGTGACCACCCTGTAGCACTCCATACGGGACATCAATAACCTTATAAACAGCATTTTTATATTTTACTTGTTGAGTTCTGCCAGAAAGATACGAATTAAACTAGCGAATTAAATTGTTGCTAAACCCCATGCATGAGAAATTAAAAAGTGAAATGTCATGGTTAACTTTATCAAATGCCTTACTAAAATTAGTGAAGATAACATCAGTTTGCTTAGAACTAATAAAACCATCATTTATATTAGTTGTAAGTTCCAATATATTAATAGTTCCAATATATTAATAGTTCCAATATATTAAATTAAAAAGTGAAATGTCATGGTTAACTTTATCAAATGCCTTACTAAAATTAGTGAAGATAACATCAGTTTGCTTAGAACTAATAAAACCATCATTTATATTAGTTGTAAGTTCCAATATATTAATAGCTGTAGATCGTGATTTTCAAAAACCATGTTGACATGAAAATAAAAGGTATGAAACTTGATGAAAAACACTTTCGGTTAAATTTTTTTCTAAAAGTTTTGGTATTGCATTCAACTTAGCGATACCTCGATAATTCGAAACTTCAAGTCTACTTCCACTTTTGAAAAAAGGAATTATGAATGATATTTTCCAAATTGACGGTAAGTATCCTATTTCAAGCGACTTATTGAAAATTACAGTCAAAGGATCACAAAGAAGTTCGGAAGAGTTTATAAGATAAGCATTAGATTTAGGGTTAATTTTCATTTTTCTTTTCTTTCTGCTTAAATAACTATTGTATGCAAATTTGTTGGTGGTAATATATTCGGATCTTAGCAAACACTACTTAATAAAATCAGCATGAGAGCCAGACAGTTTATATCTTTTCTATAGCTTATGTTTCCTATTTTTTATATTTGAAAAAAATGCATTACTCCATGGGAGTGCCTTATTACACCGAACCAAAATTTTGGGCACCGCTTCAGAAACACGGTGATGCAAAACAGCATAAAAATTCGATAATATTCTATCCAAGCTATCTACAGAATAGGATAGTAAGGAATTACATTTTGCGTAATTCGCACGAGAAAAGCAAAAAACTTTTTCACGACGCTTACTAAGTATTTTCAGTGGAGCGATGTTAGTAGAAGGAAAAAATTCAATTGTATAGTAGGATGGTGACGATCTTCAGGATACGTAAAAAGAGACAAATTTAAAAAATTTATATCCGAAGGGTGGTTAACAAAGACTAAATCCAGAAGTTTGCCAAATGTATTGGTGACCTAATTAGTTTGAAAAAGACTACCAGCAAACAGAGACTGAATAAATTCATTCATTCTCAGAGGAATCAGGTAGCTGACATCAAGAGTTCTGTCCCATAGTATATTAGGTAGATTAAAGTCTCCAAGTGCAATAAATATGATATATGATTGGTTTAGATTGATCAAGAAAAAACTTTATTGCCGAAAAACGATTATTGTAAATTTCTGCATCAGAGCTGAGAGGTATATACGAACATTAAATTAAAAGATGTGTAGTATAAAGTTTAATTTTTACGGCAACAATCACAGTATCTTCACTAGAGGAAATAGTTATATCTGCACAAGGAAGAGTATCAAGTACTGCTATAAGAACACTTCCGCCAGTTTTATGAAGTCGATCATATCTAAAAATTTGATACCTTGGGCACAAAATTTCAGAATTAAAAACTTTTCTTCAATTATTTAACCAGGTTTCTGTAAAAGCAATAATATGGTGGCAAAATTCAAAACTGTAAGCAAAAAGTTAATTTCGTATTAAGCCCGCGCACATTTTGGTACCAAATGTTTATTGGGTAGAGATTAAAAAAGTTTTTTATCACCAAAATATTTTGCTATCAGTGTTAACTTTTTAAATTTTATTTTAGAAATCTTTATTATAATAGTTTTTAAATTAAAATCATACAAATTGTAATTAGGCTTGCGATAATTGCTATGTTCGCACGAAAACGTTTTTTCGTCATTCGCTAACTGATTCAAAATTAAACCCCCGATTACGAGCTTAATTACAAAATTTCCATACCAAATTTTGAGAGAATCACACAGATTGTAAGTAATTCTATTTCTATTACCCTGCAAGGGTTGCCAGACGTACAGTTTTTATCAGTACATGTACTGATTTTTGTCGATTGTACTTATTTATGCATAACATGTAAATTAGTACGAAAATGTACTGATTTTTTCATATTTGTACTGGTTTTAATTTCAAAATTTTTTCAGCGCATAAAATTGTATTGAATTGTTGCTTATTCTCTTTGAAACAGTCGAGATTCAATAGGTATTGATTATTTTTGTCAAGTTCTTCACAATGACATGAATGATTGGTGTATTTGTTATCAATATTTTGCTGTTTTGAGCTGATCGTTCTATTATGTTTTGTTTCATACTCTATTTTATTTTGCTGAAACAGCAAAAGTCTAATTTAACCCAGAACAACTTGATGGGGGTTTTGCTAGCTAATATTATATGAACTTATGTATAACTTTTATTTTTTATTTTTAATTAAATTCACTTATTAAAAAAATAACTATATAATAATTACAATTAATATTTTGACATTGGCCTTCTTGTTCTAGGCCATAGATATGATGCTGAATTAGAAAGTAAGAAACTAGAAAAAGATAACTTTTATGCAAATGTTTTCCTCAATGTCAGCGTTTCTTAATAAATTGCTTAAAAAGAAATAATAGTAACAAATTTATTTTCTTTTTGAAATTACTTCATTTTAAAAAATAAATAATAAAAGTACAAATATTTCTATAAAATATTGGTTACGTTTTATTCGTCAAAGGTTTGACAAATGTGAACGTGCCTTAAGATACACTCGTGTGGAAGAGAAGAAAGTTATTTGTTAGTGTATTAGGTGTTGAGTATACAATTAATTTGAGATTAAGACTGTATAAAAACAACAATTTCGCTTCATTTTATATTATTTTTGCAATTTAAAAGAACTCAAAATTTTTAAAAGGATTAAGACGTAACAATATTTTAAAACAATCATCTTTTTCTTTTCGAGTATGTTTAAAAATATAAGAAAAATTATGAAAAATTTGTAAACCAATAAGTGTGTTATTACTCTATGCAAGAAATGGAAAAAAATGTTCTGATCTTGGTTAACCATTATATTTTTTTGATGCGATGTGGTCGCCTAACTTCAAAAATCATCAGCATTTCAGATTCTATGGATAAGTTTTTTTAGATTTTTTTTTTTTTTTTATAAAATGTAAGATTTTTGAAGAGGTTGCCTCATACATCTTACGATAACATTGGAATGACTTAATCGATTTCGTTACGCCGTATGTTAAAAAATTCTAAATTATACCACCTTTAAGTCATTCTAATAAAAACTTCAATATACAGCTACGTGCAACTAATTAAGGACAGTAGCATTTAATATTTAAATCGTCATGTTAAAGGTAATATTTATTAAATAAACCGCTAAAATTTGGAACTGTTTAGTTAATCCAACTCTGTTTACTTGACATTTTTAATGGTAACATTTACCGTTATTTTGTTCCTTGTGGTATTTTTTATAATATGCGAAATAGATTAATCATGCACTAAATTAAGGACAGTGATACATTTTGCAACATATTCAATTTCATGTATTACAAAAGTTAGATTCAATTAACTGTGATTACACGGCGTGTTTTTCAGTATTTTAAAAGCTCTTAATATTTGCTTAACAAAAAAGTCAAATTCTGTGATGTCAGTACTTGAAAGATTATTTTACAAATGCATCAGGATTGAAGTCCTTATCGGGAAATCGCAACAACTTTAAAAGTTTCTAAAACAATGGTTTTCCAAGCGGTGCAATATTTTAGAAAGAATTCATCTACAGAAAAGGTGGGCAGTAAGCAAAGAAGCCGAATTACGACTTTTCGTGTAGATGCACTATTGTGTGCGAGTCGAAAAAAAATCTCCAAAGGCAAATGAGTCTTTGACGAAAACGAAGCAACACCATCTGTAGAGATACAGCAAAATAACGAAAGAAGACTCTAGAGTCGCAAAAAAGTACCGCCTTTGGACCGGTGTGGAATGGATAGGAGTATTATTTTCAGACGAAACAAAAATTCGCTGGCGAAAGTCGAAAGAATTTAATCCAAAGTACACTCGGGCCACTTTAAAGCATGGAGAAGGTTCTATCACACTTTGGGGTTATATTGGTATTGGGCCGCTTCACAAAAATGTGATAAGTATGGATAAGTGTCAATATGTAAGAATCCTAAGCGATACAATGATGCTGTATGCTGACGAGAATATACCAGTAACATGGATATTAAAGCAAGATAATGATACGTCAAACAATGGTTTCGGTTACTGTTCTCGACTGGCCTTCATGCAGTCCTGATCTCAACCCGATTGGGAGCTTATAGCAAGTTGTAAAAACCAAAATAAGCTTCATAAAAATAAGCAATTTCGATGATCTCATTACTGAAGCAAAGAAAGCTTGGGAAGCCATTCCAAGTAGTGTATGTACAAATTTGGTGACCACGATGCCTCGCAGATATCAAGCTGTTATCGATAACAATGGTTTTGCAACAAAATATATATATATTTTTTTAAAAATACATGTTTTTTTATAAAACTGGTGGTGTGTCCTTAATTATATGCACGACTGATATCAATCTTATTTAAAAATATTTTTATAAATAATAATTTATTTGACACAATAAGCAGTTATTTTCTAGGACTAATAGTTAAATTAGCTAAACTAGGACAAGTTTTGAGAATATTATACAAATTATAAATTTAGCTCAACAAGACCATAGTCTGGGCCTTAATGGTTAAAAGGTAAGTCAATCAAAAGTAATATTTATTGCTTAAATGGTTTTATATAAAATGTAATTCCTCCTATTGGTTAAGAAATAATAAACCATTTCACTATTAAATGTTCGTTTATAGAACTTTTTAAAAGAAAAAATCTCAGATGTAAATAATAAAACTAAAAAAGGTCATTCAATCTCTTTTTATTGACTCCTCAGTCTCTGAACAACAAATCAAAACAATAATTGATCTTTAACCCTTTATATGTAGCACAAGGTTATGAAATATTTCAATATAACATAGATTTATGTAAATAAAGAAACAATTGTTCTGCGAAATTAAAAAAGTGTTAATTTTATATTTGGGCTTTTAGGGTGTAAGGGACTGTCTGTTCCATTTAGTTAAAAGACTAAAATTACATGTAGCGTGGAAATTTGTAAATCAATCATTTTACTAGTTGTATGTAGCACAATCATACACCGCAGAAAAATTTAACACATAGTTTAACTTTTAATATAAGCTCACAAAATTTCAGTTTTGCCCAATACGATTTTTTTACTTAACCGTTTTCAAAATATCAAAATCATATAACTTCTTCTTTTAGAGTGCACACGACAGACAACACTATTGAATATTATGTTCCCATATTGACCAACGAATTTAACTTTACATATATTTTAGAGCGATTTTTACGGTCTGTTACAGGTATGTAACATGTGGCTATAAAGGGTTATATTTATTGTTATTTTTAAAATAGTTTGGTTTTTGGAATTGAAATAAAAAACAGACAATTTGCAAAGTGAATGAAATATTTATTTGGAGCGATAAACAAATGCCTGCCATTTACTCTTAAATGATTATTTTATGTAAATTTTGCTCGCGGTTACGCCATATGTGGTCCATCCGTGAGTTCAAACATACGTTTTTTAGCATTTCGGCCGGTATCTCACTAATGACAGCTGTATAGTTTTCTTTCAGGACTAGAATTTTGACTGGCTTGTCTCTGTACACAAGAGATTTCAATTATTCCTATAAATCAAATCAAATGACCTGAGCGGCCAATGGGCTACATCAATACATGAGATTAATTGCTCACAAAACTTGCCTTTCGATAAGTACATGGTATCGCTAGCCGTGTAGCATGCGGCACGGAAACCACAATTCTTCCATTTTGTGTAAAAATGTCGGTAATCATCGCACTGTACGTCGCTCCATATTAAGTAAAACTGTAGCGCAATTTGGTTACAACGAGTATAAAATGGGTGTAATTTACGAAACACATTTCACATACAACACGAATTTTTATAATAAAATATAATGATTTGCCAGGGTTGTTTGTCGTTTGTTAGTCTAATCATGGTGAAATGGTAAGCCTTACTTAGTTATTGGCACATGTCGCAATTTTTTTTTTTTACACTAAAAAGCGAAATAGAAAAAAATCGCCATTTCCCTTTATACCATATTAGCCTCTCATTGTACAAAATGTACTTTTGTACAACATATTTTAGTGGATGATGAATGAAAGCAAACAAAAAGCTTTACTAACTTTTGCGAAACACAGACCACCTCGTGATTTAAAGAGAAAATGGAAAGACGTGAATTTGGTGCGCTCTTCGAGCATTATTTTTGATAACAAAAACCAGTACTCAAATCTAAGCTAAACTTGATAAATACTGTGGCAATTTTGCATTATCAGTTATAGTGGTAAAAAAGTCATTTACTGAATTTCGTTGTGGCCGTAAAAGCATGGAGGATGCAGAATGTTCTAGACACCCAATTAAGGTCTTTACACTCGAAACAATTTAAGAAATTCAAAATATGATGTTGGCCGATCGGAGATTGAAAGTTCGAGAGTTTGTGGAAGCCATATGCATCTAGAAATACTTTGTGGTTTCAGCTATGAATGGTCACAATCGACCACAAATGCAATCGTGAGAAAATTTCGCAGAAGTCTGTATCAATGGACGAAATGTTTATCCACCACGACGCAGTCCTATTAGCAGTTAAACTATTAGGTATCTCGGGGTAAATCGGGGCTACAGAAATCCAAAGTGGGCTTGTTAGCCAATAATGTCCTGGCGACTGTTTTTGGGATGCACGCAATATCATTCACATTGAATATCTTCAAAAGAGTAAAACAATCAATGCGTCAATTTAATAAGAATTAAAAACGAACAGCTGCATTTCCAAAAAAACAGATTTTCTTCAAAATCTTTCTTTCGTTCTCAAACGTCTTCAAAAGCATACCCAAAATGAGAGCTAAGTGGCGTAAGAAGCGTAGCGTAGGTTGAAGCGAAATCGCAGAAAGTTGCGTGCAAGATCCCAATAACTGCACAGTGAGTGTTCTACTTTAAGCCTTCTGTGTGTGACACGGTACCCGGTAACTTTCCGTAAATGAATTGTGGTTTTCTTTGTACACAGTTTTCCTAGACGCTTGAAGCTTTCTGAGAACTCCTAACTTTTGTTTACATTCATTTACACGACTTTTGGGACTCATCTTGGGAGGAAGTGGTAAGTAAATTTATATTTACACCCTTAACAGGGTGACAGGGTACCCGGGTACCTTTAGCTTTATGGTTTTACACAAATAAATAAACATGCTAATTTTTACCTATCTTTATGAGGCAGCTATTTGATCACAGAAATATTTTGTTTCTCTCACTGTTCCCACCAGTGTAAGGTTCCATAAACTTAACGTCTGAGCAAGTAGCAGAGAAGTGAACAAATTGTTTATAGTTATGTTTCTGTCACAGCTCTTGAATACACTGAGTAGGTCTAAGACTACTTTTTCTCCTATATTTCTTTGGCGCTCAATATCAGCTGGCTTATCAGTAAAGGGAGAGGGTACGAACTTTTCGAGTCACACATCCAAAATATATTAATGCATTTTTTCTGGCTCCTATGGCTGATATTGTTTGAATCGAATACTTCCTCTATACCTAAATAATTTTCATTAACGATAATACTCTCGCCTGGCTTGTAACTTTCAAATAATTATCATTAAGCATAGTGCTAATGTCTCTAAGCCAGCTCATTTATCCATTGAAATACGCCTTGCTCAAGTTTGTTCCTTATCAAAGTGAATTAAGCGTAGAAGTTAATTAATTTGGATACTTTATTTCCAAGTTTCTATTATATTAATCAGTCACTTTTTTCCCTTTCTATTATGTCATCTCCTTTGATGAGATTCGTTTAAATATATCTGTATATATATATATATATATATATATATATATATATATATATATAAATACAGATATATTTATATATATATATATATATATAAATAAATATATATATATATATATATATATATAAATATATATATATATATATATATATATATATATATATATATATATATACAGATATATTTATATATACAGATATATTTAAACGAATCTCATCAAAGGAGATGACATAATAGAAAGGGAAAAAAGACTGATTAATATAATATAATAGAAATATAATAGAAACTTGGAAATATATATATATATATATATATATATATATATATATATATATATATATATATATAATATATATAGATACGATGCTAAAACTACGAGAAATATATATATATATATATATATATATATATATATATATATATATATATATATATATATATATAAAATGAGCAAGGAGTGGCCGTTACAGTCAATGGCGATCGTTATCGGGCCATGTTGAACGAATTTTTGTTCACAAAAATTGAAGAGGAGGATATTAGCAACATTTGGTTTTAGCAGGACAGTGCTACGTGCCACACAGTGGAAGCTACACTCGATGTTTTACGCCCTGTCTTTAAAGATCGCATTGTCAGCCGCAGAGCTGATGTCGTTTGGCCACCTCGGAGCTGCAATTTGACACCGTTGGACTGTTATGCCGTCAAAGATAAGTGTTACGCCAACAAGTCGGAGGCAATTGACTCTTTAAAGGACAATATTCGTGAAGCCATTGGTGAAATACAGCTGCACACAATCGATAATATGCTTAAAAATTGGACCGATCGGGTAGGCTACTGCATGGCCAGACGAGGCAGCCATTTGAATGAAATTATTTTCCATTATTAACAGAAATGATTGTACTTTCAAATAAGAAAAGAAATTTAAGAAAACATTCAGTAGTTTTTTGTATAGCTTTACAACTGAGAGCTCCTTCTTTATCACCTGATCTTAACCCAATAGGGATGCTTTGGGATAATCTAGGTTGCCCGATACGAAAACGGGAGCTGAGAGAATATTATTTTGGAAGAATGGTTGTAAATTCCTAGGCCTGTGACGCAAGTTTCGATGTATTCAATGTATTTACGACTTTAAGAAGTAACTAATAGAGTTTACCCCACTAAATAATAAATTAAAAAAATCGTTCTAATTTTTCTGTAAAAAACCATAATATGCTACCTTTTGTTTACCGAAGCTGCTATCAGACGACATGTAATTTAATTTTTAAATAAATTTAATTTTTTTGTACAAATTATTTTTTCAATAATTTTATTTCAAAACAAAAAAGTTGTTTATGTTTGCCACATGAAAATAGAGCAATCTCTAATCGAAAGATACAAACGTATTTCCACGTGTATTTTAACACATGCAATGTTTCATATGTATCCGACGATATGTGGTATGGTCGATAGTATTCGATAATTCTCATAAGCGCACAAAATTTTATAGCTCTAAAATGTACCTTTATGATTTTACAGCAAAAACAAAAAAATCTTATGTACTACACTAGAAAAAAAAATATTTTAAAAAAACCTCCTGTCAAATTTGTTTGTTGTCGCTTACGTCTTTTTGGCGATTATGGCTCGACATAATAAAATATAAAAAAATTGTTGTTGTACGAAATCATTAAATTAGTGGAGTGGTACCCTGTACATTTTTTAACGCTTTAAATACAGAGTACCCTCCGTTTTTGCTGCATAACTTTAGTTTCTGCAATAAATCTTTTGTTATTTAAGTCACAAATAAATTTATTCCCGTTGTTTTTGCTGTTACTGTTAAATATTTTAAAACAACTAATACATATTTACATTGGATCTAATTGTCTAAACTTTTTTGATACTTTACTTTTTATAGAATAGAAATCTATTTAGTCTACCATCCTACAAAAGGAAAAATATTCTACCAATTTTGGTTGGAGCTTGGAATAATGTAAACAAAGCGTATGATTTTTTATTTTTTTTATGCAAGATTTTTTAGCATTGTTAGTTTATTATAAATTCTTAAATTTTTATAAAAAATAAACAGTTTTCCAGAAATTATAAAAACAATATCAGTAAATACTGTATGATATTTAAATAGAAAGACAATGTAATAAAGATTAGCGATACAGTTGATTTTGAGGGAAGATTTTGAAAAACTTTTGAAAATTAAAAAATTAAAAAAAGGGTTGTGCAGGTCGTTTTGGATCTCACTGAAAGCTTAATGGTCAAAAAATCATTTTTGATAACTTTTTTCATCTTTTGAACTAGAAAAAGTTTATTGAATGGAAGCTGACATCGAGTTAATAAAACATTTATTTCTTCAATATGGTTATTTTTGAAAAAATTGCTTTATACACATTAATATTTGCTTTCAATGGAACTGCTACATTAGTTTAATTTTGCAGAATCTCCGAGAAGAGTAACAAAATGTCATCTGTTCGAAAACGAGGGACATGCAGCTGCTGTAATTCGAAGTGCGGTAGTAAGTGCATCATATGCAACATTTGTTCTTAAACCTTATTTGATAACAAATATATTATTATGTTCCCAATAAGTATTGTTTAAGATATATGGTGCATTGGTCTTGCATCGATATCATAGTTTAATTTTTATACGATTTACGAAGCTTTAAAGTTAGCGTGGAAAAACACAGTGCAAAGTGGCTTGAGTGAGAGACTCTCAAATTACTACCACAATCGTAAAATGCATTAATATTAGTTTGCCGAACGCTGCTTTAAAAATAGAATGACTTTGTTAAGCTTTGTTAAGTTGGATGGTATTTGTTGCATTCTTCGTCAATGATGTTTCGAATAATGATGGCACTGTGAAATGGTGTGTTATAATGGTGCAAAATCTACGAGTTTTCTGCTCACAATTCTGGTCTCTTTCGGCGAATTGCTTTACGCAAACGTCTCATAACGCCCAAATAATACGTTTTGTTTACCGTCTGGCCTTCTGCCAAAAATTCATTATACACTATATTGTTGTAATGCATGAAAACTGTAAGCATTGCCTTCTTTTTGGACTGAAAACGACGTGGTGAACGCCATTCACCTGCCTGATGTTTGGATTGCGTGTCGTACTCATAAATCTATGTCTCGTCTTCAGTAATCAATGTAGGATCGGATTCAGCCTCGCAAATCATTTCTTTTGTGACCTCAACACGGTCTCTTTTTTGCATGAAATTGATGTCTGTTGGCACCAATTTTGCTGCTACACGACGAAATCATTAACCAAAATATCTTGAACGGATCCATCGACAATGTTCAAGTCCTCCGCTATTTCTCTGATGGCTAATTTGCGGTTATTTATTTATTTATTCAATTACATGGTCTCACTCGCTGTTGATCAAGACTATTTCTTGTATTAGAGCACAGAGACTTATCACGTTACAGTAATTAAGCTATGATATACAAATTTAAAATTAAAAAATCTAAATAAAAATCGTCATAAA
Source organism: Wohlfahrtia magnifica (assembly GCA_023159175.1). Classification (NCBI taxonomy): domain Eukaryota; kingdom Metazoa; phylum Arthropoda; class Insecta; order Diptera; family Sarcophagidae; genus Wohlfahrtia; species Wohlfahrtia magnifica. Next base: position 3,416,392 of record JAKWBJ010000193.1, read on the forward strand.
TATTCTAAATCATTATAAGCATATGTATATTAAAAAGATAACGTCTATCTTCAAAATGATCTAAATAACTTTTGTTATAACTTTTTTTCTATGTTTCACTTGTGAGACCTATTTTGGAATACGGATGAGTCGTATGGGATCCTTATTATAATATTCATATCACCCGCATCGAATCTTTTCAGAAACAATTTTTATTGTTCTATTTGCGTCGCCTTGGTTGGAATTATTTGGAACTGCCTTCTTATACTTGCAGACTATCTTTAATTAAACTGCCGACTCTTAAAAGTCTGCGCACCGTGTTAAATGTATCGTTTTTGATAAACCTTGGCAATGGGAATATTTGTTATTTCTTTCAGAATCTGTTAAATTTAATGTCCCTTGTAGAAATTCACGTCATTCTAAACCTTTATATCTTCAAATATATAGATCTAATTATGCTATTGCTTTTTATGAGATTATGTCGTCAATATAATTTTTTGGCAGAATTTGTTGCTTTTTCATTAAATATTAATATTGTAAAGCACAAGATTATATATTATATTATGTATATATATACAAGTATATATATATATATATACATATATATACATATATATACATATATATATACATATATATACATATATATATATATATATAAATATGTATATATATATGTGTATACATATGTATATATATTGTTACGAAAATAAAAATGCCTAAAAGAAAACACACCACATCAGCGCCATTAAAACTGTATTTTGGGAATTTGGTATATTTGGTATTAATGTGTCGCCCTGTCCATGCCATACTTATTTATGTATTAGGCAGCACTGTGAATTCATTTGCAGAAGACAAACAGAAATAATTCGAGTGCTGTAGCAAGAACAAGAACATTCGGAAGTAATATCAATTGTATGTAAAAGGCGGCGCATTATGCATTAGTGCAATAGTTATCGTTATGATGCCAGAAAATGAAGTCGTAAAGAAAAACGTTGTATATACGAATATCAAGTGCAAGTTAAAAAGTCGCAGTATTAAGGTAAGAATAAGTTTGTATAAAGATAAAGTGAGGAAATAGAAGTTGTAAGACAACAACAAAGGGTGTTTTTTTTTTGGCGCAATTTAAAATAACTCAAACGTTTTAAAATGGTTTAACACGTAACAGTATGTACATGTAAAACAAAATTTGCTTTGGAAGATTCTGGCTCAGAAGAAGACGACGAAATAGCTTTAGGTAAGTCTTTAAAAAATAGGTTTTTTGACAAGAAAAAATAATTTATATTTATCTGATTTAAAAAGACATCGTGAGAATTATGCGCAAGTTAGCGGAAAAAAAGAAAAACCTAAAAGGCTATGTATACATGTATTGTGTAAAAATATAAAGGAAACGGGATTGTTTGCCTTTTCAACAAAAGATCTGCCTTTTGCAGATAGCAATTCGTACCGAAATTTTTTAAGAATGGATGAAAAAAATTTGTTGATTTATAACGCCAGAGTTACACAGGCGCGACAACACTTTTAGGGAATCGATTTCTGTGGCAGATAAATTAGCAATAACCCTTCGATTTTTAGCAACTGGCGAATCTTATAAGAGTATGAACTCTTCTGTTGTGATTACTCCATCTCTTTTCCAAAACAATGTCTATTATTTGCGATGTGCTATATCGAAATTTAAGCGAGGAATACATATTTAAAGGCATGCTATTTGGATTTAAATTATTTCTAAGTATTACTATATTTGCCACTTTGGTTACTCTAGTTTACATCAAGCCTTAAAGAATGGGAAAGTATAACTAAAGAATTTCCTAATTGTATTGGAGCTTTGGATGGCAAACACAAATCTTAAACCCTAACGAAAAGATGGGACATTTTGTTATAATTATAAACACATAAACAGCATCATACTGCTAGCTTTGGTTGATGCCCACTGTAAGTTTATATTCATCGATGTTGGATGCAACAGCCGTTATAACGACGCAACAGTATTAAAGCAGAGTTTTTTAAAGATTTTATATGAGGAAACAAGTTTATTTAAGAACTCATTTATAGGAAGATCACATTGCTTACCTTACGTGGTAGTTGCGAAAGATGCTTTCCCTTTGCATAAGCACATCATGAAGCCATATATCTATCACACCAACTGTGCTAAAAAAGATGTTAAACTTAAGAATTTCACGGACAAGGCATGTTGTCGAGCATTCGTTTGGGACGCTTTCAAATAGATTACGTGTATTTTTAACGAAAATTAATTTGAAAGTTGAATCGGTCGAAAAAAATATATTGGCATAGAAAAATCAATATTCCATACAATCCACGAAAAGGATATGCAGAATATATTCGTAAAGACCCTTTGAATATTTTACCAATGAAAGAAAATTGGACTGGCAATAATAAGATAATTATACCATATGTAAATATTTATGTTACTCATGCTTATTTTTGCATTTATTTCATTTTTGTATTTTTTTGCCAGGTAATACAAACCAAATTATCCAGATTTAGTTAAAACTTGAGTCATCAGTTCGTGCAACTTGTGAAGAAAAAATAAAAAAGCGATGAGATTAAGACGGGTGAATGAAACTAATTCTCAACAGACCCTGCAGACTCTATCCATTACATACAAATAATGCACCGTTTGATGTAATTTATACGCCGATGACAACTTTAAAATCTAATTTTTTTCCAAATGGTAATACCATGTTTTGATATTTCGATACAAAATATTTTTTGGGATCAAATTTAATTTTAAAGTTCTATCAGAATTAGAATACACTCTATAATTATACGAAATAAAAAAACATACATATATAAGAGAATATTTTAATTTATTTGATCGTAAAAATAAAAAAATAACAAAAAAGGCACTTCTTTTAAAAAATTATTTAATTGTATAATAAAAGAAATCAGTTTTGAAAGTAATGAGGCAGAATCATCCTGCAATTACAGTAGACATTATAAAAATATGGTCCCCGCAGTTCTCTCCACAATTTTCATATGAACCAAGAAGATTAGTAAACTTTACATGAAACAATCAGCGAAATGTCTATGCTTGTTTTATTTTGGAGTATAGTTTTTTTGAATACAACTTAATAATATTTAGAAAAGAAACTAAAAAATTACTGTTTGATATCATTTTGCTCTCAAGTCTGGGCAGTTTTGCGTGCCTCTCTGATGTCGTCACCATAACAGCGACTACATTTTCTGGTATAACTCGTTTTAAATATTCTCTCAATGTATCGTACGGAATGCTTCGCGTGAATGGTGGTTCAAATACGTTATTTATTCATTTCAAATTGATAATTTTTGTGTAATTTGTGCAATGAATATGTATGCCCGGTTTTTTATAAACTCTAAGTTCCGTAGGGTTTTCAACATCGGTTCGATAACATAAAATTCTCATTATAGCACAGTCCCGCTTTTCTTTGCTATCATTAAACAACATTGATAGCACGATGTTTTCCGAATACATACTATAATTACAATATATAGAAATATATCAATCATCATATATATACATATATATATATATATATATATATATATATATATATATATATATATATATATATATATGATGATTGATATATTTCTATATATTGTAATTATAGTATGTATTCGGAAAACATCGTGCTATCAATGTTGTTTAATGATATATATATATATATATATATATATATATATATATATATATATATATATATATATATGTATATATATGATGATTGATATATTTCTATATATTGTAATTATAGTATGTATTCGGAAAACATCGTGCTATCAATGTTGTTTAATGATAGCAAAGAAAAGCGGGACTGTGCTATAATGAGAATTTTATGTTATCGAACCGATGTTGAAAACCCTACGGAACTTAGAGTTTATAAAAAACCGGGCATACATATTCATTGCACAAATTACACAAAAATTATCAATTTGAAATGAATAAATAACGTATTTGAACCACCATTCACGCGAAGCATTCCGTACGATACATTGAGAGAATATTTAAAACGAGTTATACCAGAAAATGTAGTCGCTGTTATGGTGACGACATCAGAGAGGCACGCAAAACTGCCCATTACATTGTAGAACAATTAAATTAATATTAACTTACCATGTATGATACACCTTCTCTCATTACCAAATGATTTTTGAAAAAGATAGTTGTTGTAAAAACCAAAGTTTTAGAACGTACTCCTCGTCCGTTCCCTTTTCAGACTGTCTTCTATTCCATATTTCCTTTATTTTTACTTTTTATAATGTCTACTGTAATTGTAGGGCGGTTTTCCCCATTAATTCCAAAATTGAGTTTAAGGTATCTCCCTTCAAGGCCATATTCAAATAATTTTTTCATACATATAATTTTGTAGAGACATTTTTGTTGACCATAGCTTTCTATTAATATCTGTACATTGTCTCTGCTCCAATCAAACTCCATTATTTTTTTATTAACTGGTGTATTTCTGAACACAAAATTTATTTAATTTTAAAATTTCTCTTTTTCTTTATTATTTCACAAAATAATTTAATTATTTTTAAGCAAATATTCATATGTCTACCCAACAATAAAAAATGACAATGTAATGAGAACAATAATATGAAGCAACAAGAAGAAAATTACGAGAAATGGAAAAGGGAAACAAAAAATGTTCGGTACAAACATACGTGTACTACACACTGTACTTCTTCGTCCCCTCTTCCTACTAACTTCGTCTGTTTATCCATCGTTCAACCAAGTGTAAAAAGGGACCTATTTGAAACCTAACTGAGATCTGCATCCTGAATACTTTTTGAGATAGCAGCATTTATGTCAAAACACTGTTGTCAAATTTAGACGAAGTTTTCCAATTTCCAAGATGTCATTATCTATCTCGGCGGGAGCTAGGTTTTGATTTTAAACTCCTAGTTTTCGAGGCAAGTTTTCTTAGAATTTATTATATTTTACGTTTTTACTATACGCTTACCTATGATTGTCTAGGTACTTTGCTTTCTTTACCGCTGGGTTGTTTTAAAATCTTCTCAGTGGAGCATTACCAAATTTTCGCTCGGTTTAAAATCTTTAAAAAATAAAAATCTGCTATACCCCCAATTTCTCGAAACTAACAAACTACTAAATGAAATGTTGGGGACTCATATATTGATCTTTTTAAAGGCTCTCCATCTACTGAACTGATTTCAATGTTTCAGAACTATGATTGTAGTAGTGCTCATAATCTTGTTACTAGGCCTGAGAGGCTTTATATTGATTGTGTTGAGTGCACTCTTTCAGATCATAATATACCATCATATAAATTAGAAAATAGCTTTAAAATTAAGAAATATATTGAAATATCAAAAACTAATTGCGATTATGATAAGGCTAGGGACTTTTGATGCCTCTGATCTGACAAACTCATTGACCCCTTGTATTGAATCAGCTGTTGGCAACTCAGCTGCCGCGATAAAGTTCAGAAAAGCGTTGCAATTTGAATTAACTCCGAGGGTGAATAGAAATTTCCAAGGGTTAATATTGTTTAAGTATAAATGGTTAAGGAAAAGACGTAGATCAAGAAATAATAAAAATATTGAAAGTTTTGAATCGATTATGTAGAGTTATAAAAGTGACCATTAGAAAATGTAGGGAATATTATTATACGGATAATGATCCAAGGAAACGTTAGAAATTTATTAACAATACCGTTGGTCGATCGAGAGTTGGTGGTGTCAAAGTAGATTGTTTAAATAACTATTTTATTTCTATTGTTAAGGAACTCAACCGAAAAAGTGATATTTTATCTGGAGACTTTTTAAACCTCTTAGGACCCATACAGAAGCACGCAGTCGTTAGTATTTAATATCATTAATGTAAATGATGCTAATAACGTTGTGTGTAATATGGGAGCAAACAAATCTCCAGTCTTCGATAACATATCAATAAAGTTTGTAAAGGAATGCTTTAGTGAAATCGCAACTATTTTAGCTAAAATTTTCAACAAATGATTACAACCTCACAGTACCCTAATATCTTGAAAGTTCATAAAATAGTGCCTATTCCAAAAACTGTGCATGCATCTACCGTAGATATCGGCAATTGCTGTGCTTTCTACTTTAAAAATATTTGTGAAACTTTTGTATGATAAAATTTTTGGTTTATCTGGAGGATCATAACATTTTGTACAAAATCAATTTGGATTTAGTAGAGGCATGAGTACGCAAGAAGTGGTCTTGAAAGTGGTTATGTATGTGTGCAAGGGCCATAATGAGGGTTACAGTGGAGTAACGGGTATGTTTTTTGATATCTCAAAGGCCTTTAGCGGACGGAAACAGTATGTACAAATTGGGCACTGCAATTGCTTTCTTGTTGCTGTTGAATATAGTGTGCCACAGGGAAGTGGGCTTGTTCCTTTATTGTTTTTAATTTACTTAAATGATTTAGAAAACTTAAATCATACTGGCCAACTGTATATGTCTGCAGATGACATATGCTTGGTCTACTCTTTTAAGCATGATCTTATTCTTAAAACACTGATTGCAGGCGATAAATTCCTATTAATTGAATTCGCTCGACTGAATGGTTTACTATTAAATTCTGATAAAACCAAATTAATTCGTTTTCGGCCACATTCAGCGAATATGAATGATAACTTTTCTGTCAATGTTGATGGCAAATCTCTTTGTGATACCCATTTAGTTAGATATTTTGATATAACATTACGGAGCAACTTATTGTGTGACGCTGAGTGTGAGAGCGAAGCTAATGATTTATAATGGTAATGATATATATGGTGCTGGCGTTCAATAGAAACAATATTCTTGAGAAATCCTTACAAGGTTGTTAGAATAGGGCATTGAAAAGAGTATACAATTTACCGGCAACTTGTTCGACAATTATACTATATGGAGGTTTTTGTAAAACTATTTTGCCTGTTTATGGCTGCACGAATATCAGGCTTTATTATTTCTATTTAAGTGTTTACAGCATAGGTGAGCAAAAATTCCATTTTTGCAAAACCAGTAACATTTCAACACGTATAAAATCTGATGGTTCCTAGATGCAGATTGGAAAGAAGTAAGCAACGTATTGATTATTTAGGTGGTTATATGTATAATGATCTACCACCTAATTTATAAGCTATTGCCAGAATATCAACGTTTAAGTCCTTGTGAAAGAAATACTTATGTGATTTAATTGAAACGCTTCTTATGTAACTGATTTGAACTTGTTCATTTAATATAAATTTATTATGAATTAATTAATTTTTAACATTTTTTATGGTACATATATGTACATTATATATATTAAGTATTAAAATAGTTACCAGCTTGTCTCAAAAATGCCTTAATGACGCTGAGGCCTAATTTGAATGAATGCTTACACTATGTACAATTATCATAAATAAATAAAAAAAATCTATACAGAATTTAAACTTCCAAAATGAACCCGAAAAAAATGCTTACTTCAAGATATAGACATGCTTCTTATGTAAAGACTAATAATATAACTATACTATAATTTTTAATATTCTACAATGTTATATTATATAATAAAAAAAGAAAAAAAAAATTAATCTCAGCTGAATGAATTTTATTGCTTAATTATCTAATTAAGTTGTTATGTATTATTTATTCTCTTTTGAAATTTTATTGTTATTTACTTATAAGGAATATATTGTATTTATGCTGTTTTATATATATTATACATTGCCAACTAGCACCTCTATGCATATTATGGTTGTGCCTTAAGGCAAGTAGGCCTTAAGCCAAGTAGGCTAGCTGAAACGACTGCGACTGCGTGCAATCAAATGTGTATAACTACAATGTATTTAACAAATTTTTCGTCAAGTTTCGTCAAATTTTATTTATTTACGTTTGGAGCGAAGCTGATCGCACTGCACGTATATAAACAGCTGTTGCGTTTTATATGCGAAACATTAATAAAAGGAACACGTTGAGCAATGGATGCTAAAAGTAAATGCTCTATTTTGTGACATGTTTTAATACATTTTTGATTTAATTTTTTTTAATCTTATATATTAAAATGAATGTGGGTATGTTTGTTGGTTTGTTTGCACTTAGATAGTCTCCGGCACCTCACCAAGGTGTGAGGTCATGTCCAAATAACATGGCTTTAAATTGGTACTCAATGGTGATTTTAGTCATAGGTGGGGGCGTTGGTGGACGCATTGTATTCACTCGTGCTTTGGCACCGTGAGGTAACGTCCTAGGGCAGGTACTCACGTTAAACCACTGACTTAATGTGCGGTGCCGCGACCAAAATAAATGTAAAATGGTAACAGAAAAAGAGTCTAATTTTGGCCCAAATAGATTCATAGTCAATCATCAGTCAAAAACTGAGCGGAATTGGGTAAGTGGGCTTGATACCAACCATACGAAGTAAATATTTTTTTAAGAGTATCTAGCGAACGGTTAAAGCTCAATCCAAAAGTGGGTAATAGTAAAAGTTTCTAAATTAGGTTAAAAGTAAGTCCTGAATAATACGCATCATCAGCCAGTAACTGGGTGAACTAGATAAGTGGACGTGCGCCTTTTATTCATTCTAAATATTGAATTTTGTTTATGAGGAGAGCGGCAAAAATTAAAGCAGCGTTCTCTATTCACATTAGCCAAAAAGTGGGTATTTCAGAAAGCACACTGGATAAAAACCATCTATATATGTATTGAATGTGTGTTTGCTTGAAGACCGTAGACAGCTAAACAACAGATTCTATAGTGTCTTTTTGGTAGGAGCTATAGACTATCACAGATGTTTGAATTTGGATCGCAAAGTTGGAAAAAGTGTAAAAATATAACTAAAATAACAATTAAGATAATAATTACGATGCGTAGCGAAGCACGCCGGTTTTTAACTAGTTAATAAAATAAATATTGTGATAAAAAAAATTACGTTTTTAGAACAGCTTGCATTAAAGTTCAAAAAGGACTTTATAGCCACCAAGAAGTTGATTATGTATTTGACAGAACTTTTCATTGATTTTAGATACTAGCTTAAGTAAGCAAAAATGGCCAAAAAAGTTTTTTTAGAAATCATAATAACTAAGTAAATTTTCACCGGATTTCAAAAAGCTAAGTCTAATTTTATTCATATCTAAGCACGTTTCCTTAATTATTTCATAAATAGTAAGGTTCTTACATATATTAAAATAGTGCGCAAAAACATTTCTAAAAAATTAAATAGAAAATGTTTTTGCGTGAAAAATACATGAATACTCTACTTAACAAACATGGTGAGAAACTCAAAATCGGTTAATATTTAGTTAAGTTATCAGCTCAGAAGTGCATGTAGCTACGAAAAACAGGTTTTTCTTCCAAAGTTTTTTTATTTGTTAGGGTTAAATTGCAGCATTGTTTTTTTAAATCTTTGGGTATAATTTTATCATAACCTGCACTTTTACAGATACTTATGTATGTATATATTTATTCTTCTTAGTATATTATAAACTTCATCTTCTGTAGTATTATCCATGTACATTGATATTATCCATGTACTTATTATCGTGTCATGTGTATAAGCAGTGATATTACAATTGCGGGTTAATTATGCAACAAATATTTTATTAAGAACCTTTTTTTTTTGGTTCTAACTTGACTTAATACTCTTTCTACAAAACTGGAAATAATAGACTGGAATCTCCCATTTTGTTTGTTTGTTTTACATTTTGAGGAAAAAATTTTTTTCAAGTATTCAAAGGTCAACAATTCTAATTGTCTCAATTCGGGTTCTATATCTTGTCTTTCACATTCTTCAACAAAATTAACTTTAACCATTCAAATCCTTACCTTTGAATTATATTGATAAATTTTATTTTTATTTTTTAGGAATAATTCTTGGGATCACAATAAGTTTTTCAAAAAACACACAATTTATATTTCCAACTTATTTCTTAAAATTTTTAGATATTACTTGTTAGAGCGCATTTTATCGTACATATTTCATAAACATATTGCTTTCATAAGCACAAGCTTTTCTGGTGTTTCTGGCAAATACCAAGAAGAATTTGGAAGAATTTTTTCCGGATAGGTTGAGTTTTTTCCCAAACAACTTTACCATCATTGCTCACCCGGTCAGCTTTACAATTATCTTGAGATTTTGGACGCGTTGTTCTATATTTTCTTTAACAAGTTTAAGGCTTGTATGTTTCAAAAAATTCTGTGCCTACCAGTTCATGTTAAAATTTTTTTCAATAAATATTGTTACGAAAATAAAAATACAAGACTGCATTGTGGGGTTGTGGTATATGTCAAGTTGGCAGCACTGCCACATCGACTATCTTTACGTTACATTTGAGTTACCGGATATAGAATAGAATATGGTCGATATTTCCTGAACCTTCTAAAATGCAGGCAATTAGGTATATAAAGGGCTATCTTACTTACATGTGAGTTAGTTATCGTTTGGCTATCGTAAGATAAAGACGTGTTAAAGCGGAAATAAAAGTGTTGTAAAAGCGAATATTAAGTTGTAAACTGTATAAAAATTATTGTGTAGTAAATAAAAATATAACTGTAAAACAAACAAAATAAAGTGGTTTAATATTATTTTAACGAAATTTAAACGAACTCAAACGTTTTAACAAGATTAAAACGTAACAATATAATATACGCGGCCAAAGTAGCTTAATAAATTCCATTAAAATATAATCCTAACGGCCACCTACATCTTATTTTTTTCTTTGGTTTAGTATTCAGTCAACAGCTTGCTCATATTATCAACCCAACAACCAATTTTGTTCTAAAATTGCATAATTTCATGTTAAGCAGATAATGTTCAAGTCTTCTTGGAAGCGTATGTACATTATGTTGCATTCTTGCTAAATAAAAACATATGTACGTTCGTATGTTACTTACTTCTTACCTATATTTATGAGGCAGCATATATGACGATATAAATGCTTTGTTATTTCGCACTGTTTCAACCACTAAATGGTTCCATGAACTTAACGTCTGCGCAAGTTGCAGGGAAGTGAAAAAATTATTAGTTGTTATATTTCATTGGCGATCACCATCAGTTGGCTTATCCTTATAAAGATGAATTTTGAGTGGGTAGCAATTTCTTCAGTTACACGACAAAAAGATTATAAAGTCATACCTTTTGGGCCTTTATGGCAATTGCACATCAATATTAATACACTCGCCTGACTTAAAACTGCAAATATTCTCTACGAGGTACCAGTGTCACACTCTTAAAGGTGTTTTGTTTTTTGTCACATACATAAAAGTTAACTTGATAAACTACTTTCAAACGTTAACATTCTACAGATGAATACATGCTTTTGAATTTTATCGCAAGTTATTAATAGCACTGGTCAATAAAGAACCAAAAATTTTCTCCCCTTTATATAAAACTATATGAAATATATTGATTTTGATGCGTTGAATTCAAGTCCATTTTCAGTTTTTTTCCATCCGGCTCATATTATTTTTATAGGCGTGGCAAATTTTTCGCCCAAAATATGGTAGTTATGTCAATATATTTTATCATAACTTGAAAACGACTTGACCGATTTTGATGCAAGTACCACTAAACGTGTAGGAACAAAGCTTCCTATAAATCACATCAACATAATTTTTTTGTATTTTCAACAGTTTCGGAGTTATTCACAACTTAGCTGAGAAAAAAAATTTTTGCTCAAAATTAGAGCAATTTTTTGTTTTCAAAAAGTCATAACAAATTTTTCAGAATGAAAATTTTAGATGTTAAGTACTTAACTTAAAATGTTTAGCTGAAAATGTTGAGAATAAAATAACCTTGAAATCATAACAATCGGTTGGCTATTGCCGATTTTATTAAAAATTAAATGCAGGGCCTAACTTTGACCAAAATTATCGAAAAATATTTTCTTGCAGAATTAGTGGGCATTTTTTTTCTTTTATTTCCAAAAAGTTATAAAGTAATTCTTAGAATATAAATTTTACATTTTAAGCATTTTAATGAAAGTCAGGTGTGGGTTGAAAGTAAAATAACACATAAAGGCAGGTGCCTAACTTTGACAAAAGTAAAGGGTTAATTTTTTATGGCTATGGTCAAAAGTCAAAAATATTCTAAGAATAAGATTTTTTATTATTATTTTTTTATTATTATGCAAAATATTGCAAAACCGAAAACACAAATCCTATCCGATATTTGATTTTATCAAAACCAAAAGTTAATATTGAAAAGTACTCTAAGGACTATTTCCGTTTTATATATTTTTTATTATGGTAAGTGTTTTATTAAATTTTAACATAGGTTAGCTAATTTATAATGTATTTTTAGTTTAGATTACAGTATGTCAAGGGCTTGGACTTGCAAAAATTTTCCAATTTGTTTTGCTACACCTGTGGGGAATTAACTTTAACTTTACAATCACAACGCCATACAATTCCAAATTAAGAATGCTTATAAACATTACTTTAGATTTCCTATCGATGAAAGAAACAAATATTGGCTGCCAAAAATATGTTGTAATATCTATGCTAAAGCTTTATGAGGCTGTCTTAACGACGATAGAAAGAAAGCTCATGCCATTTATGAAACCAATGATATGGAGTGAACCACAAAATCACGAACATGATTGTTATTTCTCCTTGACCGCTACACGTGAATTTGCGAGAAAAAATAAGAACAAAATCATATATCTGAACATTTCATCTGCCCGACGACGAGTTCTTCAAAACAATAACGTATCTTTACCTCCAATACCTCTAAGCGTCACGAAAAGGTTAATGAAGGTCCTATTTCATCTGCATATCGACAAAACTTCATTTTATAAAACAGTCTGACCTGAATAATCTTGTGCGAGACTTAGAACTCTCAAAATCACATTCAGAACCCACTTGCGTCAAGATTACAGCATTGGAATTTGTCAGATAAGGACACAAAAGTGTCATATTTTCGATATAGATAAGAAGATTTGCTTGCCTATTTTAATAAAGATGGCGATTTAGTATTTTTTGATGATGCGGACTATTACGAAAGCTGAAAGGTCTGAGGAATGGCGACTCTTTACTGGTTCATCAAAGAAAAACATACACAAATGCGTATGTACTGTTTCCTACCAGATATTTCCTTTAATTATGTTTGTGTTGCCAAATAATATATAACAAATTTTTTGTCGAAGTTAGGTACCTCCCTTTATAGGTTACGTATCTGGCTGTAATTTAAATGCATAAAAGTAAAAATTAATTTTAATAATTTTTGTATAACTTTTTGGATATAAAAGAAGAAAAAAATTCTCTAATCTAGCAAGAAAATATTTTTTCGCTAATTTTTGTCAAAGTTAGATACCTGCATTTAATTTTGAGTAAAATCAGCAATAGTTAACCAATTTCCATTATTTAAAGCTTTTTTATTTCCAACATTTTAAGCTTTAATATACGAGTAAGTGCTTAACATCTAAAATGTTCATTCTGAAAAATTTGAAAAGAAAAAAAAAAAATTGCTCCAATTTTGCGCAAAAAATTTTTTTTCGCAGCTAAGTTTTGAATAACTACGAAACTATTGAAAATACAATAAAAATGATGTTCATGTGATTTATAGGAAGTTTTGTTCCTAAACGTTTGGTTGTACTTGCATCAAAATCGCACAAGTCGTTTTCACGTTATGAAGAAATATATTGACATAACTACCATATTTTGGGGGAAAATAAAAAAAATTTGAGCCCGATGGAAAAAAACTGAAAGCGGATTTGAATTCAGCGCACCAAAATCATTATATTACATATAGTTTTATTTAAAGGCGTTTTTTGCTGTAGACCAGTGTAATTAAATACTTTTATCTATTACATATAGTAGACTTTTTAATTGGTTTTTGTAAGGATTTGTGGTAATTTACGTTATTTCTAGTATTCAAAATAAAGTTTGGCTTTAAATATTAAATGGAGTTTGTGGTTTCTCACTTAAATAAAAAAATCTTACCTTAATTGTTTTGACTACAAATCTCAATAGGCAAAATTTTGAATTTTATTAAGATTTATTTGCTTAAATATTAATTTATCTCCTTGTTTTAAGTTTATTTGCAAATATTTTAGTTTACTCATAATTCTTAAATTATTTTAATTTTAATGATTTTCTTTTTATTATTGCAAACAATACAAATTAATAATTTTTTAACTACGTGAGTATTTATATTTAAATTTGTTTAACAAATTCTTTAAAAAAGGATAAAAATAAAAAGTATTATTAATATAACATAAAAATCAAAATACAGAAATTGAAATTATAATTTATCGATAAATGATAAGATTTCATCTCAAACCTATGATCTGATCCAAAAAATTAGTGGATTCAGTTAAGTACATATGTAAATACAATAATTAGTTATCTAATAAAGCAAATCCTTATTTAATTACTCATTAATTTATAACTGTTCATAGAACTTATGATTTATTTTAGTTTTTTCTTTTTTTCTTCGTTTTTTTTTTTTTAATTAATAAATTGAATATTGAAAAATAATAAAAATTTAAACTTGATTTTACCTACAACTAATAAAATTGATGTTCACTAAAATATCTAATAATTAGTAAAATTTTAAAATCAATTGTAATTCCAAATTATTATCATTCCATATACAATTTAATAAAGTTTTTAATTCTTATCATAATCTCATAAAATATATAGACCAGATGAGAAGTAAATGAATAAAATTCTTTGGGAATTTGTGGTTAACCGGATGAAGATTTTATAAATAGTAATAGTGGAGTTGTGAAAGTGAATGGGAGAACAAAGTTCGTATAATTTATATGTATGTATCAAATGTAATGCGTAAGATTTTTGTTTTTTTTTTTAATTTTTATGAATTTAAGCAGAGTTATGTATAATTGATTAGGATTAGTATGATGCAATAATAGTTATATGTATGTATATCAATAATTATTAATTCGATAAATGAATTTAATTGATTAATGAAAGTATGTATGATTGACAAAAAGCTTGTACCATAAGTAGAAATTTAGTTAAGGTAAGTTATACAATTCCCTATTTTTTACACAAATGTTTAATGCATTTATTCATATAAGTAATGGAGTATTTTATAACAAGCAAAAGTCATATAAATTCAATAGAAATATAAATGAATGGGAATTACAATAAAAAACATGAAATCTAGTAGAACTCAAGTACATAAATTAACAACGTTATGAATAGTATTAAAACATTATCAAAAACAAGGATACTGAAATAATAAAAATAGTAATAATTCTATCTAATAAGGATATACTACAGATATAATTGAAATAGACAAGAAATGCATCAAAATGGATTTATAGGAAATGACGCAATACATATATTTACAGAAGTTCTATAGCCTTAAAAAAAAAACTTTAAAAATACTTCTAAAAATATGACATTAATAGCAATTAAAAATGTCACCATACCAAATACGAATGAATTTTAAGATATGGGAGTGTTTTTTAATTAATTATAAAATAATTTGTATTATAAAATATATACATAAATACAAATGTATGTATACGTACAAATGTATGTATATCGAACGGTTATTATTCGACTGGTTTTAATTGGTTTTTTTGGCTTTGTTGAATACGGTTTTCTTAAAATGTTCATTTGTCGAATAGAGAAAAAACCGGTTATTTTATCACGAATAACCGGTTAATTTAAATATGTATAATTTTTATTCGTTTAAATATATTTTTTATTGCAAATATGCTCATCGTTTATACACTTAAGCAACAATAATTTTTTCTCAGTTTCTGTAAACAAATATTAATATTTTATATATGGAGAATTAAGAGCAAATAGACTCATTGTAAAGGATCTAAAAACGCCGGCTCCGAATGGCAGATGTATCAGTTAGTGAAGTTTTTCACAGCGTAAACACTTATAACCAGTCGTTAGTAATGTTATGAGGTGATACCGCTGTGTTAGATGGTGTGGCCTGGTATTGAACCGAGGACTTCTTGGTTGGTAGTCGGGTGTCTTACCTAACATACCACAGTGGAACACTCTATTCAACACGTATTGCATGTATTTATGTTTCTATAGATGTCCTTTGAAGTGTGAAAGTATTTGGAAACCATTGGAAAGGAAGGTTTGGTTAGATTAGATTAAATGGGTCGCTCGCATTTCGCGAGTTAAATATGGCCCATTCACAAGGACAGACCCATTAAAGAGGACAAAAGGCTAGTCATGGGAAAGTCCCAGAAGAAAGATCCCCACATAAAGACCCAAACATGTCAGTTACCACATTTGAGACAACCGGTACCCTTGACGAAAGTGACACATCCTTAACACAGTCCAAATTATGGAAGTGACATGAACTCAAATAACTAAGTCTAAGCTCCCATAAAGCAAGACAGTCGCAGAGAATGTGTCGTACCGATTCCTTTTCTTCTTTATTCTGACAGCTCCCACAGTAGCCATGATCAGGACATCCCATGCGCTTCGACATGCGACCCATTTACAATGCCCGGTAATTATGTCCGAAAAACTCGATCAACCTTCTTCCAAATCTAAGAAAAGCCCTATTTTTTTTCCATGGAATGAGAAGGCCGCAGCATTCTGAATATTTCACAATTGGAGATATTGGTCCACTTGTGTTCCATCCAGTTCAGTGCCTACTTAGTTTCATTTCCTCGGATGCCCGCATGACTTGAAACCAATATTAGTTCGAAATGATATCGTTCCAGATAGCCAGTAAGCATCGGATGGTCTGAGACAGACCGTGAGGTCCAGATCATCAAAATAAAAACAACTGTAAAAATTTAATCACTGGATGAAATATTAGGACGTTTAGTTTTCGAGGAAGAAATTTTTAAGGCCATAAAAAAACCGAACTTTGTTTCAGCATACTCATACTTTGTTTCAACATACTAGACACTACATGTTAAAAAAATTTAAAAAATTTGAGAAGTATTTTATTTTAATAAAAGAACCGGTTAACCGGTGATTTGATTAATTCTTAACCGAAAACCGGTTATTTTAAAATTGCAAATTTTAGAACCGGTTTTTGAAAAAAACCGAATAATCGATTTCCCTAGTAAATACTGTATAAAGGTTAATAAATTGTTTTAATGTTAAAATAATCTTACACGACGTATAAAATAAAAATATATAAAAATGGCTTAGTATTCTGCATAACTGAGCAAGAAATGAAGCCGAAAATGGTGTTTATTTGTTAACCTTTAAAAAGGGTTTCACTTCGAACACATCTGTCAAAAGAATTGATTTGCTACCTATTACAGCCGAGCTTACATTTTCGGGATATTGAGAATGTTAGTAAGTCTTCTATCTAACCCGCTAAAACTTTACGTGAAAGCCTTACTGTCTGAACATACTTATTAAATGAGAGTAGTATAGGAATAAAAAATGTATTTACCAATCGATTTTCATGAATTATGGTTTATTTTATTTCTATTTTATGCAACTTTATAAATAAACAGTGAAAAAAATCAAAAATATCATAATTTAACAAAAATATATGATTTACAAAAAATATATAATATTTGAATATATGACTTAAAGCTGGTACAGTTTGGAATTTTTTAACATATTTTTTATATCATAAGATGCATGAAGCAGCTTCTTCAAAAATCTCACAATTTAGAAAAATAATTGTAAAAATAAACTTATCTATAGAATCTGAATTGCCGATGATTTCTGAAGTTAGGGGACCATAGCGCAACAAAAAAATATAGTGGTTATACAAGGTCCGAAACCACTATTTGTAGAACTCTACCAAAATTGGTGGAAAATTTATTGTTTAGTAGATTTGAAGGTTAAGTAGAATTTTAGTAGATTTTAACAGAAATTTAAAAATTGAAAAATCACTATGTTATTAAAATTTATTAATTGCTTGCAATCTTATTTGTTTTCTATAAACGAAAAGCAGACAATTAGTTACTATTGTTATAAAAAAACTTAACGGTAACAGCAAAACCACAAGAATAAATTTACTGTGAACGTCAGAGAAAAATTTACACCTCCATTTTTTACAATTTAGTTTTAATTTTGCCGCTGTAGTATGGAAAGTGTGGCACCCGTTTACCGATCAAGAGGTCCTCGGCTTAATCCGAGGCCAGACCATTTAGAAAAAAATTTTTTCGACTTCACTGTTGCATGTGCTACAGTATAATGTATGTTTTAATGAGTCAAAAGTAGAATAGTGTACATCTCATTGACTGAGAGAAGTCTGCGTGTTCTTTCATACAATGTTATGGGAATTATTATTATATAAAATTAAACATTTTGTGTTTCTTTAAAATTATCTAAGGCATTACAAAATTTAAAAAATTACAAAAGAATTCTTGCAATAACTATAGTTAGGCTATGGAATGTACTCAAAAAGTGTACTGCATTAATTTGATGTTTTCATATAATAAAAAATATTGCTGTATTTTATTACTCGTATTATTACTGATTAATACAATGGGTAAATTAACTTTAATTGAATTAAATACCACAGTGATGGTAAAACTTTGAAAACAAAAAACTTTCAAAACCGTGAAAAAGTATAAACACAAAAAATGTTTGTTAACTAGAAAATTCCCGGTCGAAAAATTTAATTTTCAAACTATTATGCTATGGTATGTAAAGCAAAATGCACCAAAAAGTGATGTGAAAATATTAGACGATACATCGGATGCAACATTATAGCTAATACTACATGCAAATCGTTTCTATGCTAGATTTAATTTAAAGAAGTCATATATACCAAAAGTAATAAGTCAGAAGTGACTTATTGATTATGTGAAAATAAAAAACCAAAGATGTTTCATTGTGGAACAATGTTAAGCGATGAAATCAAATTTCATGTGTATGGTCAGTAAAATCATAAAAATATGGAGAACCATATACAACGAACTTTCAGAACAATATTGTAGATTCACTGTGAAGCACAACAAAAACCTAGTGGAATCTATTTCTCGAAGACTAGATGCGGTTAAGCACAAGGAAAAGGGACCGAATGCTATATATATACACTCTCCTTTAAGAATTGTTTTTTATACACTTTTTTGACGCGTTATATATGGTACACCTTTTAATTTTGTTGCGTACATTTTGTTGTAGTTAAACATTTTTCGCAGTTTTTTTTTTTTTAATTTTCAAAGTCTCACAAACGGTATAGAACAAATAAAATGTTGAAATTTAGTGTATTTTAAAAAACTGAGATAAGAACCATATCATAGAAAATGAGGATGTATTTTTTTATTGCCGCTCACAGTATATCAAAACATGTAAACAAATATTGAAATCAAAATATGTACGGTTTTAATGGTTTTTGCAAGTTGGTAGATTTGTTTCGGTATTTGGTAGATTTTTGAAAACAGTTTGGTAGAATTAAAATTTTTTAGTGGCAACTCTGGTCCTATTCTATGTTTAATTTACATATACATATGACATGCCAATAATTGAATTTGTCCATATTTTCCCATTTATCGACGATACTGCATTTATTTATAAAAGAACATTATTTAAACATATTACAAACCAATTTACTAAATTTCGTAGTCGGAACGCCAACACAGAAAAAGACGATGATACAAAACTCACTGCTAAAATCTCTAAAGAAGACTACAGCAAAAATAATTTATGGTAACTGATTTGTCAGCAACAAGCCCTGATCTTAATCCAATGAAGAATTTTCAAGCAGTTATAAACATGTCATAGAACTCCGGGAAATATGTATGAGCTATATCAGCAGATACAACACAGATCTAGGTGCGTTTATTGAAATCTTATAGAGAAAGTGCCTAAGAGTATCATAAAGCTTCGAAAAAATATTCAAAATTATATATAGAAACCTTCTATGTACACCACGCGTGTAAAATACAATACAGATTCTTTTACTGGGTGTCCGCCGGGAAGGTATACTATTTTGTGTGTTTATAATTTTTGATTATATAAAAGAGAATGGATTTTATATTGATAAATGTTTTATTTAATGTGGACAATTATGTATGGAATACAATATCAGATAAATGTTCGCCTCCGTTAGCCTCACAAATGCGAGTCCTTTTGAGCACATTTTTCATTACATTCTCACACATTTCACGCGGTATTTCATTAATTTCATCACGAATATTTTGTTTGAGTTGCTCCAGCGTTTCTAGTTTGTTTGCATAAACCTTGCTTTTCAGATATCCCCACAAAAAGAAGTCTGGAGCAGTCAAATCAAACGACCATGGAGGCCAACAAACATCAGCAATAATTTGAAATAATTTGTTGTGGAAGAGGTCTCGCAGTAATTCCATTGTAATCTTGGCTGTATGCGATGTGGCACCGTCTTGTTGAAACCACATTTTAGTCAAGCCCAAAGCATGCAGTTGTGGTGTTAAAGAGTTTTCAACATATCGCGGTATCGCTCCATATTGACAGTTACCGTTACGTTGTTTTCAGTTTCAAAGAAGTAAGGTCAAGTGATTCCTCCTGACCAAATTGCACACCAGACTATTACTTTTAATGGATACAAAGGTGACGGATGTGGGTTTCTATTGCCCAGAACCGACTATTCTGCTTATTCACATAACCATTCAAATGAAAATGTGCCTCGTCACTCATTATGATTTTTTCATGAAAATAGGGGTTGTCAAGGGCGAGCTGTTTTAACGATTAAAACACGTTGGTTTACTGAATATTTTTCCATAATAAATTTGCCATGTCTCTACTTCACGACTGCCAAATATGAACTGTCAAGACTAATGTTTACCAAAATGGCGGCAAAACAAAGTAGTATACGTTCCCGCCAGACACCCTGTATATTAGTATTTTATTTAATATTTGTTCACATTGATTCGTTACTGCATATATCGCACACTAATTCATGAATAGTCACAACCCAAAATTTGCAAATGTTCAAGAGAGGCAAAAAACTGTTTCTATTAAAATGGTTATAATTGTATAATCAAATTGAGTTCCACATTGAAGTAAACCGTACTAAAAGACCGTTTGCTTAATTCTTTTTTAATTTTTATTCAGTTGAATTTTTTCCATCGAGTTTTAACTGGAAATATGTTTTGATTAACTTAACTTTTTTTCATTAATAGCGTCACAACTCGAAATACCACAATACTATTTAAGTGAAAGAAAACTACTATATTACTTATAATATCAAAATCACAACTAAAAATAGTAATCTTTAGTTAATAATATTCATGCGTCACAAATAAAATAAAAGCAGACGTATTGTTGTATTTTCCCGTATAAGAGAGATAGTGATGCAAACTAAAATTTCGTAGTCGTTAGAGATTTGATCTGTGATTGATTTATAGAAAAAAAGCGATTTTGATAACCTTTGAGTTATGACTGTTCAAGATTTAGTGTGCGATATATAGAAATATAAAAAATATATGTAGAAGTACAAACATATTTCTTTGCTTTTATTTTAGTAATTTGTGTTATGAACTTATATATAAGGACTGTTTTTTTACTCTACATTATGCGCCCTCGGGATCCTAACTTTATCGAAAAGCGTTATCGGAAATAAAAATTGGGTAAATGACAAATATTTTGAGAGAGTAATACTCTTCTTCTTCATGCATAAAACAACCTTTATTTTTTGTTTGGATAAGTTTGTTGTTTGACAAATATAAATAAAAAAATAAATTATTGTTTAAAAAATTAAACAAATTTTATAATTTAAAAATTTATTTATTTATTTAATAATTTAAAAATTTTATTTTAAAATGTTATAATTTTTTTTTTTTATTTATTTCCATATTAATTTTTTACTTAATCAAGCCTTAGAGCCTTATAACAAAAGCTATCACATTGCTGGAATGGGTAGAATACATATGCGCCTAAAGCCTAGCTTCTGATCCGAAGTAATTCATACACATTTTAGAGTGTTAACAAACGTATATACATACCATAAAAAATTAACCATAAATCATCACTGTACTTAGTTTTCTATCTCATATAAATGTCCGTTCCAAACATGGTTTATTATAACTCCATGCGAATGGGCGGACTGCCTGTGGAAAGCTGAAGGGTTTTCTATGATCAAGAAGCTAAATAGACCTGAGTATGATGTGAGGCGCACTCGATTGCTCATGGTAGAAGGGATGTTGCTATACTGGTGGCTAAGCTTACCGTAAACAAGCCCACAATTTGGGGTTACGTGACAATTATCACTGTCGCAGCTGTAACCAGATGAACTCCTCAGATATCTCTACCTGATGGAGTGGGTATAATATATTCTCTACCTTGTACGAGTTTTCAAGTGTTTATGCAAGTTTCATAACGGTGTAAGAAGACACTACTTGACCATCGTGGTAGCTACGGGCGAACCACTCAACCCTGTGGAACCATTTAATTCTCTGTCACCTCTAAATAACAAATAAATATCGTCCGTAAACGCCATTGGTCTATACTGTGAGGTTTCAATAAATTAAGAGTAATCGTTGGTATAAAGAAGAAATAACACTTTTGAGTTTACTAATTGAGGATTCCACTACCTTAACTCCCATATGGTGTTTCCTACTACAAATAAGCGTTGTAGTTTGCTTTTACCTCTGATATTGCAATATTATTGTTGTATTCTCTTTCAGTGATAAGAGCAGTGAGGAAATACTAAAACCATGGCGAGAACCGAAAGTATTATAATTTAACAAATTTCCGAGTCCATATGGTTAAATTAACATGTTAAGTGTGTATGCCCAAGTTATCCAATGAAAACTTGTGCTGGATAACCAAAAATGTTCAATTGTGTACGTATGTACATACATAATAGCGTATTTATTTTATTATTTTTTTATACAAAAATTATTATTTTATAATTTTATAAAATTTCAAATGTCGAACAATTTTTTGTGTACTTTTATTCATATTTTCCTCTTATTGAGTGAAATTATTGTTAATTCTCATTTTACCAAATTTTACCCAAAAGGAAACAAACCTGTAATTGTGAAATTCGCTAAGTGTCACGAAATCGTACGCCCATGGACATATAAGATTGTTGGGAACAACACTTTATAATAGGCTTGTGCTATTTTGAACTTTAAAGTAAAACAAGCAGTATGCGAATACAAATAGCAATATGTTATGCAGGCATATAGAAATATATTTATATTTTTCAAAAACTATTTTTTTATTTTATATATATTTCTGCAGCGAAACAAACCTATTTAGCCAATTCACAAAGTCTAGTAAAGTCCTAAATTGAAACGTACTATTTCAGCGAAAATAGCACAGTTGTGAACAATATGTCTTATTGTCATGCAATAAATTCAAATTAAAATTTAATGACAAGCAGAACCGAAAAAAAAAACAAAATAATAGAATCATGGTGTAAGAAATTCGCTCCTCCATACTGCCAGCTCCTCTTGATTCTTGATTCTTCCGAAGCTATATATGTGTATTATTTCGATTAATAACCTTTTTAATTTTTTGGGGCAAAGCCATTATTCCATCAGTGTATAATTCTAAGTTTTCTGAGCGAAAAATTTATCCAATTAAGTTTTGCTCCCTACGGAATTTAAATTTGCACTATTACGAGAGTGCAAAATAAATGACAAACTGAAGGTGCCAGGTACGGGCTATATGGTGCATGCATCAAAGATTTGTGTGGCCTGGCGTTGTTTTGATAGAGCACAACACCACTTCTGTTGATCTTTTTAGGCCGTTTTAATTAAATTACTTGTTGCAATTTTGTCAATCGTTGACAATAGAGATCAGAGATGAGGCTGTAGAAGTTCATAATTCACAGTTCTCTTCCAATCCCACCAGACACACAGCATTACCTTTCTTGGTGGCTTTCCCACCATCAGCGAAGCTTCACCTTACTTCGTCCATGATTTCTTTCGCACATTATTGTCGTACGTGACCCAATTTTTATAGCCTGTAATCATTCGATTCAGAATTGCTCGATCTTGTTCTATTTTAGAAGCGAATAGCAAATCGAAATTTATGCGGCACCTAAACATCGAATTTTTCTGCGTATCCTGCTTTCTTGAAATAATTGATAACTACTTGTTGATGAATGCTTAATTCCCTAGCAATGTACACATTTTTTATATGCCGGTTTTTCTCAATTCTTTCCATGTTTCATAGACTGTTTTGAGATTGTTGATCAGAGTGAGATGTGTTCTTAACATTAAAATTGTCAGATCGGACACGAACAAACTATTTCACTGCTGTTTTTCTATTAATTGAAAACGATAATGGGAAATCAAAATATAACAAAGCTCCTGATGAAGAAAGGTTGCCATACGAGTTTTTTTAAATGCCAGAAATGAGTTTTTAGTAGAAATGGTAAAAACTTAGAATATTATATTTGAAAACGTAAAATTTAAACGAAATGTTCATAACCAGTATAATATTTCCAATCTTCAAAAATGGTGACAAGTAATTAACTTGTCATTACCACGGAATTTCATTTATGAACTCGATATCAAATATAATGATGGCAGTCTTAAACAACCGAATAAACGAACGAACCATAAGCATAATATGTAACAGAGTTTCAGGCTGAGTTTCATCAAGGGTGCTCAACTTCAGATAATATTTATAACCTAGCGGCTATTGCACGTACAGTGGGGAGCATTAATGAGTACATAGATGTAATTCTTATACTTTGGAATGCATAAAAGTGTAATTTGTATAACAAATTAAAAATTAAATATATTTCAAACTTGTTTTAAATGTTCTAATTTTCCAGAACATTAAAGACGAAAAGTTTACTTAACAAATTTAAATTTCACTACTTTATAAGCAAAATGTACAAAATCTTATATATAAAAATGAGTGTGTGTTTATATGTATGTTTGTTTGTTGATTCCTTTGTGCCTTATGAACAGCTAAACGGCTGAACCGATTTTCTTAAAATTTTTACAGTAAATCTCTGTATGTCTCTGTATGAAGGAACTATAGGCCATATAAATTTGAAAAATTTCAACTGGGTAGCGCCACGTCTATACAAAGTGTATATTTATTTCTCTATACTTTCAAGATGGTAATAGCAAATTCGGGCCAAATAAATACACAGTCAATGTAAAGCATCAGTCAAAAAGTGGGCGTGGTACCTCCCATACAATTTTTTTGATTTTAGTATATCATGAGAATGGTTACAGCTAAAGTTTCAGAATTTGGTCTAATTGATTTCATAGTCAACTCAAATCATCAGTCAAAAAGTGGGCAGAATTTTACATGTGGGCGTGGTACCACCCATACAAACTAAATATTGATTTCTGAGAGTGGTTAAAGCAATAGCTTCTGAATTAGGTCTGAATGACTAGTCAATACAAATCATCGGGTAAAAAATTTACAAGATTTGGGTAAATGTTCGTAGTACCCCACTTACAAAGTAAACATTAATTTTTGAATATCTTGAAGTTTCTAAATTAGGTTCAAACAGCGTCGTAAACAATACACACTATCAGTCAGCAACTGGGCGAGATTGGAAGAGTTGGCGTGGCACTTTCCATTCATACTAAATATTGAATTTTGTAAAATATATGTAGAGAACAACAGCTATTAAGGCTTCGTTATCTATCCAAACCAGCCAAACAGAGAAAGTTGCAGAAAGCAAATAATGAATACGTATTTGCTTGCAGACTCTTTATATCTAAAACGCAGAACCCGCAGTCTGTTCCAGGAAAGAACAAATGATTGCATTTTGAGCGAAAGGGGACAAAATAGAGAAAATGGTAAGAAGTGTAGCTAAGATAGCATAAAAGTCAATAATGAAGAAGGAGGTAGTGAAGCGTGACGGGTTTTAGCTAGTACTATGTAAAAATGAATGTGTTTTTGTTTGAATACAGCTAGAAAACAGAACCTGCAGTGTCTTTCTGGAAGGAACAAATGAATGGATTTTGATCGGAAGGGGACAAAATAGGACAAAGGGTACAAAATGTAGCAAAGATAGCATTTAAGACAATAATTAAGAAGGGGGTAGCGAAGTACGCTGGGTTTTATCTAGTGTGTAAATAAAAAATCTGGATTCATCCATTTTCAAAATTATTTTATATGTAGTTTGACAAAATTAATTCTCTTTCTGTTAAAGAGGGAGGTCAAAGTGCGTATAAAAAAATTATACGGAAAAATTTTTTGTCCGATCAAAATGGATGAATTCAGCTTAAGTCCATATGACATTAAAGTCAAGAAGTCATCAAATATTTATTTCATGGAATAAATAACAACATTTTCAGTAGTTTTAAAAATCTTGCCTTTTTGCCCTTTCAAGTTGTCAACAGTGTCTACTAGTCGTTCAAAGCACATCGGCATTAGGAGTGGTTCAGTTCATCGGACAGTGCCCCCAGATGGCTCGCCAGACTGATGTATTGTATAACAGGAGAGAGATCTTAAAACACAATCACACATTATTTCAAAACGAGTTAAATGAAATAGTGAGAAAATCAAAGAAAATTTAGCTTTTTAATAACAAGTTAAGTTAGAACTTCATTACTAAAAATATTCATGTAGTTGATATGGAGCCATGTATTTGTATTAAAATCGGAAGTTGATTATTACAGCAGAAGTTGGTATTACAGCAGAACCACAAAACCTATGGAACAGATACAACCAATTCGTAGATTTTATAATTAAATATGGTACTCTTTGATATTGGGCGAAGACTGGGTTCACTCAATTTTTACAACAATCTATAAAGGATCTTTAACAAATAGTTCATACTATAGGACAGTTTTTCTAATATCTCATGCAAGCAAAATCTTGCTCCACATCTTACATTATCGCATCAAACTGTTCGTTATATCAGAGATATCTGAAGAGCAATTTAGATTCGTTCCAGGAAAAGAAACGAGGGAACAAATACTGAACGTGCGCCAACTAATATCCAAAATGGTTGATTCGACTTCGATTTCAACTTATTTAAAATGATTCTTTTGTGGTATGGTCTTTAAAAACGTAATAGAATTCCCTTAAAAGCAAAACACAGCTACAGTCCCAGTCAAAAATGATGTCAAACCCATTTAAGACAAATTCTGATAAGCGACAAGGTTACATACTTTCTACTTTAATGCCTACACAGAAGTAATAATGCGAGAAGTGCTGGATGAGGAGAAAGAAGGCATATCGAAAGGTGGAAGGAGAATAAATAGCCTAAGATATGCTGATAATATGTTTATTAATAGTCGGAATGAGCGCAAAAGGGCTTTAAATTATAATATATGGTCTTCTAACAAATACTACGAAAACAAAAATTACCAGGATTTAATGTGGAAGGCAAGTGAGTTATCTGAAATGATGGCGAATGTGCTGAAGAAAAGAAAGGAAACTTTCTCCAGTTAGAGTTGCAACTACAAAACTTGGATACAGAGGAGCATAATGAAGAAAACTAAACTGCGACTTGTAGAAGCCTTCTCTTAATCGCCACTTACGCTGCAGAAACTTGGACAATAAATCAAACTGAAAAAAGGAAAATTGAATGCTTTTAATTATGAGTATAACGAGTATAAGTATAACAAATGCATCAATACTAAAGCTGGAAGTAGAAAATAGGCTAATAAAAAAATAAGTGGATCCTATCTTCGACATTTTGGAATAACTAATGGTTGATGGAGTGGTTAAGTGTACGAGAAGAAGAGAAATGATGGACAAATCTGCTTACACCACCGACGGAAGTAAAGCTTAGCCAAGCGGTTCATATGGCAAATGACAGAACGGACTGAAGGCAATGCAGTATATTGAATAGCCATATATATTGATTACTCTGTAGTAATGAACTTTTTATATTAAGTACCATGTATTGTTAATATGTATTGTAATGTATATTTATGCCCTGTCACTGGATATGAAATAAAGAGTGAGATAGATGAACGGGTGACGTATATAATTAGCTGCCTATCAGGGTACGAGTATTTTCGGAAATATTTTTATATTCGGGTTGCGAAGGCGCACGAACCAATTTGC
The DNA here is from genome assembly GCA_023159175.1 of Wohlfahrtia magnifica. Taxonomy (NCBI): domain Eukaryota; kingdom Metazoa; phylum Arthropoda; class Insecta; order Diptera; family Sarcophagidae; genus Wohlfahrtia; species Wohlfahrtia magnifica. Next base: position 3,444,172 of record JAKWBJ010000193.1, read on the forward strand.
ATGTAAGGTGACGAAGACTTCGGCGATTCAGAACACACATTCTTTGAATGTAAACGATAAGAATGACATAGATCTAGGTTGGAAAGCGACATCGGTTCCATAACAGTGGACAATGTAGAAGATAAGACGAGACTTTTAAATGAAAATTACAATAAAAGGGGCTCGTTTGTACACTAGCTAATTGAAATTGTGATTCAATCAACAACATAGGTCTCTATCCGAAGTAATGCGAATGAGGTCGCGTATAGAAAAACCTTCATGAAAAGGAGGGTTTTTAGTGGAAACATCGCATACCGGATGTGACGGAAATCGAAAATTTGAATGGATATTCATACCTGCCTATATGGAATTTTACAAAAATATTACAATAAAGAAGGTAATACAAATAATATTTAATTTTCGAATTCTTCTATAAATAAAATTAAAGAAATTCAGCTTTTTTAATATTTAAACTTGTTGTAAAACACTCCATATATATAGTGTATAGGATAGACCAATTTGTTTGTAAGGTATACAAAAGATGGGATTAATGAAGTAATAAGTAAATGGCAAATATTTGGATATAAAGCGTTTTATTCTCATTTATTTTTTAATAAATATATTTATTTAAGTTTCTTTTTTTCTTGTTTTTGTTTCTTTTTTTTTTCCTCTGTAAATAAAAAATAAGTTTGCTGCATTTTATTTATATAATAACAATATACATAATTTATTTTCTTATACTTATGTATGTATGTAGTTAAGATTTTATGTGGTATAAATTTGCATAAATTTTTGCTATTTATGTATGTATGTATGTAAATATATAGAGTACTTTTGTTCCTTTACTCGGTTTGGTTTTTGTTTCATATCTTCACATTCGTTTTAATATAAATTTTATATCATTATTATTTTCTATTTTAATTTTATTTCAAATATTTTCTTTGCATTAGAGAAATATAGATGTTTCTTAATTTGTATTAGTTTAATGAATTTATGTCTGTATGTATGTATATATGTATGTATCAATGAGTTTTCTTTCTGTATAAACTTATGTATATAAACATGAGCCATTGAGTATTATATTAGAAATGTAAGTAAATAGGTAAATTCAAATAAAACAACAAATGAAACAAAATAATTATTTGTAATGTTGGCTATGAAATACAAGTACATAGATATTTCATGGCATTTATGTACGTATGAATAAATATGCATTTATGTATGTATATGAATAATATAGAGAACCAGCTGTTAATATGTAATATATATATATATGAATAATGATGAATTTCAATGAATATAGAGTAGTAAATATATAATACCGTTTTAATAAATTATTATGCATGTAAGTACATAGGTATGTATGTATAAATGTATAATGTATATTGATTTAATGCATGGTACGTACGAGTATGTATGAATAGTTTTTATATATAATTTGTTAATGTTGCAACATAGTTTTTTCGGTGAGCTTTGCTTTGACAAGTTCAATTAAATAAATCTTTTATTTATTTGTAAATTTTACAGTTGATTTTAATTACTAGACAAGTTATGTTTTTGAATCTTTTGAAGTTGTACAAAATATATTCGAAATTAAGAATTATAATAATAATAATAATCTCTGCAAACAATAATGTACATAAAATTTTTTATAAAATATTAATATTAATACTTGGTTTTTAACACCTTGCATTTTGTTTATTTGCTTGAGTATTTATTTTTTGCTTTAAATTTGTTCTTATTATTTGGCTTTTATTGTTATTCGCCTTTGTGTTTAATATTTTTTTATTTTATTTATTTATTTTTATTATTATTTTTTTGTCATTAATTTTAATTTTAAAATTGTATTCTTAATCTAATTTTTTTTGTATTTAATTTGAATTTTTTTCAATTACTAACTTTGTTCTTATTAAAAGTAAGTTTTCGAATTAATTACAAGGACAAAAAAAATTGCATTCGATTATTAAATACTTAACAAAATAATTTGTATAAATTGTCTTTATTTTAATTATTATTTTAATTTAGTTTTTCCTTTATTTTTCGTTCAATTTTACTTAATGAATGTATATTTTTATGGTCGAGGAGTCTTGTGAGAAAAGCATTGATATAAAAATGGACGGTATGTTGATTGGATCAAATTTTATGGTTAAAAAGTTCTTTTAAGTCTATTATTTTCAAGTTATTGATTTTATATTTTTGGATATTAAAAAAAAAAATAATAATAATAAAAAAAAACCGATGATTTATGAAAAGAAACCATTGAATTTTTAAATTCGTTCGAATTGTATTTGAAACAAGAAATTAAGTTTATTTATTAACTGAAATACTGTTAGGTTGTTAGTACTTACTACGGTATTGTTACTACTTACTAAGTTCAATTACATAAAAGCATTTTAATGAAATCTTTTTCAATTTTATATATGTATTGATGAAAAGGCTTATTAATGTTCTTAAAATTGTGCAACAATTGTAATTCAATAGATATAATAATTATGAATTAGTGCCCTACGTGTAAGCTTAAATTTTTGGCGGTTAATATGTGGAAGCGTATCGAGTAGTATAAAAGCTTGTCAAGTATGTGCAAAAGCATATATTTACTAGACATTATTTCTAAAAACGCCCTTTACTTTTTGAAACAACGTGAACATAAAACTCTTTCCGCCACAATTGCTTTGATATTTTGGTATTTTTCGAACTAAATTCATATACTTACGTGTAAATTTCAGACAGTTTTCTTTATAATGTAAGTGTAATACTTTTTCAAAACCTAAGTTTGTTCAACGAGAGAGTAAAACATTTTTTTTTGCAAAATTTCTCTCAATTTATGCTTACAATCGTCGTTGCCGTTTTTGGTTATTTCTCACCGAAATTGGGTGTTACTTCCTTTGATGTGTAGAGGTGTACTTATTTTCTATTCTATTTCAATGTCATAAAAAAATTATTTTTACGGTAAATGGTTGGAGCAATAAAATTAGAAAAAAAGATAAATAGATTTATTAAAAAATGTTAAAACTTCTAGAAATAAAATTCTCTAGATTAGAAACATATACTTAAATGAACTTTATTTCTTACCTATTTTTGAAATATTCTTGATTGTAGCCTTTTCACAAAAATAGAAAAAATTAATTTCTATAGACAGATTCAATAAAAAGTGTTTAGTTTTAGCTAGAATTAAACGGTTTTTTTAGAGAGTAACTCCAAGTGGAGAGAGATTATGTAAATAGGAACGAAGGTAACGTGACCATATACCTTATCTGCTTTCCTGCAGGTTTCGGTAAAAATTCATTCATATTTTGAACTAATAGACTTATAACCCAATGCGCAATTTGCAATTTTTTTTTTAAGAAAACTTGATTTGTAAACATAAACACAACACAGCTGTTTGAATAATTCTTGTGAGTAAAAATTTTACCAGCAAAATGTTCAAGAATTTCTTTGCGTCTCAATTTATTATTCTCTTCTGACGCTTCCGCTTTGTAAATTTTTTGAGTTTATGAACACTTCTCCAGTAGCAATCGTTACAAATTCGTACCAATTTTTAGTTACTGAACAAAACTTTTATATGTTAACTTCCAACATCAAATAACAGAACAACTTGTGACATATTGCAGGACAACGCCGTAATACAGAAAATTAATGAGGGTTCGAGTAAAATACCATTATTCAGCCAGCTTCTACTACAGATTTAAACTAAATGGTACAATAGTACAATAGTATAGATTTAAACCAAAACATAAGTAGTTATGCAATAAAATGTTAATAATAGTGCATAACTTAGCATTTTACAAATATGTATGTATAGTTTATTTAGGAAGAAATAAAATAATAAAAACTTTTCAGTAATAATGTCTGAAGAAATTTAAAATCAATGTTTACCACTTAAATTGTTCTAGATAAGTTTACGGTAGGGTATCTTCAAAATGGATATGAGCTTATAGAAATATATAACATTTGTAAAAGAATAAGCTTTTTAAAAGATAGGACATAAGAGAATTTTAGGGTTTCTCTAAGTGTTCAAGCGAACACATTTTATTGGAATATTTTGAAATCGTACATATTTGTGTCTTAATTGTCGTAATTATGTAGTAACTGCATATAAAAAAATGTTGTCTATACCGAATGGGTGAAACCAACTTCGACGATCAAACTGAGTTTAGTTGAGAACGACAATAGGAGCATACTTATGCATATGTTCATAAAATGATCAAAAGTATTTTGCTTAATGATAAATTACTTTTTATTCTCTGAAAAAATGTTGCCTTGTAAAGGGTAGCATTGCAATAATTTTATAGTCACCCCAGTCATAAACGGCCATAAAGTGGAATAATAATATTTTTTACAATATTTTTCATCATGATATTACGATGTTGAATCTATAATCATAAACCACTTTTTTGACATATTAAAGTGGAGACACCGTATCCTTTCAAAAATAATGACAATTTAAAGTTACGAACACAAAAAAGATAGAGCAAAAATGTCGTCAGTATTTCATGGCTACACTTTCGTCTTGTGATTTTGATAAGTGCAACTTTTTTGAGGGTGATGAGGACAGCATTAAAAAAGCACGACACCATATGGAAAGTTTATATTTTCTTAGAAAAGAACAAAAAAACTCATTTAATGGCTAGCCCTTTGCCCTTAATGCTCAATTTTCTGTCAGAAAAGTAAATGCCATCACATATGAAAAAGTTCCTTTTGTGATATCTATAGTATATATTTGTCGGATTTTTATTTGATATTGAAACATGTAAGAATATATTTTTAATAGTTGGCTACTATTTTGTTAAATTTGTTATAAATTGATTCATCGTACTAAATAATGATATACACGGTGCTACATATTCGTATAAACGCAACATCAATTTTAATTTTGTTTCCTTGTTTTATCAACGCATTATTGAAAAAGAATTTTATATTGTTCACTAAAGTAACGAAAAGTTGCATTAAGTGCAGAAAGTTGTTTTCGTTGTTGTGGTTTCTTATTGATTCTGCAGTTTCAATATTTTAACAAAACGTGGTAAACATTTCTTTAAACGCACTAACTTATTTTCCAATAGGAACAATGTCATTAAATATGAATTTGTTCCTTTTTTAATAAATATTTAGTCCACCATTTTTAGCTATTATTTCAAAAATACTATTTAGCATCGATTTCACCAATGGCCAAGTGGAGCTCTAACACAGTTTTGTAAACTTATCCTGGGCCTTTGTGTTCATAGATTTTGAGAAACTATCGATAACGAAAGTATAAAATAATGCCAAGAAAGTGACAGTCCAACGATATTTGTATGGTAACTCACAAACTTTTAATTCAATGGTGATTACCCTAAAGTTTACTTAAAATTAATTATAATAATGTCGTTAATATCGGCAAAAATCAACTTATGGAACCCTTTTCAAAAAATACTAATGGGCAAAGTTAAAATATTGAAAAATATAACTGGTCATACAGTCAGTACTAGATGGAATAGTTAAGTTGTAATGTTAGGAAGATTTTTAAATTTAAAAGAAATGATTACAATAATAATTATATCTCTAAAAAGTGGATTATCACAAAAGTGTTTGCCTGTCATAAATTGGCAAACATTAACAGAAATTAAACAATCAATCATTAAGAGACTATTTTCCTACTAAAAGCGAAAATTTGCATTGTTTGCAACTCTTATAGATCCACGGCTTAAATCAGCCTTAAGAACAAATAATGCCAGATATACATATATAACTGATTAAGTTTCGTCGTTTTGAAAAAAAAGGCAACCTAGTGAGCTAGTACAATAGAATATAGTGAGATGGAAGAAAGTAGAGGATTACCATCATTTATACAAGAAACACAAGTGCCTATGCCTTATAAAAGAAGTATTTCAGTCGCCCGTGAATCAAGCCACTTAAAATTGATATGCTTGTATTCTTAAAAAAAATCTTTATTTTTTTTATATTAAATTAAAATTACTGTTTATTTCATAAATTAAATATTTAGTTTTATCCTTGCATAAAATATTTCCTAATTTTGGTCTATTTGTCAGTTAAAAATGTGTATCCAAATCGATAGTAATATCGATATTATCGGTGGTTAGCCATATGTTGATATTGCGTATTAAGAAAATGAGAGATGAGAGCGAGAACCACAAAATAGAAATCTCTCTGTGAAACAAAATATTCTCACTCATGGTATGAATAAAGCTGCGTTCGGCAAATTAATATTAATGTTTTTTTTGGAATTGTGGTAGTAATTGAGAGTCTGTCACTCAGGCCACTGTGCACTGTCTTTTTCCAATTGTTTTCTCTTTACTTCTCTTTGTTTATTTTTTGCCTAGGCATTTGGCTACGTACGCGTGAAAACAGAAGAGAAGAGCAGCTATTTGCCACAATCTGGAATAATGCAACAGTTTTTTTGGTGTTCTGATTTTTATTTGAAATAGGGTGTAAGTCAATGAACGTATGAATATGTTCATTGAAACTTTAATACTTTATAACTCTATGGAGTTTTTAAATAACATCTGGTTGATAAAATACACCTCAAAGAGTATAAAATGATGATTTAAATATACCATTACCATTCTCTTATTATTTTAACACTTAGCGGACAATTAGCAGTATATTTTATTTCTAGCGTGAGTTCTGCACGCACAATAAACTTGGAAATAATTATTTAATAAACTATTAAAAATTACTGCCATCACCATATTGTTCACCTGTAGATCTCAAAAGCATTTGTTTGCACGCAGAATTCGAATTAATTGTGATTTATAAGAAAGCTACTATTGCTCAACAAGAGCGAACTTTGAATAGTAACAGATCTATTTACCATATCAACATATCTTAGGAAATGTTGAAACTAATCAGTGTAGATTCTGTGCAATGAACGTTGAGAAATCTGACACGTGCTCTGTATATGTGCTACTACTTTAGCTCACTGCATTTTAACCACGCACAAAATAATATTTTGTAAATATATACGTGAGTATGTATGTATTTCCCTTTTTTTTAACGAATACAGTACTAATGTATTATAAATACGAATCTGCAAAAAGAAGCGACATGGCGACTTTTTGGCGATTTGTAAATTATTTGGCGATTTTCTTGGCTACTTTTAATAAAAAATACGAAAAATTAAAATTATTATTTTGGTAATTTTATGTATGAAATTCGTGAACATGGTCATTTTAATGTGTCGATAATAGATGGCTGCTGAACTTCAATTGTGTTCTCGGGAACGAAAAATTTGTAGTTGCCTATATGGAAGTGAAATTAATAGATTTTTGGATTCCAGTTTACTTATATAATGCAATTGTCGGCAACTGGCAACGAAAGATTAAAGTTTATAAATGGTACGAAAAAAGCTCTAAGCTTGACAAATGTGGAAAAAACTTAATGTGTTTGCTTGAAAAATTCTTACATATACACATCTCAGGGCTATGAAGTATATCATATCATCATTTAAAAGGTCTACCTCTCCTCTCTCTAAATAGTATTCCACTAAATTGTAAGTGTATAAGCATATGAAGTTACGAAAAACCGTTCGTTCAAAAACTGAAGAAACAGTGTATAATGCTTTAGATATATAACAATATTGAGACTACATATCCATATCCAAAATGTATTTTATATTAACCATAAAAATTATTTTTTATAGTTTTCTAGTAAAAATATTTTTTATAGTTTTCAGTAAACTATAAACTATGTTATAGTAAACATTGTACACTTTTTGTTTTTACTAATATTTTTGCTTTTTTATTATTAAAAAAAAAAACATAAATATTATTGCCAAAATGTAAAAAGATGATTTAGCGATTTTAGCGATTTTTGAAATTGAATTTGGCAAAAAAGCTTAAAAGTGATCTGACAGCCCTGGCCGTTACACGATCGCAATAACATTAATTGGTGCATTGCGATAATCGTGTGATTCCAGCTATGTTCGAAATTAAAGCTTAATTTAATTCAAGTTTTTGAAAAAATATATGCCCCATAAATTATTTGGAAAAAGTCTTACGAAAATTATTTAATCTTCAATAAGATATAGAAATATTTCTCAGAAAATTGGTCTGAACGCAAAAAATAGTTTCGATAGTCATTAAAATAACTTTTTAAGGAAATTAAGAAAGTCTATTTAAAATGTATGAATTATTACTTATGAATAATTGATTACTTATTCGTGCAATTTATACAAATTATTTCAATATTAAAACGCAATAGAAACCAAATTCTAATCAAAATATAAAGAATACAACATTTTTCATATCTGACTGAATTTCTGATTTAAATTATATGTTAAGAACAATTATATATTGTTTTCATACAATTTGTAGTAATTTTATTAGTTGTGTAATTTTGTATTCTTCTTTCATTTCTGTGTATCTTTCGTTTATTATTTCATTTATTAGTTAAGACGATATAACTTATCTTTCGTACAATATTTGTTTAAAAAGACATGTAAGTTGTTATTTATATATTTTATATTTTTTTTTTCACACATTTTGTGATCCTTTAGAATTATGTCTGCTTGGAAATTTTCATTTTTTCTTTTTGCATTTAATATACAAACATTATACAGTAGATGTTGATTGATAATCTTGTTAAAATATTGATTTTTATTATACCTACAACAAGTAATAAATCAAAATCTATTACATCATTTTATATTCGAATTTTATCACTGGTCATTCTTAATTTGTATTCTCTATACAGGACCGTCATTATATACAACAATGTTAAGGATATCAGATATTTAATATTTTTATATTTATCTCATAACATTTGAATACGAAAATCATTTCGTCATATATTATTTAAGCAAAATTCGCAAACTTTTGTTTTCGGCTCGGCGGCAACAATGTTTTATTTAAATAATAATATATGTACATATGTATATAAAAAATAGAAAATATGTAAAATAAAGTTCTAAAATAAAAGACAAGTGTTTGAATATAATCAATATTCGACATATTCTTAACTATTTAGATGAAAACCTCTTACAGCCTTAAATGAATAAGAGCGTTTGGTTGTCTCTGGTTCTAGCTGGTTATGTCTTGTTTGCTTTTTTCAATATAATGTTGGTCGCAATTATGATAATTGCGGCTCGAGTTCGAAACGGCTCTTTGACACTATAGAGTTCGTGTTGTTTACAGTGTCCAGTAGCACACAGAAACAGCTGGTCTTGCAATCAATAGATCCAAAATCTTATCAATGAGCATAACTACCGAAAATACAACACCATTAATTATAAACAACACACTACTTAAGAAAGTATTGGAATCTACTATCTCAATATCATATTAACATCAAACGAAGGCAAGACAAGCATTTGAAATCTTTGAGAATCATAACAGTTACGTTAAAATACTAAAATACAGAAAGTATATGTTACTCTATGGATGCAAAATATGGAATGTATTTGAAGGGGTCATTGGTAGAATCCAGGCATTCGTAAACAGATGTCTTAAAAGAATTCTGTGAATCCAATGTGCAACCAAACACCAATGTATAATGGAATTAAAAGCAACAAGTGGTAATAGGCAGGTCATATACATGTATACTACATATATAGATTTCTATAGTTCCAGGTTGGAACAAAGGGGCGCAACGAAATTCCTTCTTCTTGATCTGTTCTGCGACGACACTTATATTTCAGCCTAGGTGAATCCTGCAGTTTGCTTTGCTTTCCATTTGTCTTCTCCAGGTGTTGGTAGGTCTACCTTTTCTTTTACTGCTCTACAGTAACACAGAAAGAGCGTTTAAAAAGAAAGGACGTTTTTTGGTTTTTATGTAGATTTGTGCTGATTTCGAAACTTTACGTAGAGCTCGGTAGGCTTGAGTTACGAATTTAATACGGATTATTATTTATTCTTGCTATCCCCTAGTTGGGAATATAATGCTGCCCAGGTATAAAAATGATTGTACTTCGTCAATCTCTGTATTGTTTAATGGAAACTTTGGCAATTTTTTTTTTTTTTTGTTCATTAAGGCTCGTTTACACTATTCTACAAGTCTTTAGATTTCCATTGCATTTTGTGGGAAGAAAATTCAATAGAAAATCCAAAAACCAAAATTTTGTTATTATATTTTTGCTTCTACACTATCACATTTCAAACAAAATGAAATGATTTTTGTTATTTTCTTCAGGGATGGAAAAGTTAATACGATTGTATTTGTTTTTTACTTTTATTTATATTGTTTACCGTTTTTAATTATTTTGTATAACAAATATGTGTAATTTATTTAAAATTACTAAGAAATTTTTTATGTAATGCAGTGATCCTTCATTGTCAATAGTGTTAGTTTATTGTTTGAAACGTAAGCAAACGTACAAACAGGCTCAGGTGTATTTTTATATAAATGTCCAACGTTTCTATATTTTATACCCAGTCCTGTGTTTATGCTATTTTTTGCACTATATCGGTTGGAATTTATGTAGAGTGTAAGAATAGGCGTGGGTGCATTTTGTTTAAAATATAATTTAAATTAATTTTTTGACATTCAAAATTCACATAGAGCAACAAATATATATTGTTTTTGTTAATAAGTTAGTTGTTGTGCAGGCCACACTACCTTGTTTAATGTCCTTCGATAAAAGCGATACAACTGTCAAGTTTTTATAGCTTTTTTTTTTTTGATTTCCCATTGTTTTCACACTATTAGATATCTGATGTTATTTGAGTTTCTGACATGTCGTTATACTCAGTAGGATAGTGTAAAACCAGCTTTAGTAGAACCTTCATTTTGTTCATATTTACTACCGAAAAAACTTCCCGTACAGTTGCACAATGTAATTTTCCAGACACGTCATTGAAACTGTGCTAGGAGACATACATATGTCATCAACATAGTTTAGATTTTTTATTTATTTATTATTATGGGCTTTTTTAAGAGCTTGCTTTTTTGAATATAACATCCGGCATATGTTCGTTGACTACTTTTTTTTTTGACTACTTTTTCTAATAAATATGGCAATATAGCGTTAATGGTGACCTGAATATTAGCTTAAATGTTAGAAGATTGGCTGTTTTGTCGTCATAAAACAATGACTTAACATAACCCCATAAAAACTAGTCCAGGGCGCACTCCATTTTCCGTAACTGCAGCTCCTTACTCATTTCGAAAGAAATAATAACCGATGATGCCGACAGAAAAACCGTAAAAAGCATCAAACAGTCAATTTTCATAAATGATTTGTTAGCGCCTTGAGGATTGCCTTCGGTTCAAATACTGCAATTTTGCTTATTGAAATGTGAAATAAGCTTCATCGAAGTGGGCAAAGTGCTCTATGAGCTTCACGAACAGATTTTTTTTTTCAAATTAAATTTTTACAATCCGGTAGCCCTTGTTCTGGCGTTAAACGAGTCCTGATTTTTATCCAAACCTTACTGAATAGAAATGTCAGCACATTTTGACATTTTGAGCTGTCCAACCATAGTTATCGCTAGTTCTCAATCAGCTAAAATAAAAACTCTTTATAACTCTTTTGATACTGGTCGCCTGCATAAGTGGGAACAGCACATAACGCTGACAGACTTTGTTATCTACACGAAAGGAATTTCTAAGGGCAACGTTCGTGAAGTCCCTTACATGGATAGATTTATGATTTTTTGTAAAACTTCTTCATATTGCAGCGCTTGCCAGATACACCATGTTGTATAGACCTTAGTAAAGTCTATAAACATACAGTGCAAGTCGAATAGGATATACACTGTGGAGAGCAGGGAACACCAATTTCTTGAATGGTTCCTCTCAAGCTTGAGAAAGGCAACTTTAGGCTAAACTTAATGAGTTAAAATTGTTAGCATTACGTCGAGATAATTAGAAAATTTTTTCCGTTAGCCTAGGTGAACATTGGTGATAATAATAATAATTATTACCTTTTATTTAATGGTTGCTTAAGTGCTAAAATGAAATTGAAATGAAACATTTTGCCATTTTGATTAAGCGTTGACTCATCTAAAAAGGTTTGCTATTTCAGTTTTAATATTAGCGGCAAGAAAACAACACACAGCATCCTTATTTATATAGATATGACTGTAAGATTTTTGCTTTCATAAATTTAAGCAAATTTGATTAAAAAAACAAATCATTTATTTCATTTTTGTTAGTTTGTTGTGAATATTTTACTTTATCATAATTATCATTCTTATTAATTTTAATGGTCACATGGATATGAACATGATGATAATCATGACAAACACACAATTGTTTTTGTTTTTTTTCTAAATGCATTTAAAATTTTTCTTGTTTAAATTTTGTTTTTGTTTAAATATTTATTTTATTTGTTATTTTTTAGGCGTAAGAAATATTGATTAAATTGTTTTTATTGCTTCTATAAATTGTTTATTTTTTTGTTAGATTTTATATTAAAAATTTGAATGCTATTAATCGTTAAGAATTTATTTTTCTTTATAATCTCATTTATAAATATGTACTTTTTTATTTTCCTTTTTGTTTAATGTGTAGGGTAGGGTGTGTCGTTTTTCAAATCGAAATACTTAAACCTGAAGTAAAAGTTGATAGAGTTGACGAAAATAAGAAATTTTTATAAAACTTGAACCAAATCAGAGAAATAATTCTCATGCTATTGCACTCCCGGACATTGTTGTCGCCTGACGTTCACTCTGGATATCATGAGTCCGCTCCTGCTCAGCCAATTCGGAACTATCAAAATAGACACAATATTGATTTTGTGTGTTTGAGTTTTGTGGCCAGTGGCATTTAATTGTAATCACTACTTTGTTTTTTTTTTGTGTGTGTAGAGCACTTACTTGGATCTGACGGCAATTGGACTACCGGGTATATCTATAGGATTGGCATTATTGTTATTCGTGGCCGATGAACGTCGGCTATTGCCAGATTTGTACGTGAATATTGTATCGTTTTCAGCTTCACTTTCAATTTGCTAAATGTTTAAGTTTTTTGTTTTTTTTTTTAATATATAAAGAATAGAATTATATATTTTGTTCCAATTACCTGTCGTTTGTAGGACAAACGTTCGCTGGAGACCGAACCACATGATGAACTCTCTGATACTGCCTGTGTAACAGTTGGTACTGTTGGTGGGCTACTGGGTCCCGGAAAACGTTTTGAACATACCTGAGATTGTATGTGCTCACAAATTCGACGGAATCGTCTTATATTACCTATAAATCAACATCATACATATGTATATGAATTTATAAATTCATTTTTAATATCGAAAAAATTGTACCTGATAATAAAGTAAATGTGAGTGCAAATAACATATCAGCTACATCACCCTGTTTACAAATAGCACTTATATCAACCTGAAAAATTAAAAGAGATAAACTGAACATGGAATAATTTACTAAACAAAGTTTCGCCCTTATTCTAATGCTTTCAATATAAGTATAATCGCATTGTAAAAATCGTTACAAAAATTACATGTATCTTAATAATAATTATTGCTTATTTTAAGATCATTATGTTTGATATCATTATATTAAAAGTAATTAATTTTTAAACATTTAAATGTTATATGTATTCTTTAAGGTTATATTACAATTTCTTTTGTTACTTTCCCTAGTAAATGTTTGAATTAAATTAAACGAAAGGCTGTCAAATTACATATAAAAATATTTCGTACGAAATGATTGTGAAATAATGTTGAGAAAGCAGTACTCTGTTCTTTTTATGAAAAAAATGTGAAATGTATATTTCAACATTATTTTCCAACTGCAACAAATTTCTAGTAACATTTTTTTCAACTACGAAATAACATGAGGCTCACTTATTTCGTACGAAATTTTAGGCAGCAGTAAATACTACTAAGATACTGCTAAGACATAGAACATGTATAGTCCTTTCTATATGGCTAATAAGAGTTGATTCAATAGTGTGGTCAGAAAATGTGAATCATATCATTCTTATAGTGCCTTTCAACCACAGAAAAAAAAAATTACTGCTGAAAAAATTGTAACGCTCTGGGTGTAAGGTCATCTTAAGAAACATAGAATTAAATCTTTTTAGTTTTTTATAGAAGTTATATCAATAAATAAATAAAAATATTGTTTTAAAAATATTCATAAATTCTGTATTCGTAAAAATATTTATGTCCCTACTAAATATTATTTGTTATGTTGTTGGACATATGGTTTTTGTTTACAAATGTAAAACCATGTAGCGTATTTGTGTCCCTAGATTTTGAAACGTCGACATCACACGCATTTAAGGATTTTCGTAATTCAGTTGAAGTTATAAAGAGAAAAGTAAATTATCAACAGCAGTCAAATAACCAATAATAGAGACACAAAGCTCGTAATTTTCAACAGTTTTTTTGATTCACCGTAAGCAATTTTTTCCAACACCCAAAAATTATGTATCTAATAAGTTATTCTACTCGTATAATCTTTAAAAAACTAAATTAATTAGGTGCGTTAAAATTTCTTTTGTTGAGCCGCCATTTGCTTTTAATATTTTCTTAAAAATTTGATAGTTTGCTTGTGGTGCTCCTTTTAAATTTTCAAAAAAAATAGAACTATACAGAGCTTTTGTCACTTCTTTTTGTTTTGTGTTCTTCAAAACTTTTTTTTTTTAAATTTAAAATTTGGGTTTATATATAATTTAAATATCCACTTGTCGCGCTTGTTAATTCACAAATAAAGAAAGTTGCTTTTTATTAGCTTTGCTTTCTAATACTTATTGTACAAGGTGATACAATACATAATATATTTGACACACTATTAAAAAGTATGTGTGAAGTTAAAAATTATGCTTAAAAAAGTTTTTAGTTTGGTATTTGACAAAGAAAATCCCGGAACGAGTTTTAGAAAAACCCGGGATTTCGACATCGCTAGTTACCATACCATACTCAGTATGGCATACTGAAAGACTTTACATTACGAAACATGTTACACTCTCATATGCATTTATGTGTCTTTAGATCCCAAAGTTGGTTAATTCTAAAGTTTAGATTATTGAGAAAGAGCTTTTGTTTGAATCAAAGTATCGCGATATGCGTTGATATGAATAGAGAATCTGTAAATTTTATATGATTTAGAAATGAAAGAAAATTAAGGGTTAAAGATAAAGTGTAAATTTCTATAATGAAAAAATAGTAGGCTAAATTTATTTTTTTAGGTATATATTTTTTTCAAAAATAAAAAAAATGCATTGATAGAAATTTCTGGGCCCTCAACGATTTGTAAAAAGTAACGTGGAGGTCGTATAGAATTTAATATTGTTTTTTGGAAAAAAGTTTTAATAGAGGCAACATAAAAATAACTGAATATAAGTTTTATTGAAAAAAAAAAAATATATAGGAAAATAAAATATCTGTGAAGGAAGCTTAGTGTATAAAAGGTGCTAATGGTCTATGTTAAGACAAATTAAACTGGAAATTTTGCAGTAATAAAAAATGTGCCTGTCATTGGAATATATAATTACAAACATTTTCATTTTCAATGAGTACTAATATACAGGTATAATGAAAAAACTTTAAGCTTCAAGCACATTTTGCTGTAAGAATTAATTAAGTCGAGTATTTTTTAGATAGACATACATATGTAAATATGATCGTGATTGATACGTGATTGATCGTGATATACGGAAGCAAAATTTGAAATTATTGATCCCTGTAATAACCTGTGGTTTATTATAATAAAACAATATGATTTTTATTAAACAAAAACGTAAACTTTTATTTCAAAATTACTTCTAGATTATTTCACAAGTATATATATAATGACACTTAACAGCTGATGATCAGCTAACAGTCAGTGTTGCCACATCCCTTCCACCTTTTTCAGTTTTAGCTTCAGCGGTCCTTGGCCTGAAAACGACGGACACTCAGGTTCATAGGAATCAGCGTCGCTGCAGTCCCGCGGTCTGGGTAACGTTTCCGGTGGATCAACGGTTGATGGCGGTTGATTGTTGTTGGAGGATGAAGACGAGTCATTATTGGCGGCTGGTAATGGTTCCAAGCATAGACGTTTCCGATGTGTTATGCCCTCAGGAATTATTTTCACCATACTTATATTTCTTTTATATGTTCGTCCTCCTCCCACGACTTTAACTTCAGTTCCATTTCTCTCAACAACTTCATAAATGGTTTTATCAAAATTCGGAGTGAGTTTGTTGGGGAAAATTACATTTTTCAATAAAACCTTGTCACCTATCTGAATATTAGATTCCTTCGCTCCTCTCTTCGTGTCGGCTTTTTCTTTTCCTTTTTGTTTGTTTATTAAATCATTATCTCTAGCTGACGAATCAATTACCTCCTCTGATATATCCTCAATGCTGGGAATCTTATCACGAATACGTCTGTTAAACATTAGCTCACTCGGTGCTGAACCTGTAGTGCCATGTGGGGTCACATTGTACATAAGTATAAATTTTTGAATTTCTTCCTTGTAATCTAGCTTATTCGCTTCTGCAATTTTCAATCGTTTTCCCAGGGATTTGTTCATATTTTCTACTTCGCCATTCGCCTGAGGCCAATAGGGTGGTGTTCTGATTATGGATAGCTATTTTCATTACAAAAGCATTTAAATTCATCGCTGACATATTGTCTGCCATTATCAGTCTTTATTGTTCTGGGTAACCCAAGCCTAGAGAAAATTTACCTCATGGCCTTAATTATAGCATCAGAAGAAATACGTTTCAAGAAAACAACTTCTTGGTATCTGGAATAGTAATCAATGAGTACTAAAACATACTCCCCATTAGGCAGTGGTCCTAGAAGATCAGTTGCCACTATTTGCCAAGGCCCATTCGGAAATGGGTGTCTTCGCATTGGAGTTGGTTTCAACGGTTGTGAAACTAAGAGGCAATCACGACACGATTTTACAAAGTTCTCGGCGTCCCTATCAATTAATGGCCACCAGACCTTAGATCGAAGACGACGTTTCATTGCCGACTCACCAGGGTGGCCCTCGTGTGCCAAATCCAATACCCTTGGTCTTAAAAATGTTGGTATAATAATCCGATTTCCACGCAGTAAAACTGATCCGATGGTTGATAATTCATGACGAAAAACATAGTATGTATTTGATAAATTCGAATCCCAACAATCATTTTCCATGCAGGAAATCGCCCGTTGAATATCCTCGTCTTTGTTGCTTTCCTTACTTATTAGAGATATAGTTAAGGTGTTAGGAACGGTGTTTTGTAGTACATGAAAAATTGATTCCTCGCATGTACCATCAAAAGAGTCTTCATCAGAAATTTTGCAGAGTCTAGATATTGAGTCTGCTATATTATCTTTTCCACTACGATATATTACCTTAAACTTGAAAGCTTGTAGTCTAAGTAACTATCTTTCAATTCTAGCCGGAGGTCTCTAAGTCGGTTTGAAAATGGCTTCCAAAGGTTTGTGGTCAGTTACGAGCTCAAAATCTAACCCAGCAAGATAGTAGTAAAATCTTTCAACTGACCAAACTAGGGCCAAACTTTCCTTCTCGGTTTGAGAATATCTTCTCTCAACGGCAGATAAACTCTTACTTGCAAAGGAGATGATTCTGGGCTCCCCTTCGTAATCGAATTGTAGCAAGACTGCTCCTAATTCTACAGGGCTTGCGTTAGCTATGACTCTAGTCCTTAATTTTGGGTCAAAATATAAAAGGTTTGGTATTTCAGATAACATCATCTTCAATTTGTTAAAGGCATCATTTTGCATCTGGCCCCATACAAATTTTGCATCCTTGGTCAATAGCATCCGCAGTGGATTAGTCATATCTGCTAAATCAGGCAAAAACTTTCCTATGTATGTTATTAAGCCTAAAAAACTGCGTACCTCATCTTTTGATTTTGGAGCTCGAAACTGCTGTATGATTTTTACTTTTTCCGGATCCGCAGTAAACCCATCTGCCGAAAGCACGTGTCCTAGGAACATAAGTTTTTTAGTCTTCCATACACATTTTTCTTGATTTAGGGTAACATTGTTCTTCCTTAAAATATCCATGACAGTCTTTAATGCCTCGTCATGTTCTTCATCGCAACTTCCAAACACTATAATATCATCGATATAGTTTAGTGCGTTTCGGCATGTCGATAGCATCCTTTCCATAATTTTCTGAAAAATTTCAGGAGCTGAGTTCACTCCAGACATCAATCGTTTGTATCTATACAATCCTTTATGTGTCACAAAGGTTGTGATTTCACGACTTAATTCATCCAACTCTTTCTGATGATATGCGGATTTAAGGTCCAGTCTAGTAAAGATTTTTGCTGATTTCAATCTACTCATGAATGACTCAAAAGTGGGCAAAGGGTAATTTTCACGAAGAATAGCACGATTTGCCCGTCTCATATCAACACAAATACGAATGTCGTCATTTCCTTTAAAAGCAATAACTATAGGAGAAATCCATTTACTTGGACCGAAAACAGGTTCTATAATATCAAGTCGTAATGCCTCATCTATTTTATTAGACACCTTCTCCTCAAGCGCAACAGGAACACGGCGTACTGGTTGCTGGACCGGATTTATGGAAGGGTCTATAGATAATGATACCTTAACTCCATGGATTTTCGGAAAGGGTTGTTTTTCATTTTCCTGAATTTGATTAACATCCAATCCCAATTTAAGCACATTTAGGCGAAGAGCTGTTTCCCTTCCCAAGAGAGATTGGTTCGCTTTCTTAATAACGTAAAATGAAGATATTATTTCTTTTCTATTACTAACGCATATCGGAGCGTCAAAAACCCCCATAATTTCCAATGGATCAATGGCAGCATATCCTTTGAATTTTTTTTCAGAATGTGAGCGCATATTCCACATTAGCGCTTCTGATACTTGTAATAAATTCCAATCATTTTCGCTTATGAGGTTAAAATGGCACCCGGAGTCAATTATCATTGGGATATCTTTTCCACCAATAGTACAGCATATGTTTTCCTCTTTATGTTCATCATTCCCAATTTTAAAACAGCCGAATTCTCGAATTTCTGAATTGGAATTATCGTCTTCTGCAACACAACGAACATTTGTTATAGGCCGCCTTTTTTTGTACGGTACATTGTTGTCATTATCAAACTTCCTTTTCTTAGTTCTGCATCTTATTGCAAAATGTCCCTGTAAAGAACACTTATTGCATTTTGCATTTCTGGCAGGACATTCAAAAGAATTGGAGAAATGCCCCTTTCTTCCGCATCGGCTGCATTCGGTTGACGGCTGTGATTGGACATTGATTTTCGTGGAAACTTTGTTTACTTCCTCTTTCTCAGTGTGGAATAGCATGCTACGAGAAGTTTTGTTAATTTGCTCGTACACTTGGCATGCGTCAATAATTTCAAAGAGACTCTGCTCCTTCTCTAACAATCTCTTTTTCAGATCAAGAGGGGCCCAAGAATCTATTATTTTGTCTTTTATTGAAATTTCCTCAATTTCTTCTCTGGTATTGCCAAATGAACATTTTGTTACTTGTTGACGTAGCCGAAGCAAAAACTTATTGAAATTCTCGCCCTCAACAGGAGTTATATTCCGGAATAAATGCCGCTCAAATGTTGTGTTTCTTTTTGGAGAGAAATATTCACTTAGCTTTTCCACTAGAATATCATAACTTTTAATACCGTCCTATCCGTCACTTTCTACCAATGCCCCAGGAATATTGAATATTACTTCCTGTAACTGGGGGCCACCTAAGTGCAAAAGTTTATTATTCTTCTTGACATCATCAACGATTTCTTCCGCTGCCAAATAAAGTCTAAATGATCTTAGCCATCTTTCCCATTCGTGTCGAAGAAGCGACTTCTCTATGGCATCACAAAGAAAAGGTCTTATAACTTCCGCCATTTTACCATTCAAAGGCACTGTAAAAATTTCCATTAAAATTAATCAACCTAAACTACACCACAGGTGCCAGTTTAATATGCCGAATTTAATCGGTAACATACCAATATTCAATCTTCCTCAGACAATTTAATTACACGCAATTTAATGCCCATTCACTTTTCGCAAATGTCAGCCGGAATTTAATGCAATTTGTGTTCTTCCACAAATTTAAAAAACTTATACGCAATTGAATGCTGTCTGGTATTCAACCAATCTAAAGAAAAATATAATTAAATTTCACGCAATTTAATGCTAATATCAAATCTCCACAATTTACCACTCGTCGCCAATGTAATAACCTGTGGTTTATTATAATAAAACAATATCATTTTTATTAAACAAAAACTTAAACTTTTATTTCAAAATTACTTCTAGATTATTTCACAAGTATATATATAATGACACTTAACAGCTGATGATCAGCTAACAGTCAGTGTTGCCATAATTCCGTATTAAAGATGTTTTTTTCATTTTGCTTACGTTCAAATTTTATAACGAAAGGTTAACGGAAAAAGTATAAATGTAAGTAAATTTTAAATTTGTTAAAAGAAAATTTGTTTTATATTTGAAAAATATTTTTATACATACTTAGGAATAAAAGGAGAAAATATACAAATAAATTGCAAATAGAAGCAATGGTGAATTTAATGAAAATAAAATAAATAAAGACATTGCCTGCGGTGTTAGCCAACGTGTCCCACCAGAAATAAAAAATTCTGGGAAGACTTCGCATTGACACTGAATGATTCCGGATCGCCATTTAAAGATGCCAACGGGTGGAGAGAGGTAAACCTATTATTAGAAAAATATTTCTTGAATGAGCTTTAATTGCTCTTGTATTGTGTCATAGGTGTGGACGGACTAAAAGTAAAAAAAAAGTAACTGGAATAGGAGGAGGTCTATACAGAGAAAATCCACTAACGGAAACAGAAGAAGAGGTAAGCACTCTTTTAAACTTAAATATGGCTGTTCACGGAATTCAAAAATTAGCAATTTCAGCATTTCAATAAATTCTGCCGAAAACGGATAGAGTTTTAAATCGCTAAGATATGGATTTGTCGGTTGAAGAAAATATAAGAATATTTATCGGTTGAAGAAACATTAGAAACAAAAGAAACTGAGCATAAAGAAATTAATACAGATAGTAGTTCTTCCACAAATGTAAAGTCACGATCTTTAAAAGAAATCTAATACAGGATAAGACAGAACTGCTTAAAGAACAAATAAATATTTAAAAAACAAATTGCTTTGGACGTCGCAGAATCTCTAGAGTCAATGAGAGATCAAAACAAGGAACAATCTAAAGTTATGAACGACATTAAAACGGCCATATATACAGCTAGCGATGAAAAAAGAAACAAACAAAACTCCCTAAACAGCAGCAGGAGGAACATAAACGACATAACGAAACAATGGAAATATTACTCGTAAGAAAAATTGCACATAAGGAACAAATTTTAAAGTTTATAATCGATAAATTGAACATACAGTTACAGTAAAATTAGTTAGTTAAAATAATACGTGATACACTTTCTGTTCCATAATCATTCAAATATACCATAGGTGTAGGAGGGCGGATTGATATTGAAGCTACCTAAGTAGGAAAAAAACATTCTTTTTTCAAAAATCATTCATTTCTCAACATAGTTTCCTTTTAGCTCAATACACTTAGTAAGACGATTTTCCTACTTTTTTATACCATCTGAACAATACGATTTTGGGAACTCCTCAAAATACGCATTAGTTTTGGTAATCACTTCTTCGTTTGTGATTAATCTTTTTCCTGCGAGCCATTTTTTCAAGTTTGGAAACAGGAAAAAATCACTAGGGACTAAATCTGGACTATAAGGTGGATGATCAACCAATTCGAAGTGGATTTCTCGTAGTTTTAGCATCGTATCTAATTCTGTGTGAACCGGTGCGTTGTCTTGAAGAAAGAGCACATTTTTCTTGTTTAAATGTGTTCGTTTTTCCTTGATTGCATCAACCAATTGATCCAGTAATGCACGATAATACTCTCCTGTGATAGTGGATCCCTTTTCAATATAATTGATGAGCAATATTCCGCGTGCATCCCAAAATACAGTGGCCATAACTTTGCTAGCCGATTTCGTTGTCTTCGCCTTCTTCGGAGCACTTTCACCAGCTTCCACCCATTGCTTCGATTGATTTTTGGTTTCAGGTGTGTAGTGGTGGACCCACGTTTCATCAACAGTTATTAATCTACGCCAAAAAACAGCGGGATTATGCTTTATCATGTCCAAACACCGCTCTTAAGTGATCTGTCGAACTCGTTTTTGTTCAACACTGAGCAAACGCGGCACCCATCTTGCCGATAGCTTTTTCACATGCAAATGTTCATGCAACATGTTGAACACACGTTCATATGATATGTTTACCATTTGAGCAATCTCACGTATTTTGACCCAGTGATCATTCATAACGATATCGAGGATTTTCTTGATATTTTCTTCAGTAACCACCTCTTTTGGCCTTCCTGTTGATGGTACTGTTGCAGTGCTTGTTCGGCCCCGTTTAAATTCAGCAATCCAATATTTTACCATATAATCTGACGGAGCAGATTCGCCTTAATGTTTATCAAGCTTTTCTTTTGTCTCTTTCGCCTTTTTGCCCTTCAAATAACAGTGTTGAATCACTACACGAAATTCACTTTTTTCCATTTTCCAAGAAACACAAAAGTTGCTTACTTCAAACGACGACAACAAATATAATCGATGAATTTGGCTAAAATTTTAACAGCTGACGTTTGACAGATCGTAATTTCTAAGAAAGAAAGTTTTTGTGTTAGTGCTGCCATCTAGCGCTAGGTAGCTTCAATGTCAATCCGCCCTCGTATTTTCTTATTTTATTTATTTTTTATTGTTAACTAAATAAAACTAAATTGATGTACATACAAATTAAAAATATTGTAGTATTTGATTTCTTACATCATTTGTTTCTACACTAACAACATCGTCAATGGGACTGTTTATTGTATCTTCTTCTTCAGATAATGGCATATCGAATTCTTCCTCTGTAACATTATAATAAAGTCTAATGTTGCGAAGTGCACAGCAGAGATTAATGATTTTCGCGGCCTTTTCTGGATCATAACGTAATCCCCGTTCATTATTTAAGCATTCCAATAGTTCATTCTACTATATTTTTTCCTTTAGAATGTGCAGTACTAAACCTGGTTTTGCTCAAAGAAGTAACTGGCTGTATTTTAAAAGCTGTTAATAGCCATGGTTGAAAAGTGTATTAAAAGTATACTAGCATAAGTTGATTGCTGTTAGTTTTTAAATGTCGTTACCCAAAACGAGAGAATTTCGTCTATTACTATGTTTTGATCGTAGGACATTTTTTACAGGGCTCATTTCCCACATATGGAAGACGTCACATATCACGTATCTGTAATATTTTAAATATTTGAGCAGTGTTATACAGAATTACTTAAAGTATTGTTTACAATCATAACATTTATACTATAATATCCTTTACGATTGAAGAAAAGGTGCTTATCAGTATTTGGAGCAATAATTTTCACGTGAGTGCCATCCATAGGCATTACCACATTTGGAATACTAAATTTTTCGTAAAAAGTTATTTTCGTTGTTTCCTCCTCTGCATTGATGCTTTTAAAGGGTCCGCCATCTAACGTTTTTTTTTCAACTGGTGCTTATTTCGTGAATGATAACACTTATCTCATGTCTGATTTGACAGATAATTAGTTTTATCCTTCCGCTGAACGAATATGGTTCTGTATGCGCTTCGCTAAGTGGGCCTGCGATCGACTTACAGAAGAAAGCAGAGAAAACCCGCACGCATACATTGACAAGCCGATACACCCAAGACGAGTCACTGTCTGGTGCAGATTTTGGTCCAGAGACATAATTGGTCCATTTTTCTTCGAAAATGAGCAGGGAGTGGCCGTTACAGTCAATGGCGATCGTTATCGGGCCATGTTGAATATTTGTTCATAAAAATTTAAGAGGAGGATATTAGCAACATTTGGTTTCAACAGGACGGACTACGTGCCACACAGCCGAAGATACACTCGATGTTTTGCGCCCTGTTTTTGAAGATCGCATTATCAGCCCCAGAGCTGATGTCGTTTGGCCACCTAGGAGCTGCGATTTGACACCGTTGGATTATTATTTGTGGGGTGCCGTCAAAGATAAGTGTTACGCCAACAAGCCAGAGACAATTGACGCTTTAAAGAACAATATTCGTGAAGCCATTGGTGAAATACAGCTGCACACAATCGATAATGTGCTTAAAAATTGGCCCGATCGTGTAGGCTACTGCATGGCCAGCCCAGGCAGCCATTTGAATGAAATTATTTTCCATTATTATTGTACTTCCTAAAAAAAAGAAATTTAAGAAAATATTCAGTATTTTTTTATAGCATTTTCAAAAAAAAACATTTATTTGGCGGACCCTTTAGATACCCATTTGCTGCATACCACATTTTCTAACTTATTTAGCACTTCAGCCAGCACTTTGTAAAAGGTTGATTGTGCTATGTTGACATTAAAATCTTTACCAACAATATGCTGGTAACTGCGTTCTGCAAAAAATCTTAAACAAGCCGAAAGTTTATCTTTTGCAAAAAATGCTCCTTGACGACCACTACCTGCAGACTCTAGCTCAGATAAAATATAGTTAAATGCTGACTTATTTCTTTGAAAATTTTTAAATTAAACCAGGATTACGCGCTTTACAATTGTATTTTGTATTTGTACTCTACTTACTTTCTATCATTCATTAGTAACACATCTTCAGATTTATAGCGCAAAACTCTTCTTTCTCCATTCGGTAAGCACTCATCGTCACCACTATCCTCAAAAAAAGCTACCGTATCCATATTTTTACACAAACTTTTTTAGGTTAAAAAATTTTATAAACTTTTTGAATTTATTTTATTACCAATAATTGACAAAATATCAACTCAAAATTAATTAAAACAGGGACGTTAAATTGATTTCACAGAAAACTTTACCGCAGGAACGAATGATTGCAATGAGCATATCTATCGATATTTCTTTCCGTTGAATTTTCCGTTCAGTGCGGAAACAATAATAAGGGCCAATAATTTTTTTAATAATTTTATTTTTTTGTTAAATTCACTTTTGCTTCTTCAGTAAGGTTCCATGAATAATTTATTGAAAGTTATTTAACATTTAACAAAAAGAACCATCTGTTTTCATTATTTTTGACATTTCTTTTCTTCTTCATTTTTTTATATCAACTTTAGTTTGATTTTTTTTACACTACTCAGTGAAAATCAGATATTTTGAATGTATAATATTTAAACTTTAAAAGAATTTTAGAATATAAAGAATAATTTTAAAATTTCATATTTTGAAATTCATAATCTCGAACTTGACAAATTATTATTATTATTATTTTTTTATTAAAATATGGTATTTTTTTTAGTAAATGAATTCGCTTTTAAAATGATTTGGTAAAGAAATTTATATAGTTTATGTATGGAATAACGCGATAAGGTGATTGAATGTGGGATTTTACGGTGAATATTAATGTCAGTAGAATTACAACTGGGCGGATATAAATATACGGTTTCCCATAACATCCGGAAAACTCTTTCAGTTAATCCAGTGGTCAGTATCTTTATTTTTTCTTTTTACTTTTTATATTCTAGTAGGCGTATTTGTCTGTCTATTTTAAATCTAATCTATTTTGTAACGTAGTATATATATATATATTAGTTTAATTAGGGGAGTCTTTATAAAAAACATGTAATGAATCAGAGTCAGGAATAGATGAGTTATGAAGACCGCACCCGGCTATTTGCTATTTCATCATAGGCTCTCATCGACTCTATCTAATCTTGTAGTTAGTTGATGACACTCGAGATTTTTTTGAGTTAGTACATAATAAAGGAGAGAACGATAATACCATAACTTTGGTGTCATTCGTTGACAACTTACCTACTGGGTCACTTCTCTCATTTTTTTTGTCACAGTACCGGCGTATGATTTAGTTTTAAATTACAACACTAAATTTTTTACTGTCAAGATTTTTTCAAAAGAAAATATTTTTCTATAAATGCCAAGAAAATTACAATATTGAATCTGACAACCATATGGCAATGTGATATAAACAAGTAGCTGGAAAACCGCAAATTTTATATTGATCTGCACACTTTTTTACGTTATAATCCGTTATTTAAATATTTTTTATATGCTAATTAGATCTAAGATCTATTGAAACAGAAGTTTTGTATCTTAAAAAGTTTTTATATATTTTTTTTTGTTTCTTTGTTTATTGTATAAGACCCTTTTGTTCTACAGACCTGCCAATTATATGCTAAAGATATTGTTACAAAAATAAAAATACCTAAAAAGAAAACGTACCACATCAGCACCTTAAACTGTATTGTGGGATTTTGGTATTAATGTGTCAGCCTGTTCATGCCGTACTTATTTGAGTATTTGACAGTACTGCCAATTCGACCATCTTTGTGTGTTACGTTTAAGTTAATGGAATAATTCGAATGTTGTAGCAAGAACTAGAACATTCGGAAGTAATGTCAATTGTATATAAAAGGCGGAACTTTTTATATACAATTATGCATAGTAGTTACCGTTTGCCTGTCATAAAGTATAGTCTGTTTAGGCGTAAATAAAAAGTGTTGTATAAAAGAATCTCAATTTGCTGTATTACGACATACTCTATAAGAGTTATAGTGGAGTAAATAAAAACTGTAAAACAACTACAAAGTGGTGTTTTACTTTATTTGAACGCAATTGAAAAGAACTCAAACGTTTTAAATATTATACTTTACATGTATGTATGAGTAGAGTTGCCGCATTTTCCGCAGGTAATTGAGAAGTGTTGAAAATAAATAAAGAGAAATTTATTTGAAAAAATATCAGTTTAAATCTTGTCGAAAACGAGTGTGTACCCAGTATGAAATAGAAAAGCATTTTATACAATAATTTTTGCTCAACATGAAATACAATTTTTTTTTTTTTTTGTATTAACATAACATTTTTTGTTTCATACTTTCTTTTTAATAAGCTTAAACTAAATAGAGTATACGAGTAATTCTTTTTTTTTAAAAGTTACTTTTATATATTGTTACGTTTTAACCTTTTTAAAACGTTTGAATTCGTTTAAATTGTTATTTATTGTTATTGTTTTATAGTTTCTTTATTTACTTCACTATTACTATTACACTGTCTGTCTTAATACAACACTTTTATTTCAGCTTTAACACTTTTTACCTTACGGCAGCCAAACGATAACTAACTGACGTGTAGGAAAAGCAGCCCTTTATATACCTAATTGCCTACAGTTTGGAAGGTTCAAGATATATCGACCACCTTCTATTTCCATATCCGCTAATTCAAATGTAACGTAAAGATGGTCGATGTGGCAGTGCCGCCACACAAATCTCATAATGCAGTGTTGTATTTTTATTTTCGTAACAATATGTATTGCTGCAAAAATAAAAAAATTATATATATATTTTTTTGAAATCGGCTAAAAAAGCTATACAAAACACATAAATTTAAATATTTCAATTTTAAAATTGAAAAATTTATCTGGGTAATTGGGAATAAACATAAGGGTTAATGGTACTAATAAGTTCTGAATACAAGTAGGTTTAAGTTCCGTATAAACTTTCTCATACAGTCGAAAACGGCTATATCGAACAGATTTGAAATCAAAGAAACCAGTAGATGAACGATAAGAAATCAATACATATTTTATTACTCGTAAAAGAAAAATTCCATACATAACGATAAACAAAACTTATTACATATATTTAAAGCAATTTAAATAGACATTTTAAAGCTAACACGTTAAATAAGTTAAATACATTTATTGCTTTTTTGTACTTTGACTTTAAAAATTCCAAATACGTTACAAGTGCACATATTATAGAAAATAATTTAAAAAATCTAGTTTTTCATTCATAAACCCAATACATATACATTTCAAAAAATTTCAGATATTTAGACACCGCAGCTGTTCTTGATGAAGCCCATTCTGGAAATTTAATTCTGGTACACTTTTTCGAGCACTGCTTCCTTATGCCATGAATAATGTTGCCTTCTTAAATGTCAATTGTTACTGGGTTACCAGTATAAGCTAGTGATTTTACGTGGAAACACAGGAGATAATCAAGAGCCTGGTTTCACTCCATATGTGGCCATTTTGTTTATTAAAAAATCCGTTTAGCCAAAAATGAGCCTTAACGCTGATCATACGAAATTTTGTCCTTTATAAATTGCTCGAATTGATGGCTGATTTTCAAAGTAAATCTGAATAATTTGGTAGTGTGGTTCGATCGTCAATATACTCATGATTTTTTGCCAGAGTATAATGATCATAAATGTCAAAAAGTGAACCCGAGAGTCCATCAACATTAAAAAAATACCCTCTATAACCAAAATTGGTTTTACTATCAGTGAGTTTTCAAGATTTTGTATCAACAGTTAATTTATCTCTTTTCTTCACTTCATTCAAAACATTTAACTATTAGAACCTAAATTGAAAACACTTAGATTTTCATATTTATTATTTTCCATCTTCACACGTTCTCAAAGTTACAACAATTATTATAGAAGTGTTCCATTCTCTTTAAATTTGTTATGCTGCATAATAAACATTATGCACAAGACCTAAGTAGGCTTCCTTTAAATAGTTGGAGTTAAGCTAAATCAACGCGTTGGTTCATTCACTTTTTTATCTACCCAAAACACTTTTTTTGCAAATTCTGCACAAAAACCGGTTAATTTTTCTAATTTATTAACAGTTTCACAGAATACTTAGCCAATACATTTATTATATGTAATTCTTCTTCAATACTTGGTTCATTCACAAGTACAATTTGATACGATTTTTTAGTCAGTAAATATAAGTTTTCAGAGGTTGATGGCACAGTTTGCAGAAACATAGTTTCGGCTATGCAAAATAGTCTCTTTTTCTCTCTTTTAAATTTAATAAATTTTTAAGATCATCAGATTAATTTTTTTTTTGGTTTTAAACATTTTCAGGTTGCTTTCAAACAATTCCTCGCAGACTCATTGGATGAAGTTGAATTTTTATCTTCCTTTTTGCAATCGTTATTATCTTAATTGTTTCAAACAGCATCGTTATTATTTAAATGTCGTTGACTTAGATTATAAATGATTTCGGAGTTCATAAGAAGATAGCCGTAACTGTACTAGGATAGGAAATTTCTTTCATTTTGTACTTTTTTAACGCACTAATTGTTCTGAGTTTACATATAAAGAAGTTGATAATTTTTGTTTGCCTTAAATATTCACACACTAAATTTTTATCTGATAAATTCAATGAGTTTTTGAAAGTTTTCATTTTGCAATTTAAAGATATTGTTACATTTTAGCATTTTAAAAACGCTTATTAAATGAGTTCGTAGATTGCAGTTAAAATAAAATAAATATTGTGTTTGGTTTCTAGTCAATAGTTCTTTATTAATAAATTTTTGTGTTCCACTACTCGTAACATTTTCAGGGGAAAACAATCTCTATTCTTAGTTAACCCGATTGTTATTACAACTTAGGTTCGATCACAACCTTTTCAACCAGACTTATCCACACTTAACTCTCTTTACTGATTTAGCTCCAACTGAACTTGTCTTGACATCTTGAGTTTAAATCAACAAATTCTAATTGCTGAGTGTACACCAATAAAACTGACTCCTGTCCGTTTCGATGTGCCTTTGATATGGCTGGGCAAACAATACTTTGAAAGCTCTCGATATTTCAGGTAGTTTCCTTTTTCTTTAGTTCTTTTGAAGCCATGCGAATGTAAGCATCTACTTTTTCAGTTCATGCTGTTTGTTATTGTCTGTTACTTGTTTTCTTTTCTGCCTGATTTTGTTGCTGCCGTTTATTTTTATTTACT
Source organism: Wohlfahrtia magnifica (assembly GCA_023159175.1). Classification (NCBI taxonomy): domain Eukaryota; kingdom Metazoa; phylum Arthropoda; class Insecta; order Diptera; family Sarcophagidae; genus Wohlfahrtia; species Wohlfahrtia magnifica. The sequence continues at coordinate 3,473,831 of JAKWBJ010000193.1, forward strand.
ACATTTATGCTAATGTTGTTGTTATCGATTTGGTTATTGTAAACAAGCATTTATAGTTTTTTTTGTGGCTTGTGTTTATTTTTTAGAAACCCAGCGGTAAAATTGTGCATTACGTAATCGCTGATGTAAGCAATATATTGTAGCAGTCAGCGGTGATGCTTTCGCTTAATTACTCACTTAGATTTATCATATAAGCTGTGCTGCCGTTTTGGTTGTTTCTAACCAAAATGTGTTATTTTTTCTTCGATGTGTAGATGTAGACTTTTTTGCTTATTGAGTGTATAACCTAGAAATGCGGATGTTTGGCAAACTTTGGGCTTCTGTAAGAGTAAGAGTAATGCCTTTCTTTTCCGTGTCATATTTATCACTTCAAAAACGCATAAGTCACCCGTACGTTGAGGTTGATGGAGTATATTCAGAATAAGCTTCGGTGAGTATAAACTATTCGTTTATAAAATATCAGTTACTGAACATTGTCTAAACGATTTAGTAGTCAATACAAAAGAGAGAGAGGGGATAAGAGCACATGGTACCTCACATACCATGCAAATGTTAATTTTTGTGTATCCTGAGAACATTTAAAGTGAAAGTTTCTGAATTTGGTCTAAATGACTCGGTAAATAATGCAAATCATCAGTCAAAAAATGGGTGTGGCATCTCCCATACATAATAACTATTAATTTGTATATATCATCTGAACGGTAATAGTAAAAGCTTTTAAATTTGATTTAACACTTCTTGGCCTGGACACATCATCAGTCCACAACTGGACGAGATTGAATAAGTGGACGTGGCAGCTCCTACCCATACTAAACATGGAATTTCGCATGTGAGGAAAACGGTAACTGTGAAATTTTCGATTTTATCCAAATCAGCCAAAAATTGGGAGAAATTGGAACAGCTGGTATTGCACAGAGCACACCGGGTAAATGCTATCTATTCTTATCTTTATTCTTATTTTTATCTATATGTTTATATAAAAATAAGTTGTCCTGAGAAATACATTCTATAGGTATATAACGTAAAGTCTTCCAGCAACGCAGGAAGCGTTACTCTAATTACATTCATATACCTTTAATAACTTTCACTTTTATTTAAAAACTCCTGGTGAGTTGAAGCAATCAAGTCCTAGTCCTTTAATAATCAAATTTTGTTGAATATTTCACTTCACCCCATATAGTTTGCATATTTTGAGAATTATAAATATATCTGTCAGTAGTGGCTATTAAGCCTAAATTGTGCACAAATAATTCTTAAAGCCTCATTATTACCGAATATATCAAATAACTTTACCAATATTTATGTGTCGGTCTATTTTGAGCCGATAATGCTATAAATTCCGTACATAAAATTATATCTTTTTTTTTTGTATTAAAACTCGGACTTAAAATTTTGGTTATTTTTGGCCACTTTTTATTGAAATTTGGTTAAAAAATTTCGAAGTTATGCAAAGGTAAGGACGCTACTGCTATTTCTATTGATTTTGTAAATTAAATTCATCCTATACAAGGCAACATTTTTGTAATTATTATTCATTAATGTTCATAATTTAATACATAAACCATGATGTTAATTTTATAAAAATACAACAAATTAAAATTATGTATAAAGAATAAATACATAAACAAATGTTAATTCTTTAAAAATCATAAACTGCTTTCCTTCCTAAAATATCTGCTGTTCAAAGTTTTGAGACAGACTTGGAGATCCTTTTCAAAAGTTAACAATTGTGAGAACGTCTCTCTTAGAGTTTCTGAAAAAATTCTCAGTAAATGTATGTGTGTATAAAGAAATTTTAAGTAAACCAACCGAAAATTGCATCATGCTAGGCTTTAAATTCTTTAGACTCTTGTTCCCATTTTCCCCATCATAATTCATGAATAAATACACATTTTTCTAAACCTCCTGGTGGCAAAATGGTTTTAGTTTTTGTAACCTAAAGTGAAAAAGGTACGCAAGTTTTAATAATTTTTTTTTAATTTACATTGAAATCTGGATCTGCAAAAATACTCTTATTCACAAATTCCATATATTCCAGGTTATAAATCAGAAAATAGGTATCAATTCTTTTAACCAATTATTCCACAATTGATATGGTTTTGCTATTACACTCTTTATCTTACAAAAAGTTAAAAGTCTAATATAAATACATACATATGTACAAGGATAACGGAATTTTTTTATTTTAGTTTACGCATAATTTACACTTAAAGTGCTTAAAAGTTCGCTTAAAATGTAATGCTGACATCATTGATGGTTGTCTAGGCACTTCGTTTTGTTTACCGCTGTAATGTAACGTAATAAATGACAGTGGTTCCCAAACTTGATTTTCGTAACAATGTAATAGGCGTGTTTAAATAAGTTAAGATTTACATTTTTTTTTAAACTGTAGAAAATATAATTTTTCTTTTTTGGTATTCATTATTGGTTTTTTAATCAAAATTCTTTAAAGGGTCCGATGAAATATGTTATCTGTAGACAAAGTTATACTGTATTCGTTATAAGCGTGTTAATTTATATGGAAAATCATTAGACTATGAAAGAATGTTTGTTATAAACGATGTTCGATATAACCGTTTTTCACTGTAATAAATTTTATTATTTATTATAATAATTTTACATATATGTTATATTTATGTATTAAATAAAGAATGTTTCTAAACTAAATAAATAACGAATAAATATTTTTAAACAACTCCTACAAACCATTGTGAGTTCTAACCAGTGTTGCCAGAAGTAGAAGAAAATTCCTAAGTGTAGGACTCTTTGATACTAAAATAGGAGTATAGGGAAATCGGACAGATTTTTTATATTTGGCGAAATTTAGGTATTTTTTCTCATTTTGAATTATTTATTAAATCAATTCCAAAAAATGTACTTTTAATATTATTTTCTTGTGCAAAACGCTTAAAAATATACGTACATATTACCAAAAGAAAAAGAAGATAATCGTGATTTAAAAAGTTGAGACGGCACCAATATGTGTTTGTTTTTCTATAATAACTTTTTCCCACTTGAGGTCAGCATTCTAGAGATTCTTTTACAATTCATTGTATTGGGGTTAGAAAATAGGTTGTGGGAAGGAGGAACGAGGATGTAATGATTAAAGAAGTTGTTGGAATCCAAAAGTCAGCTCATAAATACGAATCCCCCTTCTTGAGCGTCTACTGCTTCAACTCTAATAGATTACCAATCTCTCTGTCTGTATAATTTGTCAAATTGTTGATTTCATTCAAGTTGGAACTGCGCGAAGAGTTTTTTGGTCATCTAGAACCATGTGGATTATATGTTAGCGCTCCTACAATCTTTCAACCAAATTTTGTTCTTCGTATTATGCTGGTTATGTTGTTTATTTTGGCTAGTAGTGGGCGAGTTTTTTGTTATAATATTCCGATGATGCGTAATCTGAGAAGTCTTGAGGCTTTTGGTCTCAGTGGTAAATAAAAAATATATCATTCTATGTTGAACGATATTTTTAGTAAAAAGAAGCGTCTGTATTAATTGTGTATAAATTTTATTGTACTCACGAAAACATTGTACTCCTTCAATTTTGTATGAATAAATGTTCAATCTTAGAGTCTGCATTTATTTCGGATGCACAATAGTCGTTGTATAAAATCAATTCAAAAGAATTATAATAATTTAAAATAACCTCTTGTTTTGTAGATATTTTTTGTCGTATGAGTAGTTATTTTTCAAAAACTATACTGTCAACACTGGTTCTAACTATAGTAATGTAGAATAAAAAACAGATATACTCGTACATAAATTACCTGAAATTTAACATGTCTTTGAAACATAACCGGCCCATTCCCATTGCGTTTATACTCAACACGAAATGATGTCGGTGAAACCACACTGTGTGATAATTCTGCCATCTAGAAGAGAATTTTTAATTTTAAACAACAAGACACTGTGCGATTTAAGTTGAAAAAACTCGAAGACCTACCGACAAAAATGCATGAATTAAATGGGCCTTGACTGTGGCAATCGGTTTTCCTTTAACTAGAATCGTAAAGGTTTCATCCTTTTCAGTTGTTATTAAATTACCAAACCAAGAACGTTTGGTCAATTCTGGCGATGATTCAGGTGTTAAGTGTACCTCATCAGCAGAAACTGTAAAGAATTAAAGAAATCAAATACATTATCTTCAATCAATACATAAAAGTTTGGTAAATGGTTTTGAATTTACCCTGAAGTTTTCTTCGATGAAAGCGTGGACTACCTAAGAAACTATTTTTAATATTAGTAAGCCTAGTTTTCCACAGTTGTCCACCGGGAGCATTGCAAGGCGAACCCGATATGGCAGCTGTACTATTGTTCATTAATGGTGATGTTGTAGGATTCATAACTAAAATAATAAAATTTTATTTAAATATGTTTTGCGAGTAGAGTTAATAATCCTAGTAGCTTACCATTATTGGCTTCTGGATCGTGAAACATACTTATGGCAATTGTGGGACCAGAATTTGCTCTTTGGTGAACGGTTGCAGAATTTCCACCAGGACTGCCGGGAACACAACTAGTTTGTACTGTAGATGAACGTTCGTTGCGTGGTTCTCTTCGCTCTCTTAGTTCTCGAGACACAACCTCATTACCACTACCTCCACTACTTCCACTGTGGCTGTCAGCACCTGTCTGAGACGAGTGGGACGATGTCCGACTACTGGGAGGATGATGCACTGACGACGATCGCTCTCTATCGCCATATGTCGAGTGACGGGACGTATGACCAGACGATGAAGCCGGTGACGAAGGTCTGGATAAGACGCTGGCCTGCTGATGTGTTGAACTGATCGGTGAATTGCATCTTGTTGGACTGTGATATGAAGAAGAACGCATCGTAGAAACCGATGTTGGAGATCGTCTTTGATGATTACGAGTACTACTATAGGATCGGAAGCTGTTAATGTGGATTTAATTTTGATTTGAATGGTGTTTTTCGTTTTGTTTTAAGCAGATGATATGTAAAGAGTAGCATTATAACATCATGTGATTGCAACAATTAATGGTGGATTAGAATTTTGTGTTTCACACAGTATGTATACAACACGCAATTCAAAAACATGTAGACAGGATTGTATTGTGGATTTGTACAATGAAATATATAAAAACAATGATGTAATAAAGGCAAAAGTTGAATGATCATGTACTTAAGCATATAAATATATTAAAAGTTGTGAACGATAATTGGATTCTGTTTGCAATCGCTTGCTACAAGGTGTTTCAATAAGACGTTTCAATCGCACGTCATTTTAACAGTTAGCATGAGTCAACAACTACATAGCATATGATAAGTAAAAACTTTGCCATTAAGAAAAATGGATCATTACGCCTCAATAATCTACTGAAAATATTAAAATTCATTTCAAAAATGATGAGAATTTTGCGGTTACAGTTCGAAATACGAATGCATTTTCGATCGTCGTGAAGCACCTTCTCGGCCAGATATTGCAAAAGTGATGGACAAATTTGGGCTGTTGGGATAACTTAGTGCACGTCGGTCAAGAACAACTGAGAATATTGCCGTCGTAGACCACAGTATTAAGGAAAACCCAGATTTGCCCATTGTTCGTCATTCTTTTGAATTGGGTATTTTACAAACTACATTACACCTTATTTTGCAAGTAGACGAGAAATGCGCCCAATTAGCCATATGAATTAATATACCTTAAGGAACATAATAAAACTTTTTTCATTTCACTTCATATTATAAATTTATTCAATCGAAGACCCTGAAAGTATGTGTAGAAAGCTGAAAATTATTATTTTTTTTAATAAATATATCAGCGGGATACTTTAAAGCATTTTCTCTACAAAGATAAATAGGCGACTAAAAACGGATAGGTTCGCAAAAAAAGAGGAATTTGTCTCCATAAAAAGTAAATCGTTATTTGTTTATTCGACAGTCATCCCACCTGACGTAGCCCGTTTTAAAAAAACTGGAGTTTTAAGTTTGAAAGTTTTCGATTTAGAGAACAATCAATCTTTCACAAAAATTAAAATACGTTGGAAAAAAAACATTTCCAACAAATTCAAATTCTTCATATCAAGTTTTCAAAAAATAGATTTCAAGTACATTTTATTTTTGTAAAAATTTTAAATCAAAGCGTTGACAAAAGCAGCTACTGAAGCTAATAATTTTCAAATTTTATAGCTAATCTAATAATCTAATAAATTCGCAACACAAAATATTAATCAATTCAAATCAAGACAAAATTAAATATTCGGTTACTCACTTAAAAGCTTGTCTTCTTGGCGTTAGTGGGGACCCTTCAGATATCTGACCATAACTGCTTGAGTTTGTACCATTGATACGACAAGTGTCTAGTCGTTTTCTAGGAGGATCGGCGACCTCTAATTCACTGCGAGATTTTTGAGCGATTTCTTCATCGTCTTCCAAAGCTGGACGTCTACGTTTTCGATCCAACAACAAAAAGTAAATAACTTTTTCGGTATTATGTCTGCAAAGCAATTAAAAAAAAAAACACAATAATATCAGAAAAACTTTTATTATTTATAAAGGCGTTGAAATAAAACTCACGTTGAACTTAAAAGCTCTTGTATAAGTTTATCCTTTTCTTTAAAGCAACCCAAGGAACAAATTGCATTTAATACATCAGGATCTACAGCTGAAGCAGAAGGTATAACGTGTGTTTGAACAACTTCCATCATTGGCAACTCCAACTCTAATTCTCCCTTTCCACCTGCTGTAACCCATGGATGTCGATTAATTTCCGCCAACTATTAAAGCGAAACAATTTATTTGCATTTATGTATATAAAGTTTGTATTTTTGTGGTCTATTACGAATAAAGGCTCAATATTTTTCGACTGTATAGACTCATTAGAGGTTATTTGTTTACAATGACTTCAGTGAACATGCTTTCTTTATAAGCAAACGAGAATTTATTTGTTTTGGAACAGTTCGCATCTGCCCGTGTATTATTGAGTTTTATGCACACTTGATAATTATTTAGAAATTTATATGTAAAGATTAATAATTACAAGCGTACTCAGCGGCCGACACATTCTAACATCTAACATTTATTTTAATTACGTATGTATTAGAGTATCCAATAACTCGACTTTTACTTTAATTCGGGTAAGAAATTAATTGGTTTTAAACTTTTTAAATTGATCGATTAATCGAGTAAGGTTTTCAAATTGTTCGAATAACTCGAATAAAAATTAAAATTTATCGAAAAAATTTAATCTAATGGAAAAAACAAACATGTGTATTTGGTTTTTTGCTTTTTTATTTAAAAACGAGGTCGATGTTTTTTTCTTCTTTTGAGTCCAGCACTCAGGGGATGGCTCATACTCATGCGTAGTACTTTGCGCTGGTACTAGGACAATAGGTTACTGGAATCCAGTATGGACGTTTGAAATAAATTTATTTATGTTGTAAGTGGCAGGGTAAACTGCCGAAGGAAAAACGTTCCCTAGACGAAGGGTGGGGCAAAAAAACTAATTCTCTCTATAATGCGTTGTACGATTCATTGTACAATCAACTTCAAAGAGATACGCTCTACGAGAAAAACTAGTACTGCGTGAAAATATGTGATAATTAGGAATATGTGATAGTACCGAATAAACATTGAGACCACAATGCGATGAGGCTCTAACGAATCGATAAAGTTGACTACTCAACCGTCATGAATAAGTACCTCCGCCCTCTTCAGTACGCGGTCGAGAAGCTTATGAGAGTTGTATACAATTTTGGGTCGGTTATAGTTCTTGTAAATATTAAGGAGATCAAATGGAGTGAAGTATGCTTGAATGCTTTTTTCGGCACATGATATATGTGATCATTCCAGCCAACGTTGGAATTCTAATACCCAGAAAATCAAGAGCATCTAATTTCCTAATATCTACATTAGCCATAGAGCCAGATGACAACACACCACCACGTCTGAGTGTTAAAAAATAACATATGGTCTTACTTGCATTAAAATCGAGAGTGTGTCGTTCATATTCATCATCCACGATAAAAAGAATATGAGTAACAAATGTTGCTGTCATCTGCGAAAGAGTAGATAGGGTTGGAAGTATGAAGAAAAAAGTCGTTAAGAAATATTAAAAATAGCGTAGGAGAAAAAACGGAACCTTGCAGTGCGATGTTGGTAATAGCGTTTGTGGTGAACATTTTTTGGTTTACATATTTCGTTTCTTTTCTTATTAGTTTAAATGAAAATTATTTTTTTCCATACCCATATTAATAATCCTTAGGATTTGTTTATTTTTTTTTTTTAAATACATTTGTTTGTTTTCAATGTTGAAAAGTATACATGTTTAAGATTAGACAGAGGGTGCTGCAGAGCACAATTTGTATTGGAGCAATGAATCGAGAAAGCAACATATGTTAAAATGATGATAAGCATTGTATGTTGTAGGCATAGTTACTTGTTACCTATTAGGAAACATGTTGCATAGATTTTGGTATTTAGAATGTTGAGAAGAAAGAGCTTTTGTTTGGACCACAATGTCGCGATATTGCTTATATAGCGTGTTTTTTATAGAGGTATAGAACTTTAAGTTGGCATTACTTTTCAAGATGGCGACCGTTTTAACAGCTGTCAAGTGATTTATTCTCATTTCACGTTTTGGACCTATGAATTGGCCTCCAAAATCTTGTGATTTAACACCGATAGACTACTTACTGTGGGGCTATGTAAAGTCTATGCGGTAAAGCCACAAACGCTTGACCATTTGGAAGACAACATTCGCTGTGTTATTGCCAATATACGGCCACAAATGTTGGAAAAAGTTATCGAAAATTGGACGTCCAGATTGCACTACATCCGCGACAGCCGTGGTGGTCATATGCCAGAAATCATATTTAAAATGTAATGCCACAAGATTATCTTTCGGATAAATAAAATTCATGTCAATCGAATAATCCATCGTTGTTTTATTGCAACTTTAAGTTCTATACCTCTATAAAAAACACCCCTTATAAGAGAAAAAATAGAGAATGTGTACATCACATTTTATTTAGCTATGAAAGTAAATTGAGGGTTAAAGGAAAGGTGTAAATTGTCATTATGCATACTAGTAGGCTGAATCTAATTTTTTAGGGTTTTTTCTGTCAAATGAAAAAAAAATTAATTTATAGAAATTTTTAGATTGAACAATAGAAAGAAAAAGTAATGTGACATGTGGTGTAAAATTTAGTAGCTGATTTTTCGAAAGAACTCGAAGAGAGGAACATGCATGAAGCGTTGAAGAAATAAATCTGTTTGGTTTAAAAAAAAAACGAAAAAAAAGTAAAACGCGAAATAGTAAATCTAAAATTTAAACAATTTTTACATATAAGATCGTGAAAAGTATTGACCAACGAATAATTTAAGTGAATAATTATTGTGGTCTGTAATAATAGCCTACTTTTGAATAGGCCGATAATTTTGCTGTGGTAAAAAGCATAATATCCTAATATAGCTGAGATACTGATAATTATAAAAGGATAAGCAATATTGTAAGCTCTGGGTTTACTGTATCAAACTGCTGACGAATTACAAGTTACACTGAATGCCTGAATGCGAGAACTTTCGGCAACAATCCATTTTGAAGAAGATCCCTAGTACTCTAGAAGAAGGAAATATCCTGAACTAAAATTTTATATATTTTATTAGGTTTACAAAATAAGAAGGAGAAAGGAAAATTAATATTTGAAAAGTGATTAATTTGTCTACAATTTATGAATATTCGACCCACAATTTAAATATTCGGCCCAAAATTTTTGATGAAGTTATTTTAAAGTTATCCATAGAATATTTATACATTTACGTATGCACAAATGTTCATAAAAACGAATTTATTGATGCAGCTACCTCTACGAGGAGGTCTCATCGTATACCAGTGTATATGGTAAGTGAAAAGCCATTTCTATTTAAAAATATATTCTTGCATATAGAGAACAGACTTATGTATATAAACAGAATACGAAAGCATTTTTTTTTTTTTTTAATTTACAATGTGTCCAAATTTTCGATATCTAGTAAATTTGGATTTCGTTCTTTTATTGAAATATTATCGTGTTTTGGGCATTAAACAATTGAATTTTAAGTAAGAAACAGGTTTCAACAAAACAGATTAAAATACAATATATTGCAAACTGAATTTCAATATCATCCGTCTTTTGTTATTGACAATTAAGTTACGGAATTTTTTACATTAATATTGTCATGGTCACTTCCACGCAATAAATCATTTTTAATAATTTTATTATCATTATTATTATTTTTAAATCACTTTTTACTCAAGTAAAAATTAATGAAAATTTATTGAAATTGTATAAATAATTTGCAAGAAGCATTTGTTTTGATTATTTGACATTTCTTCTCTTCTCATTTTTCTATAAACATTTATCAATATTAAAATTATCAATAATATAATTAATATTTAGAATACAGTGGGCGTGGTGTGGTGTAGTGGTTAGAGCGGACACCTAACAACACAAACAACCCAATTTCGAGCCTCCGCAGAGGACATGACGAAGAAAAATTTAATTGTGGTTTCGAATGTTTATGAATAATAAAAAAAGCTTCAACTTCCCTCCAGACAACTCCATCTAAAAAATAAAGAAAAAAGCGCCCCTGACTTTTCCCCCGCATACCTCTGTCGATGATGACAAACATCAGACGAATGATCAGGAAAAACATGCCAACTACTGGGAAAAAATTACAATGCTAAAGTAAAGATCACACCAATTAGCAAGGATCTTCACCACTACACACACAAAAATCATATGGAGGAAGCTACAGCGGATTAATCATATACTTAGCTTAAAAATATCAAATTCATTAAAGAAACTGAAGCGAAGCATATATATATATATATATATATATATATATATATATATACTAGAGTAACCCTTCCCGCATTGCTGGGAGGCTTTGTGTTGTATACCTATAGAATGTATTTCTCAGGACAACAAAGCCTCCCAGCAATGCGGGAAGGGTTACTTTAGTATGTATATAATTTAGGGCCATTATTACAAGTATCGTCAATTGGATTTGAAATCTTGTACAACATCTAATGCGTTTACATAAGACCTTTTGACATTTAACGAGATTTCGTTTTCACATGGCTGAAATAGAAGAGAATCGAATTACTTTTTCTGATTGCCTTTGATACCTAACAGTTGTATGGAAAATATTCGCAAATTGTTATGCCAAAAAATCATATTTTCTTCAACAAATTTTGTAATTTATCAAAAATAGTTTTTTATTATTATTTTGAATGTCAGTTTTTCTTGAGCAGAGTTGTATATTTTAGTATTTTTAGTAAAAAATTCTGAGTTGCATCAATAAATTTAACAGATTTCAATTAGATTTCGAAAATCTCGTGACGAAGTAGATTTTGTTTTGTATGGGAAATCTAGTTTAAATCGACTAGATTTTGATCAAAATCTCGTAAGTAGTAGATTTCGTTCAGGTGTAAATAAGCTATTAAGTAGTTTAACTTGCCATTACTTAAAATTTTTATAAAAATATTTGGTTTCACTTGAAACAAAATTGACCTTTAAAAAACAAATTTTTAACTAATTGTGTTTGAAAAATAATTTGAATATTTTTATTTGCAATGAAAATGAAATTATTTTGAAATTTTTAGGAAAATAGTAAACTCGTTTTGTTTGTGAAAAATAATAAATAATTTGCATATGTTTATTTGCGATCAAAATGGTAGTTTATGTTTTGATTATATTTCAATATTTAAAATTTGTTCTTTTTAATTATTTATATTTTGTTTAATTATATATATTTTTTATTGTATTTATTTTAATTATTGAATTGTCAAAAGATAACGTCAAGATAATTCAGTTTTCGAACTTAGCTGCATTTTCATAACAGCTTAATTGTTAAGCGCTTATTAAATAAACTGCTTACTTAAGAGTAATGTACTGTAAAATTTTTATGAAATGCTTATATGCGTTTCGAAAAAAAAATATAACTATAAAAACACACAAAGCAGAATATTTTATTATATACACGTGTACATGTGTATATATTGATTTAAATTATCAAATAAATATAAACCGATGTATATTTCAGGTAAAATAAACATTTCCTTGTCTTATAATTTCAATCTGCCAGGAGACAATTATTTCAATAATTTATTTGGTATTGTACTAGGCATGTGTATGCATCCTTTTCAATTTTTCATTTAAAGCTGTTTTAAGTCCTTTCGGTGTAGTGAATAAGAGGGATGGTGACAATCCCTTTTTAGGCCGATTATATTCAACAAATGACAATTATCAATATGCAACAGTTTTTTCCATGTAGAAAATTAAGAAGAATATGAAGTTGGTTGGTTTTATAAAATTTCTATTTTATTTAAGAAAAAAAAACTTCTGCTTGAAAAGCTAATAGTCGCGACCAAGGAAAAATAACACGTACTTTTTTCTTCACTCTGTGATGACGGAACCTGTAATGGTTTATTCAGAATTAGTGCTAAAAGTTATGGATGAATTGGTCGTTAAATACCACGAAAACTTCTTTGGGAAAATCTTTTATTTATTTTTGATTTTCTTTTTTATCAGAAAACTTAAACATAAATCTAAAGTAATAAAATAATATAGAAACTTTCAAAATGCTTTTACATATTTACATTTTTATTATTTTAAATGACAAAAAATGGTATTTTAATAACTTCTTTAATTTGTCAAAAGTAATCGATATGCGCTCTGGCATTGCCTTATTTTTTTAAATGTATTTTAAAGTTGGTTGTAATACAAAATAATTTAAAGGTGACTTTAAAGTTAACTTTATTTAAGACTTTTTTTTATATGACAAATAGATATACATACTATATGTCAAAATGTACTTTCTTTTTTATAGCGAAACAAAAAAAATGTATTTTCTTTATTTGTGTTAGAAAAATTTTTATAGTCGTATAGCCTCCAAAGTAATGAACCTATAAAATCTTTTAGCTCATATACATACGTACAATTAGCCTATTAATTATATTGATAGTGTATATTTTTAAATTATAACATTAGCTATGATATACGCCACTATTTCCATGACAAAGTATGACATTATATATTTTTTTTTACAAGTTGAACTTTTGGTTTTAGTTATATCTAACACTGTATATGCAACACTCCTTATTTTAGTTACGGCTAACAAAAAGAAAACAAGCAAATCAATAAAAATTATTTGAATGACTCACCATCAGTCGCCGTTCCGGATTGACTTCAATCATACCGCGCAGTAAACTTTGACAATCGGGTGGTACAAAATGCGGTATATGGAACACACCCCTCTTAACTTTTTCTAGTAATTGTCGTAAATTGTCATCATCAAATGGCAGAGCGCCGACTAAAAGTGCGTAAAGGATGACACCGCAAGACCAAACATCCGCTTTACGGCCATCGTATTTTTCACCCTGAAAATTGAAAAAAAAAAATCATTTCAATGTAATTTATATTTTATCAAATTTCACTTATAGTCTCAACCATACAGACAGACATCACTATACAAATAACCAGTGTGTAAAAAGCAACCGACTTTATGCTCAATATTGAATTGGGGTCATTTAAAACCGTTTATTTATTATTTGTATAATTTGTATATATACATGCGTATGTACATTTGTATATTGTATTAAATAAAAATTGGGTTCATAAAGTGAAAATACATACCAATAAATATACATAAATATAGTGTATAAATAAAAGCAATATTTCATTGTATCGAATAACTCGGTTTTTAACTGCTTTTTCAGAAAACTGGATATTTTTAATGACTTAACAAGTAACAATTCGGTAATTCGGTTATATTTGAACAGTTCTCGAAGAACAATTAAACAAACAATTAAGATATTTTTTTGTAGCTTACAATTCAAGACAAGCAATCTACTTAATATTTTTCAAAGATCAAGTTAAAATTGAATTGAAAATACAATTGAATAGAGCTAATAAAAGACCAATTTAAGCAAAATTCTTAGCTATTATAGCCTAGGTATTTTCTATCAATAGATTGTTACAAAAGAATTCATTCTAAACATGGACCAATATTTACCATATTTTTCATAATGGTAGGTAAAATATAAAAATTCAATATTAAATTGAAAGAGATATATACTGATATTTCAACATCAAACAGAATACACTGTAACACATCAGTAGCGTTAACAGGATATTATAATAAAAGAAAACGATAATACCAACAGGATAGTTTTAATCAAAACCTGTATTAATCAAGTTCAGTGCGATAAAGACTTAGTACTCCTCAATTCCGACACGAACATAATTATGCAATATTTTGTATGTATGTTGCTCAAATGTAAAGCGAATTATAAAAACTTATTTGCCGCAAAGCAAAATAGAATATATACCAATCAGCTCTGAAAAGAAACTAAACTTAATACAATACAATAATATTCAAGATAGACTCATTTGCATAAAATTTAAGATCACACAGCAAAACAGAATTTTCTAATTGTTTGTATGGAGGATAAGTCTAAATAATGAATAATGTTTTAATAAGTTATAAGTCAACTGCTAATCAAATTTGAAAACCTACTTGCTTGTTCAAATATTTTGTTTGTATTTAGAAAAAATTTAGCATCAACGTTTTATTACAAATGTTACATAGACACACAATTTATGGAACATGTTTAATTTAATTTAAAAACGAATCTTATAAATATTATAGAATTACATTAAATTCTTGTAATTATAATTGCTTATAATTGTCTACAAATTTTCTTATTCTTACCCTTATAACCTCTGGACAGGCATAATGAGGTGAACCACAAGATGTTTCCAACATCGATCCAGCCGGTTGTAACGAGGCCATTCCAAAATCCGCTATTTTTATATTATTTTTCTCGTCCAGTAATAAGTTTTCAGGTTTTAAGTCTCGATGACTTTCGTAAAAAAATTATTGTGACAATTTAAAGTCATTGTTATTTTATAAATCCACCACCTACCATATCGAATGCGAATGACAAAAGTCCAAAGCTGAGATTATTTGACGGAAAAATTTACGTGCTTCTTTAGGTGTTAAACGTCCCTTTTTTACCAAATAATCAAAAAGCTCTCCACCTGAAACGTGCTCCAGTATTAAATACAAATACTTCTTATTCTCATAAACATCACTAAGACCGAGGACATGTGGATGGTCAATGAGCTTCATTATAGCAATTTCACGTTCAACCTAAATGAAAATCAAGAGATAATATTTATTTGATTAATATAAATTATCAGAATTATATACATATCTATATATATATAAAGGAGGACTAAAAAATGCGTTGTAATTGATGTTATCTGAAACGCGCCAACCGATTTTATTTTTTAAGTCCTTAAACTAAAGGTGAAGTCAATACCAAGGTTTTTACGTTTGTATTACACGATTTTTACTTGAAAACAAACTTTGTTACAGCATTTAAGCTGTGTGTGAGTATATTTAAATATGTGAGTATAAATAAATATTTTTAAAACTGTGCACATTATGAGCATATGTAGAAAGCTTTCACTTGGTGTGTGGCTTCACTATTGTTCAACTGAACGATGCCACGCCCATATAAAATTTGTTTTATGTGTTCATATCTTTAAAACGGTAATAGCAAGAGTCTCTAAATGTGGTCAATACAAACCCTCAGTCAAAAATTGTGGCGAATTGGATAAGTGGAAGTAGCACCTCCCATACAAAGTAAATATTGATTTTTGTTTATCTTTGGAACGGTAATAGTGGAAGATTCCGAATTTGGTCTAAATAACTTAGTAGCTAATACACATTGAATAAGTCTGTGTGGCATCTCCCATGCAAATTAAATACAGTAGACGCTCGTAAATTAGAACTCGCTGAAATTCGAATCCTTCGGAAATTAGAATCAATGTTTTTAATACATTACATGCTCAATAATTAGAACTGTCGGTTCTAATTATTGAGCATTTTTATTTTTTGTTAGTTTTTAACAGTTAAAAATTGTCTCTATAGTTTTTATTTGGCTTTAACATAGTAAAAAATGGAGAATCCCATAATATTTATGTAATTTTTATTTAATTTGCACTTTGTTCATTAGTTTGTGAAATTTAAAACGGTTAGTTACATTTGCGGCGTGAAACTTGAAAGGTGTGTATATAAAGTGTTGTTTTTTATATAAAATGCCAAATAAACGTAAAAAGAAAATTCTGTCTTGAGAAACGAAGCTAAAGATATTGGAAAAGATCGACAAAGGCGTTCAGGGAAAGCGTTTAACTCTTGATTTTAACGTAACAAAATCTACCATCAGCTATATCAAATCAAATAGATCAGCTATATTAAAAGCAGTTACCAACACCTATCAGGAAGCAACGAAAAAATCGTTACACAGTTGTAATTATCCCAAAATGGAAAGTCGGCTCTATAAGTGGTTTTTGAATCAACGTGAAAGAAAATCTACAATGACTGGAAAAATACTGAAAGAAAAAGCTGAAGAGATTTTTCAACAAGAATATCCCAATAATAATGATAATTGTCGAGGAAGTGATGGATGGTTTTCCAACTTTAAAAAGCGATATGGTATTCGATTTTTAAAAATTGGTGGTGAGATTCTTTCTAGTGATGTTGACGCAGTCAATCCTTTCATTCATAAGTTCCGTGCTAAGGTGGCTGAGATGGGTCTTATTACACACTCACAAATATACAATGTGGATTATTCTTTCGTTGTTTTCCCGAAAGAACATATGTGTCTGCCTGTGAAAAAAGTGCTCCCGGATTTAAAATCCAAAAAGAACGTGTTTCAATTTTACTTGGATCAAACTCCGATGGCTCGCATAAATTGGTGCCATTGGTAATTGGAAAAGCTAAAAAACCGAGGAGTATGAAAGGGTTTAATAATCCTCTTCACTACGATTTTTCAAAAAATGCCTGAATGACGTCCCGTATCTTTAGTAATTGGTTCCATAACATATTCATTAAGGAGGTAAGGAAAAATTATCTTGAACTTAGGTTTGGTAATTAAAAATTTTGACAAATAATTTATGGTTTTGTTTACGAGGTCATTCGTTTTTCTAGAGAAAATAATTTACCTCCAGAAGCACTTTTACTTATTGACAACTGTTCCGCTCATATGCCAATTGAAAGTCTTCGCTCCGACGATGGGAACATAGTTGCATACCTTTTTCCACCAAATGTGACAGCAACCAATGCAACCAATGGATCAAAATCTCATAAAATTAACAAAACTTATTTACAGAAGTAAGTTACTTACCCAACTAATAGCTGAAAATAGTGAACTGAATCCTTCTCAATACATGATGCAATAATATTACTCAAGCAAGCTTGAGACGAGTTGCCTCAAAGAGTGTTAAAGAGTTCTGGGTCTAAATTGAAAAACTGGGATTCGGACTAATACGACAGCGACGACAACACTCCTATAGTCCACTTAGTGCAAAACAATGACAGCGATGAAGTTATCTTTTAGAAGAAATTGCTTCAAACCATTCTATCAGCGCAGATGAAATCGAAAAATAGAATGAGGACATGTTTGAGTACTTATCGGAACATGAACAAAGTATCGATGATGAAAATTTGGATAGCGGCGATAAAGATATTGTTGAAGTCACAAGAGGTACTTCTAATGCTTTAGCCACTGAGAGCGTAAATAATTTAATAAATTGGCGTAGAACTAGTGAATTGTTTTCTACAAAGTACATGAGCAATCTTTTAGCCCTATGCAATGATATTGTTATGACAAACTTAATAAAGCTAAAAAAGCAAACAAAAATTTCTGAATATATAATAAAAGATTCGTAATTTTGAAATTTGACTCACTGAGCACTAAGAAATTTAAATAATCTAACAACTCTTTCAACTTTAGACACATACACATATGTATGTATATTTTTCTTAAATTAGCTGTAATATATTTCAATGAAATAGTATGTTTTATGCTCGCTTTATATAAATAAAATTAATATATCTCCTAAACGAAGATACACTTTTCTGTCTCTTTATACATATTAAAAAAAACCTTTGGAAATTAGAACTTCTCGAAAATTAGAATCACCCAAGGAACAAAGTGGCTCTAATTTACGAGCGTCTACTGTATTGCTTTTTGTATATCTAGAGAACAATTAGAATGAAAGGCTCTGCGTTTAGTCTAAATGACCTCTTTGATATTACAAACCAACAGTCAAAAAGTGGGCGGAATCGGATAAGTGGGCATGGTAACTCTTATACAAATTAAATAATGATTTTTTTGAGAATGGTTAGAGTTTGTTTCTAAATTTGGTTTAAATAACTTTGGATTCATCATTAAAAAAAATACGGAATCATTAAAAAAATATGGAATTTTGCATGTGTAGAGAACGGTAAAAGTTAAAGCTTTCTTTATCTATCCACATCAGTCAAAAATCAGGTACAACACAAAGTCTACCAGCTACGCGTGAATGACTACTCTAGTAATATATAAGAAACAAGCACTGAGCACTACTTTAAGCATTAATGTAAAAAAAAGAACAAATTTGACTTTATTTGTTCTAACTTCTAGGGAAAGCGTTTTCGGAAATGGGTCAGAAAGAGGTAGACATTTTCTATATTGAGACAATTATATTTAAAATTTCAAATTCTTAGAATATAAATTTTACATTTTAAGCAGTTAAATGAAAGCCAGATATGTTAATATACTAAATTATTGAAAAAAATAGCTCTAATTTTGTGCGAAAAAATTTTTTTTCACACTAAGCTATAAATAACTTCTAACCTTTTACAAAAATGTGTTATTCAGGTGATTTATAAGAAATTTTATATCTAAACTCAGCAAAGAGTACTTGGATTAAAATCGGTTAAGTAGTTTTCTAGTTATGATGAAATATATTGACATTACTACCATATTTTGGGCGAAAAATTTGCCAAGCCCATAAAAAAATTTGAGGCTGATGGAAAAAATTGAAAACGGTTTTGAATTCAGCGCATCAAAATCATTATATTCCATATAGTTTTACTTAAAGGCCCGAAAATTTTTTGTTTTTTTGTTGACCAGTGCAATTAAATCGACAAAAAGAACACAAATAAAAATGTTTACAAATAAAAATAAACTGCAACAACAAAAAACAGGCAGAAGAGAAAACAAGTAGCAGAAAATAACAAACAACAACAACTGAAAGCAGTAGATGTTTACATTCATGTTACATGGCTTCACAAGAACTAAAAAAGAAGTAAAGGAAAGAAATGGAATCTACCTGAAACATCGAGAGTTTGAAGAACTTTCAAAGTATTGCTTACTCAAGCATATAAAAAGCATATCAATGCGGACAGCAATAAGTGTATGTGTTGTAAACGATATGGTCCAGCTCTGCGCTTTAAAATTTAAGAATAATTTTATTGAAATAAAAGAATAGTTTAGCCGGTTTTTTGAATTAACATTAACCGAAAGCCGGTTTTTAAAAAGTGCTACTTTTCGAATTATTCGAAAATCGGTTTTTGAAAAAAGTCGAATAATCGATTTCCCTAGTGTAAACTCAGCGACTACAGTTTGTTGATTTGAACTGAAGTTGTAAACACCAGTTTAGTTGGAGCTAACTCAGTAAAGAGAGTTAAGTGTGGATAACCTCTGGTTGAAAAGGTTGTGATCAAACCTAAGTTGTAACATCGATAGAGTTGGAAGATCTTAAGGCAGAAAGATCTGTCGAGTAATTGTTGTTGTTTACAAAGCTGTAAACAAAGAGTGTAATTAAGAACAGAAATTGTCATTGCCCATAAAAAGGTTACGAGTAGGGGAACACAAAATTGTGTAAATAAAGACATTTAATTAAAAACCAAACGCAAGATTTATTTCATTTTAACTGCAATCTACGTACTCATAAATAAACATTTTTAAAATATAAAAAGGTAACAATATAATGTTTGAAATATATGAAATTATGTTAGTGTCATTAGTGAAACAAAAAAACTACGTGTGTTCAGGTATGACTTGCATTCCCAATATCTGTGGTGTAATTTAGTCTTATGTTTACGTATATTTTACCTACTAAATAAACATGCTTATCAAATAAGTTCTATCCATTTGATATGTTGTATACAAATTGTCAATAGCCACATTATGAACTTTCAGACCAACTGTCAGATCGAAAACTACTATCATACTTTTGTTTCTTACGGGTTTAGTTCCTATTACTTTGCCTGTATATGGTTGTAAATACCAGGCGTAACTATTAGCAGAATTTCAAAGCCCCCAAACTTTATGCCATATTTAGCTGGTTTGGAAGTTATGCATAGCCAGAATGGGCATCTTCGTCTAACTGCCACCAGCTGTTATGTCTTAAGACAGATTATGAAGTTTGGGTAATATGTCAGCTCACTTATGCAACAATTCACGTACGTGTGCAAACTTGTCCCTAACTTGTCCATATTATCCTTATCCTTTTTCCAAGTCTTATACTCGTTAATTTTCACATATTGTGGTGTTCGGAATAGGGTCAAAGTTGACCGAAAGTTATGACTGATTTTTTGCACATATATTTTTTCAGAAACCGAATTTTTCTTTTTAGATTTGAAATAAAATGAAAGTTAAAGTATATTAAAAATATAAACCAATAATTTAAAAAAAAAAAAACAAATACATTCGATTTGGAATGAATTTTTTGATACACCGAATACTTAAAATTAGTTATTTAATACTTTCAGAGATGTATTTTATTTTTAAACCAATTGTATTTCACCTAAGCAAAATACATAGACTTTATTGTTTTCAAAATATATTAATCGATACAAATTTCAAACAATACTTAGTTTTGTAATTGTGTGATATTAAATTTTTGGACATTCAATAAAATGTGGTCTGGAGCGTGTAAAGTTCACCCAGATCGGTTTTGCTATGTCTGCGGTAAAGTTGTTTATGCCAAGTAAGCATTTCCTAGTACAAAAATTGTTCAAAATGCTTATTTTCATTATTTTGGCTTTTCGATGTTACATCAAGATAAAAAGTGGGTTCATCATGTGATTTGCTCAAATTGTTGTCTAAAGTTTTGTAAAACAATGATCTGGAGAGAACAAACTAGTCACGGAAGCGATTGTTACTTTTGCTTAACTGAAACTTTGAATTTAATACAAAATATAAAAATAAAATTAAATATGCCAACGTGCTGTAAATATCTAAGTCAGTGCCACATTCAAAAGACTTGCCAATTCCTAAGCCACCCGATGAAGTTGAAGAAATTAAAAGTTTCATGGATTCACCAAATAATATTTCACTACGCCCGATACTGACAGTGAGCAGTCTAGCTTTGATTACTCTGTAGTTGAAGAAAATAGCCCGAATTTCATAACTCAGCCGGAACTTAAGGATTTAATAAGGGTGTCGGATAAGATCGCAACCAACGCCTTATGTTTAATTTAATTTTCTGATTTGTTCTAATTTAAATTTTGTTTAATTAAACTGTGATCATCCTACTTTTATTTTTACTAATTTCAAGAATAATATGTACTCGTATTGTTTTTGTAAATTCTTTAATATTTTTCTTGTGTCGTATTCTCACTTGATCATTTTTTTATGATTGGAAAGTAATTTAAAACCTAAGTACATAACAATTCCATTTTTAAGTAATTCTTTTTTTTTTGTTATTTTATAACGGGCCGCATATTTAGTTAAATACCTATGTATTTTAAATTCTTTTGCGCTTCAAATTAACATTGTTATAATTTTTGAAGTCTGTTGCTATTGAACTAGTAAGAAATAAACATCAATCATTCAAACAAATTCAACCTCGCGTTTTATTTAAATAAAATTAATATTTCATTAATTATATCACGCAAAGGGATTTGCAATTGCTCAAGTCAAAGGCCTCAAGAAAACAATAGTGGAATATTCTTCATCGTAGTACAAAATTGACTACATATCATTTCAGAAGTAATGCTTTTACTAAATTCTTTGCAAAAGAAAGTCGATTTTGCTATTGTCATGATATCAACGGACTTATAAAAAAAATTAAGCAACCTTATAATCCAGAATAATGGCGTCTTTTTATAGATTCTTCGAAGACAAGCTTAAAAGCTGTTCTTTTGCACAACAGAAATAAAAAGCTATCTACACCAGTAGGTCTTGCAGTGAATTGTAAGGAGGCGTAAGAAAAATTGTCCAAATTAATTAAGTTTATAAAATATGAATTCCACAACTGGTACATATGTGGTGACTTAAAATTTATAGGATTACCTTTGGGTTTGAAAAGCAGCTACACTAAGCACTGTTGCTTATATGCTTATGGGACTCTAGAGCCAGAGAGTAGCATTATAAGGAGAAAGAAAGAATTTGTTCAAGGCAAGCTAAACATATTGAACCTATGTTTAGTTGACCAAACAAGAAATTTTATTACCACCGCGTCACATTAAATTGTAGTTGATGCAAAATTGTGTATTCCCGAATCTTTCTGAAAACAAATTAAAAGAAGAAATATTTGTGGGTTCTCAAATTAATACAATTTTTTTTTATTCGAATTTAAGAGCCTCTTAGCCGGCAATGAGCTGGCGCTTGGAACTCTTATAAGCTTGTTCACGAATTTTTAGGAAATAAATAAATATGAAAATTACAAAGTCATAGTTACCGATTTACTGAAGAATTTTGAACGGATGGGTGTTAAATGTCCTTCAAAAGTCATTTATTGCATTACCATTTGAATTTTTTCCAGAAAACCTTGGAAATATGACTGTCAAGCATTTTTAACGGTTTCATCAAGATATAAAACTCTTTGAGAGAAACTATCAAGGTTTTTGGGATCAGCATATGCTTGGAGACTACTGCTGGAGTGTTATAAGAGAAACAAATTCGAATTTATAAAAAAGGAAGTAAAGTCCTTCATTTTTATTTTATTTTTTCTAATTTTTTTACGTTTTTCGTTTTTAATAAATATCTCAACAGTTTGACGTCTAGGATTTTTTTTAGCATTTTTCCCGTAGTTAGAGGGTCTATACTAACACTCTATGTATGTATATTTTAACTTGTGTATAAAAACTGTGTAAGCTAGTGTAATCGAATACCAATAAAAAAAAAAAAAAACATTAAAAAAAAGAAATAATATAAGTTGCTTACAATCAAACCGCTGTTACGAAAACAACCAGAAAGAGCCGTAAACAAATAGCTGTTTATTATTTTGTGAAATATGTCCGAAGTTAAGTTAATTCGAGAGCTTTTGAACCATTTCGCATAGGTCGAGCGAGCGACATGTTTTGGCCAAACTTGAAACTTATGTTTCTTAATTTGTTGTTGGAATACTGTACGTAACACTTTTAAAAGAAAGCAAATTTAGTCAATTCACAAAGCTCCTGGTATCGATGTATAGAGTGTATTGCAATACAATAGGTGTAAGCTTTTTGTTGATAACTTGCATATAAATATCTTATACACTCATACACTATTTTCCAAGTGCTTTTAAAAAGTTACATGCAGTCAAGGAGAAATGTCTACATTACCCTACAATTTTGATGTTTTAGAGTTTTTTTGTGGCGAAATTTGAAAAGACTGTTATACTAATGTTTAATGTAATTATACTTAATTTTATTTGAAGAAAAAAATAATATGAAAAATGTAACTCAGAAGTTATTAGGGAAAAACATAATAATTAGCAGGAGAAAAGTCTACATACAACGTGCAACTACTAATATAAAATAGAAATTTGAAAACAAAGGAGGCGAAATAATATACAACTTTGTTGATTCATTAAAATTTACAAGCATAACAATTGCTGAAGTGGACAAAGTGATAATAAAAAAGATATTATTTGAATTTTTATCCTCGAAAATGGTAAATCGAAAAGAGACATTTCATTTTAAAATATGGTAGTAAATCTCCAAAAGGCAAATAAATCAGATCAAAAAATTGCTAAGACAGACGTGTTACTCTACAGATGATCATTGGAAATTGTAGCAACAACAATAGTACCGAAAATAAACCACGATCTGGCAGACCTAAGAAGCTTTCGAGTCTTAAAATTAGTCCAAACGCCCCAAAAGTAGCGGAACACATCGAAACATGTTCCAATTAAATTGTTGCTCCACAAACAATAAAAAACGTTTTTCATGGCAATGGATTTAAGAGCAGAACAGCACGCAAAAAGCCCCTAATTTCATCGAAGAATCGTAAACTTGGCCTTGAATTTGCTAAAGCACCTAAAGACAAGGGTATGGATATTTGGTATCGTGTTATATTTACCGATGAAAGTAAGTATAACATTTCCGGAAGTGATACTCATTCCTAAGTTCGGAGAAAACGAAACACTGCACTTGATGCAAAGAATATAATACCTACTGTCAAACATGTTGGACGTGACTTTATAGTTTTGTCGAAGGTAATATGGACCGCTATCAATATGACAATATATTGGAACAAAATCTGAAGGCAGCTGAGCATACGGCTCTGAGCATACTGCCCACTTTTTTCGAGACTGGCTTCTTTACTATGCTTCAAAACAGCTAAATTCACCACACCAGTCAGCGGACTTAAACCCAATATAGCACGTAATGGACCTTTTTTACGAAAAATGGCATTGGTAACTGTGAAATACTAAAACTGCCGTGCATAAGCCGAAATAACACAGAATTTGGTGTCTTTAATGCCACGTCGTCTTCAAGTTTCAGGTTATTGATGCCTAAGGTGGATTAACAAAATATTAAAAGTAAAATTTTTATTCTTATATATAAAATTTTTAAATAATTTTATTTTGTAAGCTCTGTGTAGACTTTTTCCTATGAATGTTTAATATAATGTTATTGTTGTTTTTATTATGCAAGAGAAATACTTCTTTATTTCATAAATAAACTTATTTACTAATGCATTAAATATTAATATAAGCATTTTTTAATTTTCATCACAAACTCTCTAAAACTCCTAAATCATAGGGTGTATGTAGACTCTTTTCCTTGACTATATGTTGGTTGCCATTGATGTATGTAATGTGATCGCCAGGAAAATATAAAAAAACCCAAAAATTGAAATTAACGTAGCTAATGTGGTAAGAATATACACTAGTCAGAAAAAGTCTGCGTATAAGACTTTTCATTTCATTCAGGACTCTGTATTTGGCAACAAGGCCAAAAACTAGTTTCATTGCTTGGCATGGTAATTAAGTGGAGTTATAAATATAATAATCGTTGTTTTTTTTAATTTAAAGCCGTGATTTTGTTGCAATTTTAGTTAAATTTATGTATTTGCTGTAAGAAAATTAATTTCAATTTGTGAAATAACATTTTTGTTTTTGTAATGGGTTCAAAAAGAAAAGCATTTGTCTTGCCGAAAAAAACTTATTATTTTCCCAAAAAGCAAGAAAAAACCTTTAAAGAATCAGAAAAGGTATAGAAAATACGTTCCTCTATCTAAAAAATCATCAAATATTACAAAGTAACTGGAGGCTTGGAAATAAAGCCTCGTTTTGGTCGTCCGTCAAGATTAATTTAGAGAAAAAGGAAAATAATAACCTCAAAAATGGCTGAAAGCACTAATTTAAAATTGAACAGGAGTATATGTGATGATAATTTTAGAAATATCTTAAATCGAAACAGTTTCCATACTCGTATGAAACATAAGAAGTCCTTTATTTCATTGAAGAGAGTCAAAGAAGAATATTGTTCGGTAGAGAGCTGTTAAGTAAACCAATGCAATTCTGGGAAAGAGTTATATTTTTGGATAAAAGGTCATCAACGCGCGTGTAGAAATTCCGGTACAGCACTACATAAAGGTTATTTTTTTGTACACGGTCATATACGGTGATGGAGGTATAATGCTTAGGGCTAATGCGGTATACAATTTAAAGGTTATCGAAGCCACTGTTTTTTAACACGATCTTATTTTTTGTAATTAATTTGTATATAATTAATTTCATTCGCTGTAAATTAATATTTATTAAAACTATGCGTCAAGATTTAAAAAAAAAAAAAAAATTATTGTATATTCTTAAGACCTGTTGTTGTGTCATTTTTTTTGTATTATCGTAATAGTCTTGTACGCAGACTTTTTCTGACTAGTGTAAATAAAAAGTACATTCAACTATTTATGTACATATATGTGAATGTATCAATAAATTTTGTGTTTTTATAAATTATGTGTTTAATAAATTTTTATGTTTTTTTCATGTTGTTTATGAAAATCAACTTATGAATTTCGATTCTCTTCTTCATATTTGGTTTTTGACGTTTGAAATACATTTAAAAGATCCCGGAGTAATTTCCGTGCGGCGGATTATTTTGTTAACTTTGTACGTCTGTTGTCAGCGTCATAGTTTGACATATGCAGAAGCTACGTAGGCAAGAGTACATCTATCTCTATGTGTATTGTCGTCTGCATCGTGCATTCAAAGCCAGCAGTTGTGTTGTCGGAAGTTATATTTCGAAGTGTATTTTGCGGGTATTTTTAAATACCTGCGAAATTGTTTGTGTAAAGTGAGTGTGTGGGTTTACCTGCGCTAGCCGTTGCGAGAGTACAAGAGATACCTAAGGGTTGTTTCTTGTGTTGAGATTGAGAGAGAGAGAGAAAGAGTTGACGTGTACATAAGCACGTGGAGACTTTATTACACAAGGGTTTTTACTTTGTGTACTGCTGGTAGACGCTGTGACGAAATTCGTAAGAATTGAGATCGAAGAGCTGACGTGTACCTGAAATACGTGGAGAATTTATTACACAGGGATTTTTCGTTTGTGTAATTATTTGCTATATTGCTGCTATTAGTTGTACTAATACTAATATTATTATAAATAATATTAGAGCGGAGTGAAGAAGAGGTGGAAAAGTTAAATATTTCCACCCTTGCGGAGGATATTGGTGGCATTATGGTGCCCTGTGAAAAGGACAAAGATGGAAATGGGCGTCGTTTATCGGATGCCAGTAATGGCGCAATGCCGCCACCACCACCGCCCGCGCCTGCGGCGGGGAAAAAGAAGGTGGACGTTGGTATTGATGACGATGAAGTGGAGGTTGAGTCCATGATGAATACCTCGGAGGTACAGAAGTGGACCAATTCGGGGTCCGCTTCGGTGAGCGATGTCGAAGAAGCATCAAGGATGAAAAAGCCGAGGAAGGAGACGAAAAGGAAGAAGGAGGTTACCGGAGACGAGACGGAGAATGGCTGCATCGGAGATGTCCAAGGTAAGCGCGGTAGTAGATTAGTTGGTGACGGTAGTTTATTCGCCTCGATGGGGAAGATTACCGACAGATTAAGGAGGATGCTTTGTGAGATCGGAGTTGGGGCGACTGCACAGCTCAGTTGCGGGAATACGAGCCAGTTATGATGTGTCGTAGATGCTTGTACTTTGATCATAAAGTTAGGCAGTGCAGTTATAAGAAGGAGGTTTGCCGCAGGTGTGGCATCTGCCTTCGCGTTGTGGAAACGCGTTGCACTGCCGTAACTGTGAATTCGACGGCAGACCGTCAGGTCATTCGATGGTATCCATGTCGTGTCCGACATATGCCAGGTTAGTGGATGGGGCGAGCTTGAGGCATTAGTCGGGATGTTTAAGTGTCTTCAACTAAATTGTCAAGGTGCGTTGGCGCTGATGAGCGAATTTAATGTCGCTCTTGGGAATATGGTGGGCTCTGTTGTCCTTGTGCAGGAACCGTATACTTTGGGCGGTGAGGTGAAGGGTGTTCCTCGTTGGTTTAGGGTGCTGGCAGGTAACTCGGCGATTTAGGTGAACGATTCCGGTGTTGTTTGCACTGTAATTAGCAGGAGCAGTGGAGTCTGTGTTGAGGTTGAGGGTGAATTTGATAAGGTGCGTTTTGTCAGTGTTTACTGTAGGAAGAGGGAAGATTTGGGGACATATTTGGATTTAATGGACTCTGTGTTGTTGGGTGGGGGTAGCACTCCCATGGTCCTGGGCCTGAACTCGAATGTTGTGTCGTCCTTGTGGTACAGTAAGATGCCTGGGCATGCGCACAGGTATCCGTCTTACTCAAGGGGGATCGTACTCGGGAAATGGTTGCTCGCTCGAGACGTGAGTGTGGTGAACAGGCCCAGTGATTTGTATACGTTTGACGGTCCCAATGGGGAGAGCGACATCTTTGTCACCGTCGCGAATAGGGCGGCATTGGAGCATTTTGATTTCCAGTGGAGGGAAATTGAGATTGTTTTCACTCGGAGGGGGCATCGGGTGGTGGAACCGGAGGCTGTCAATCGGTGGAGCAATCGTGCTGTAGATTGGGGCCATTATCGGGACTGCTTCAGGGAGGAGGCGGTATCTGTGGATATTGGCGAATTCAGGCAGCTGTCTGTTGATGAACAGATTGGAAGACTATACGGGTGGCTAGGCACCGTTAATGATGCCCTGCTTGGTCGATACCGGGCCACTAATCCCAGGAGGGTGCAATGGTGGACTCGTGAACTGACGGAGATGCTGAGGCATGTCCGACACCTGCGGAGAAGACTTCGGAGGGGTAGGCGTGCTGGTGTTCCCGACTTGGTTGAGCGCAGAACCGAGTATCTGCAAAAGCTAAGAGAGTATAAGGATAGGATTTTTTCTGTTAAGGAGGCAGATTGGAAGAGATTTGTGAGGGATAATAGGGATGACCCTTGGGGCCGGATTTACCGTGTCTTCAGGGGTAGGAAAACTGTTGAGTTGTCTTCACTTCAGGTTGGTGATAGGGTGCAGTCATCTTCGGGTGAGTGTGTAAGGCAGCTCTTGGGTGTTTTCTTTCCGGAGGTGGTTGACTCCGGTGATGGCCCGTTTGCTGGTGCTAGTGTGGACCCTCCGGGCTTAGAGCGGTCTGAGGTTGAGTTAGGTGTTTCTCGGGTTAGGAGTAGAAAGGCTCCGGGTGTGGATGGGATGACTGGGGAGATGTGTAGGAACATCTGGAAGGCCATTCCGAAATACCTGGATTCGATTCTAGGGAAGTGTATTAGTGAGGGTTATTTTTCCATGTCAAGCATAATGTAGGTTCGAGTTCTGCGAAGTATGTCTTGGGCATATTTGTGGATTTTAAGGGCGCCTTTGATTACCTATTGTGGGACAGGGTGCTTAGGAGGTTGGCTGAGGTTGGTTGTAAAGAATTGGGCCTTTGGGCTAGCTATTTTCAGGATAGAAGAACTTGCGTTGCAGGTGCGGGCGGCACGGTTTGGAAGGTTGTGGTTCGTGGTTGCCCGCTCCATCTGTGGTCCATTCATTTGGAACCTCATGATGGACACCCTACTGCGTCAGCTGGTCCCTTCTTTCAAGCTGTGCGCGTATGCGGATGACTTGCTTATCATTATTGAGGGTCGGTCTCGTGCTGAACTTGAAAGCAAGGGTGAGCAAGCCATGCGCATTCTATGCGAGTGTGGACAGAGCGTTGGTGTCGATGTATCGATGAAGAAGACGGTGGTGATGCTGCTTAAGGGAAGGTTGTCGGCTGGTAGACCTTCGCTCATTTGGGCTGGTGGTGTTAGGTTGAGGTATGCGACGGAGGTAAAGTACCTCGGGATTTTCTATGACCGAGGTGATGAATTTTCTTGTGCATGTCCAGAGGGTTAAGGATAAGTTGACGTGTGTGATGGCGTTGCTTAGGCGTATCCTGAGGAGTGATTGGGGCCTTAGCAGGCGTGCTGTTCGGACCATATACGGTGGACTATTTGTTGCATGTGCAACTTATGGTGCATCAGTGTGGCGCGGGACGGTCAGGTCTGTTTGCGGTCGGCGTGCTATACTTGCTTGTCAACGGGTGGGCTTGCTGGCGTGTGTTCCGGTCTGCAGGACGGTGTCGACTGACGCATTACAGGTGTTTTC